>JAJPUD010002206.1:173625-323707 GCA_023553655.1 Myrmecobius fasciatus | reverse complement strand
AGAGAGAGAGAGAGAGAGAGAGAGAGAGAGAGAGAGAGAGAGAGAGAAACGCTCCTGTGTGCAACTGGAGGAGCAAGAGATTTCCAGACAAAGGTAGAGAAAAGGTCAACAAGAAAGGGTATAGCTCAGTGGCAGGAGAGGGATCCTATCATGGACAGAGTCTTCTTTGATTATGGCAATAACTGGCATTATTCAGAGTGAGGAACAATGGAAAAGGAGAATCCATGGGGTAAGCCCTACAAGGCAGTGACAGAAAGTACCCACAGGCAGAGCCTAGAATGATTCTTTGACTGAATGCTGAATACACAGAATAGAGAAGAAAACTAGATTAAATGAGTTATAAATCAGATTATGAGGGTCTGGAGTAAACAGAAAGAGAAGATGATAATTTAGAGCATAAAAGAAATCTTTTTTGGAAAGGGGTGTAAAAAGTAAATTTTTAAAAAGCCTAATGAATAGGACTGGCTAAAGGGGAAGAGGCAATCTATTTGACTAACTGAGAGGAAAAAAGAAGAGAAATACACACATACAGAAAGAGAGATACACACACACACAGAAGAGAGAGAAAAGAAAGGAGGGAAAGAAGAGAGGGAGAGAGAGAGAATGAATAAAGGTAGAAAAATTAATAAACTTAAAGGGAAGTAGGTAACAAGGATCAAAGGGATCAAGGCTAAAGGGAAAAGGGCCAGTGGGAACAAAGCCATCTTAAAAAAAGAGATTAATGTAAAGTAACTGAAGGAACATAATATTATGTTTGCAGCAGAAGAGGGAAAATAACACAACTTGGGAAAAAAACCATTTTAGAGATAGAGGAAAATATAAACTAACTCATAACTTTAAATGTGAATGGATTAAACAATCCAATAAAACAAAGAGTGACATACCAGGTAAGAAAATGAAACCCTACTAATTTCTGCTTAGAATAAATACATTTTACAAAACAAAGACATACACAAAATAAAACTGAGGAGTTGGGAAAAATTACTATCCATCAAGTGAATCCAAAAAATCAGGAATTGCCATAATGCTATCAAAGTAAAAACATTAAAAAATAAAAAAATAATAAAAAATAAAATAAACAAGGAAACTATATTATGCTAAAAGGAACCATACACAGAAGACCAATATCAATACTAAACAAATATTTCAAATGCTTTAGCATTCAAATTCATAACAGAAATATCTGAGCTACAAAAATACAAAAGACAGTAACACAGGAGATTTCAATTTCCCTCTATCAGTTCTGAATGAATCTAATAGAAAGATAAACAAAAGGGAAAATACAGAACTGAACTAATGTCTGGAGAAACTAGAATTTAAAAATCTATGATGTCTTCCAAGTGGGACAGAAAAAGAACATATATATTTTTCTTTATCATATGGAAATTTTATAAATACTGACCAAAATTGACCAGGGTGCAGAAATATGGCAAACCAATATAAAAAGGGAAAATAGTTAACACACCATTTAAAATTCCTAATATAATAAAAACAGAATTTGGTTCAGGGACATAAACCTAAGATACAGTTCCAAATGCTGACTTAACAATGAAATTTTTAAAAATGAGTTGGTCAAAGAACAAATCATAGAAATAATCAATATGTAAAAGAAAATGATAATTATTAGACTATATAAAAATTTCTAGGATGCAGCTAAAGTAGTTCTCAGGGAGAAAATCATATCCTTACAATCATACATTACAAAATAGAAAAAGAAAGAATTAAGGAACTGGATTGGCATTAAAAAATTAGAAAACCAATAAACAATTAAGAACAAAAGAGGAGATATTAAAAATCAGAGGGAAAATAGATAAATTGGAAACAAAAAACCCTTAGAAATTATAAATAAAACTAAGAACTAGTTCTCTGAAAAGACTCATAAAATTGATAAACTCTTAGCTAATCTGATTTAAAAAAAGACACCAGAAAAATCAAATCACTAAACTTGAAAATGAACAAGGTGAAATTACACCAAAATGAGAAATAAAAGGAAGAATCAGAATACATTATGTTCAGTTACATACAAAGCTGAGGATACAAAAGAAATAGGCAAATACCTTCAAAACGATAGATACTAGACTATTAGAAGTCCAGATCTCAGAAAAGGAAATAGATTTAGTTGTAAAGAATTTACCAAAGGGAAAAATTTCTGGACTTGATAGATTCACAAGGAAGGAATAAACTTGTAAAGAACAGTTAGTACCAATATTTCGCAAATTATCCTCAAAAATAGGGGGGAGGAAGGGAACTCTACCAGAATTTTTATGAGACATATATATAGTCCTGATACTTTTAACTGGGGAAAGATAAAACATAGAAGTGTGTGAGGAGGAACAGTAAAGGTGCTGTTGAGGTTAACCTAAGGCTGGGGGGCTTGGAAAGAGAGGAATCTTGATAGCACAAAGGGATAAGAAATTTGAGGGTAGCATATAAAAGTACTAAGTAAAAAGGCATGATTCTAGGAGTGTAGAGGGTACTTAAGTGTAAAATATAATCCCTAACCATAAGGAGTTTTTTGGTGTCCACAGTCTCCATTACACAAGTCTCTCCAGCAGCTACCATTGAACCCTTCATGTTAGTTAACTGAATAAAAATAATAAGAGTAATAAACTTATTAAGAATAAGTTTTTCTGTTTTTTTTAAAAAAAAGCTTAAATAAAGGGTTCTTTTCATCTTGCTATTGGTGCCATAACATAAATGAAGAAAATTAATTTTAATGTTGCCAGGTACTGATTCTGTGTCACCGGGACTGACAAAATCCAAGAAGACTTTATGAGACAGCATTTGACTTTATGAAAGTGAACACCAGAGCTGCATTTACAATTTTACTGGGACTTTAAGCTGTCATGCTGAAAAATGTTTATGAAACATTAATCAAAAAATGCCTCTTTAATACAAGGCATTGTCTGAAAGATGTTAGAAGACACATACCGTAAATGGATTCTTTTTCTGACTAAAGTAATTTCTACCCAGAGCATTTCCCCATTGCTATCCAAGTACACAGTGTGTAGAGATAAAGAGCACTTTGCCGGCACGTTATTACCTGATCCAAACACTGGGGAAATCACTAATGTACAGTGTGCCATATTTCCATGTCACACATGACACATTTGTCTAAAATTATCCAACAGGCTTTGACACTGCAGCATATTCCATAAGCAAAGCTTTCAACTGACATGTGCCAAGAAGGATCTTGAAGTATGAGCTTTTTTCTTCTAACAAGCAAGTAAGAGTTTGCTTTTATCCTATACCCATGATGGAAGGGATAAAACAATAAGTACTAGAATTATGTTTTTTTCCTCCTGTTTTAATATGTTTATTTTATGTTCCCTGAATTCAAAAGCTCCCATCATGGCTGTGTTTCAAGTCTCTTTTCTTACGACTCACTAATAGATGGCAAGGTAGTTTACAGAAGTTAGCCTTGTCTCTTTACAAACTTCTGGGCTTCGATTTCCCTCTCCAGTCTGCATCCCTGGCTTAGGAGTCAGAGAGACTCGAATACAGACCCAGCCTCAGATGCTTATGAGTTTCATGACCCTGAGCAGGACAAATGACCTCATTAGGTCTCCATGGCCTCACCTGTGTAATGGAGGCGACTGGGCTCGAGGGCCTCTAAATCTGTGACTCTGTGACCCTTCTTTGGACAGTGCGGGATCACAGGGGTTGGTCACAGGTGCTACAGGTGAGGAGTGCTGGGACACATCTCCGGAATGGGACTGGCAGGGATCCGGACCCAGTCTGGGGCAGGAGAGGCCCTCTTGGTCCCCAGAGACCCCAGATGCTGTGGCTGCCTACTTCTACTTCTTCCCTCCTTCCATCACCTTCTCCCTGCCATCTGAGAGGCTCCACTATGAGAAGGCTTTCCTAGCGACTTGGGGCTTTTTAACCTTCTGCTCATTTGAAATGATTTTGGATTCTGAGGGAGCTTCTGCTTGGGAGAAATCCAGTTCCTGCCAGCTTAGGCAGACCGTCTGCCCCACTCTTTCCCATCCCCATCCCATCAACCACTTCCCCCCCTTTTTTTTCTCCTTTGACTCCTCTGGTCCCTGTTTTCCATCATTCAGCATAGATTATGTCTTCTTAGGGCTCTGACTGATACAGGTAAGGAAGGAGGTTAAGATTTTAAACTTTAAGATGATGTGCTGCTATTCAGACCTTAATGGTCACTGCTGGACTTATTAGCAAAGTGTGGGTAGGACCCAGAGGGAGACCCAGATGGAATCATGTTTTGTTTTGTTTTGTTTTTCAGCCAATAGGATAAGAGAGAAAGGGGGAAGGTGAAAGAGCGGGGTTCAATGAAAAGTATCCCCTTATAAAGTTTGCATTTTTAAAGTTAATTTAAAAAGTTTTAGTTTAATAAAAACCATATTCTTCAGTATTCAATAAATGTCCTTGTAATTTTTTTTAAGTTTAAAAACTACTTCTATACCAGAGGTGGGGAAGCTTTCTTTCTGCCAAGGGTCATTTGGATATTCATAACATCATTCACGGGCTATACATAATTATCAACTTATATATAGAACTCAAGCAGCAGGAGGTAGTTATACCTAATTTTTGGCTCATCATGGTCTCAGTTGCCAAATGATTTTCCGCGTCTTATATGGCCTGCAGGATGTACATTCACTATCTCTACTCTATATCCTAATGAAATATGCTACATGCACCTATGGTACTATGTGTTGGCTCTCTGTCTGTCTGTCTCTCTCTGTGTTTCTGTATGTCTGTCTGCCTCCCCCCCACACTCCTCTTTCTTCCTCTTCTCTCTTTCCTCTCTACCTATCCATCCATCCATACACATTTTATTTTTGTTCTGGGTTGGTTCTATTAGGGATATGTTTTGTAGATGGAAATCTTTTGTAGACCTTGTACTTGTCTCTTGAGGCATCTCCTAGATGCAAATCATTAGAATATATGAAGTTCTGGATAAAAGCTCTGAGTGAGTGATCTTGTTTTTTGACTGAGAATCTGGATACTGGCTTGAGGTCATGGTCAAAACTAAATAGCTTTCTTTCATTGTCTCTTCTTTCCTCTTTCCTTTCTTCCTCCTTTCCTCCCTCCCTCCCTTCTTATTCTTTTTCCTTAATCTCTTTCCTTCCTTCTCTCCCTCCCTCCCTCCTTCCCTTCTTTTCTTTTTTCTTTTCCTTCCTTTATTCCTTCCTTTTATTCTTAGCTCTCAGAATAATAATAGTATTTATATAGCTTTAAGTCTTATCATATGCTTTATATATTTCTTGATTCTCTATAGATTTCTCACACTTTCATTTGATTCTCACACTAATCCTGTGGAATAGGTACTATCATAATTCCTATTTTAAAGGGGAGGCACCTGAAGGCACACAGGTTAAGTAGTACGTTGCCCAGGGTCACATGATTATTAAGTGTCAGAGGCAGATGAATGCACAGAAGAAAAAGTCGTAGGGAATCCTGCCCAACCCACGAGAAGAAGCCTTCACAGGGACCAATCGAGGCTCTTTCCTCTTTTCTCAACATCACAGAATTCCTGGAAAGCACAGAAAACTGGGGGAGCATCCCCAGCACACATCAGCAATGAGGAGGAAGGGGGCCATGAAGTCAATTTTGTGAAACTACCCACACTGAGTGGCACACATGATATGAGACTTAATCTACCCAAAGAAAGCCTACTTATATATACCACAGCAATGTCTTGGTCTTGATCCTTTATTGAAGGATGCAACTGGATGCAACACTCTCTGGGGTATTACTGCATTGATAAATGCCTGTGGGTGATATATTTGTGCATGGGCTTTCCTATCACTTTTCTAGTGTGGTCATCATTTTCTCACAAAAGCATCCACTCTGGGGAGTAACTGTTGCTGAATGGTGAAGAAAGTGGATAAGACAGCTCGGTCACCTTTTCTACCCCCTAAAAACCCTATAAACTCCCAGACTAAATCATGCACACACCACACTTCTGTCTGTATGAGCATCAAAGGCCCAAGATTGTAATCTCCAGATCAGCAGTGATGGGCACATCTCAAAGCCCTTCCTGTCAATAGTATTTCTCATCTCTTGGTAATAAAACTTTGGGGTCATTTTTGACTAATCCTCTTTCAATTTCTCTCCCAAGGTAGATTAACAATCCTTGATTATTTCGTCTAAAAGTCTCCTTCACCTGTACTTTCTCGTTGCTACCACTTAGATCCAGGTTCTGGTCAAATCATCACCATCATCCTCATCCTAATAACAAGTGACATTTAAATTTTTGCAAACCTCCCCCCTTTATATTTATGATCTCAATGGAGCCGTACACCAGCTGTGTGAAATATGGAACCCAAAGCAGTTCCTGACACAGAGTAGGTCCTGAACAACTGCTCGTTGACATGACTTCATCCCATTAATATGGATGTTCCATGCAGATCAAAAGTGATTCACATCTGCCCCAGTAAATGTTGAGGATGGGACGTAGGGAGGAGTTCTTAGCTTTCTCCTAAAATCATGGGGATTTCTTTGGACCTGGAAGAGGCCACTCAGTCCAGTTTCCCCATTTTAGAAATGACTGATTTGCCAGGGCCATGCTGCTAGGAAGTGTCCTAGCACTTCCTAGGTGGGATGTGGACAGTCCTACTGGATTCATTGCCCATCTCTGCATTCACTATGCAAAGCTGGAGCACATGACTGTTCCTTACTCTCACTATATGATGAGACCATCTTCCTTTTTCTGTCATACAGTCACTAAGGAAATGTTTTCCTTGGGCTCTTCTTCCTAATTCCTTATTTGTTGTATGACTCAAGTACCACTCAGGCACCTCTCTGTGACTCTCAGGGCTGTGTAGGGGACCATGATAGCCCATAGAATGCTGCTTTTAAAAAAGATGGGCTTTTTTTTTTCCCCTCCTGGGAGAGGTTTAGGGTCATAAAAGGAATGATGTGATATCCTTGGGGCAATCTAGCATACTCTCCTCCTCCTTAATTTTCCTCTCAACTCATCCATTACATTTACTTTTGTTTAAGATGGGTGTATACATACAAACATACATACATACACATATGCATATAGATACATACATGATACATCTATAGAGGTATCTATTACTAATGCATGAGTTCTGTAGACTGCATATCATTATTTGGACAATGGGCATTCTTCATAGACCCAGTTTTTCCTATGAGATAATGAGAATAAATTCTTTTTAACTGTTACAGCTCTTGTCTAAGAGGATCTACAATGAGATAGCTCTTGATGCAATCATCACAATGTCCTCTGCAAAAAAAGAAGCATCTAAGGCAATCTCACCATCCAAAAGGACTATCTTTTCAACTGTCAATCTGTCCAGGATTTCTTCTGTATTAATGGTGAACACTTATCTCTTGGTTTAATTATTATTATTGCTATTTTAGAGACAGGGCTCATATCCATTAAGTGACTTCCTAATGGTCACACAAAAATTGTCCTAGCTAGCAACTCACTGATGCAGTAGTTAAAGCACTGGGCCTGGAGTCAGGACCACCTGAGTTCAAATATGACCTTTGTGACTTTGCAAAAGTCACTTAACCTGCTTGTCTCAGTTTCTTCAACTGTAAAATGGGGATAATTACAGTGCTTACACTGCAGGTTTTGTGAGGATCAAATGAGATAAGACTTGTAAAAAAAAAACCCTCAATACTTTGTATAGCATTTGGTACACAGTAGGCACTACATAAATGCTTATTTCCTTTCTTTTCCCATCTGATTTCACTTCATCTCGACTTCAAGTCCAGTACTCTAGTCAAATCACGCAAATAAAGCAATGAAATGCTTTTCTAATTGGCTTCCCTTCCTCTAGACTCTTGTTTAATCTATCCTACGTAAGATGGCACAACTGGAATCAACACCATAAAATATACTTTAATCATGTCACTTCCCTGCTCAGGAACTCAAAATGGCTACCTCTTGTCTGTCGTATCAAATCAAGGCTCCTCCAACCTGTCATAATCTGGCTCTGTTCTCTCCACCTAATAACACCTTCCATGTGCAGATATATTACTTGAAAGCTTACAAAGTACTCTCTCATCTATTATTTCAATTTCTCTCCAAATTCTACTCCCAATAAAATTCTCAGGAGCAACTTAAGTCAAACTAGGCTCCCTGCTGTCCCACCTTTGCTTGCATGTCTTGCATTCTGAAGCTCTACTTGGGATGCCCTTCTTCCTTCTTTCCTATCCAAATATGACTCAGTCTTCAAGATCCCATTCAAGTCTCCTTTCCACTCCAAAGTGAATTGCTTTCATCACCTCGCCAGCCTTGAGCGTTCTCCCTAGTGTGACAATCCAAGGCACACTTCTGAATCTAAACCACACTGTGGTCCCACCTTTACATCATAGTTAGGTCTTGTCTCCCCAACCAGAACTGTAAGCTCCTTAAAAGCAGCCCTAGATATCCTACTTCCTTGCTACCCTCTGTAGTGCTGGCTGCAGAGGAGGCCCTCAGAGAAAGCAGGTGGATAATGAGTACATGTGGGGGCTGGGATGGGTCTGGGCCTGGACAGTTAAGCTGCTGAGGCTTTCTGGTACCTGGGCTTTTATGGAAAGCCCTCCCTGTAGGACTGTCCAGTCCTGTGAAAGGTTATGAGGTTGCCAGAGGTCAAAGAAAGGGAGAACAAACCCAGCAGAACTGAGCCTGGATTTTAGTCTTCATTGAGATAACTCGGCTTATTGGATTGGGTTCCTGGGTTAAAACCCTGCCTCTTATATTTATTTGCTAAGTAGCCCTGTGTCTTAGTCTCCTCATCTGTAGACTTTGGTGTTTCCCCAAGTCCTTTGTGTCTCTACCATGCTATGATTCTTCTACAAAATATTTTCAGAAGAGTGAAAGGGGACAAATACTGGAGACGATACTTGTTACTTTAGAAGGGGACAAACAGAATGCTGGAACCAGATTTTATATTCCAAGGGCTGCACAAGCTGACGTCGATTATTCACATGAAAGGAAAATAAAACATTTTGGTTGAATTCTCCAAAGTCCAATATTTAGTTTGCTTTTCAGGTTGGCTGAATGCTGGGCTGATTGAGGTGACACAGAATCACCTGTTTCAAGCCTGCTCTTTCAAAGCTGTGTTTAGCTAAATTTGTGGGGTTTATTTTCCATTTGGAAAGTAGTATGGCCTAACAGATAAAGTGATAGTTTTGGAATCAGGAAGACCTGAATTTAAGTTTTAACTCTGACACAGTGTGGCCCTAGGTAAGTCATTTAACCTGTCAATGCCTTTTAGTAGAAACTTTTTCTGGTCCTACTGTACTTGCCTGTGGATCAAATCATCTCAGGACTATAAGATATACATACAGCATATGAAGTCTTAGGTCACCAGGTGAAATAGGGCTTAGCAAGTCCAAATATTCATTAAAAATAGCTCCATTTAATGTATAAGGCACTGAGAGCACGAGCAACTACATTCTTAGTGTGAATACTGGCTTTGTCACTTGTCACCAATGTACCTGGGCCATCTACTGTCGTTCTGATGGCTATCTGTCCACTGGTCCCAGATGGCTCTTGATGAACCTCCCTCACTTAAATCCAATTCACTCACATGTCATGGCATCACTTCCCTGATGTCATGGTCCTCCTTGAGAAGGAAGGACAAATTGAGCCTTAATTTCCTCTCCTATAAAGTGGGCTAGACTAAATCATGTGTAAAGGCCCTTCTAGATTAAAAAAAAAAAGATTTATAAATAACTTCCTCAAGGACAAATACTGCTCTGGGAGAGCCAGGATTTGAACCCAAGATCTATACTCAAAATCTGGTGCTTATTTTTGCTAGAGCATATGGAACTAATGGTTGGCATTTATATAGGCATTATATATAAGTTTGCAAATATAATTTGCATATATTATTCCATTTGAGATTGACAGCACCTCATTGTTGAAAAGAGCCAAGTCCATCACAACTGATCATCACATAACTGTGTTATGTTGTATAATATTCACTTGGTTCAATTCACTTCACTCAGCATCAAATCATGTAAATCTTTCCAGGCTTTTCTGAAATCAGTCTGCTCATCATTTCTTATAGAACAATAATATTACATATGTGTATATATATATATACATATATATATATACATCATAACTTATTAAATCATTCCCCAACTGAGGGGAATCCACTCAATTTCCAGGTCCTTGCCACTACAAAAATGATTGCTGGGAATATTTTTGCACATCTTTGGAATATACACACAGTAGAGACACTGCTGGATCAATGGGTATATACACAGTTTAATAGATCTTTGGGAATAGTTCCAAATTGTTCTATAAAATGCTTGGATCATTTCACAACTCCTCCAACAATGTATTAATAAGTTTTTCCCAGTTTTTCCCAGTTTTTCCATATATTCTCCAACATTAATCATTATCTTTTCCTGTTATCTTTGCCAATCTAAGAGGTATGAAACGGCTTGGTCCTAAAAGTATATTACAATTCCCACTTTACTAATAAGGAAGCTGAGCCTTGGCAAGGTTAAGTGACTTCTCCATGGCTTGTGTGAGAGGTAGAATAAGACCCTCCGATGCACAGAGACATCAACGGGCTGGCCTTCTAATCTACTAGGTGGGTCACTAGGCATCCAAGTGCTCCGGGACTCTCTCTAAGACTTTAAATTACAAACTGTGGCTGATTTACATCAATAAAAAGTGTCCAGGAGCAATGAAATCACAAACCCGGATCTATAAACAAATACAACGAGAAGGGCATTTCCGACTCCATATGGTCTCCATCGCTGTAGCTACCGGGGCTAATCAAGCGGAATAACAGAGAGCGCTTTTGAATGGCTGAATAAGGAGACCGCAGCACGGAGCAGCTATTGGTTTCCTGCCAGGCACACCTGGCCAGAGCCGGCATAAAGCAGGATGACCTCGCCCCAGCAGAATCGGAGCTGCACGACACCAAGGGCTGGGGACACCTTGAGAGCGTACAGAAAAGGGAGCTCTGCTAATTGCATCTTGGACGATGCTCCTCCGGTGAGTCCCAGTAAGACGGGACTCACGGATTCTCTTCCCACAAGGGAAGAGGGATTTGAAACGACGCCAAGGAAGCCGCCCTCAGAACAACAACAAACACACGGAAACTTTGTTACTTAAGTAGACCCTATCCACTTCACGAGGTTTCCACGGCGCAGCCGCCATCAAATGGTGAGACCATCTCACCCACTGGGCAGAGACAGCTCAACCTACCATAATGTGTTTACTGAAGGCATTTTTAAATTAAATTAACTAATTAAAATAATTTTTAAAATACAGTTTTTTTAAAGCTCCATAGCCAAATTTTACCTAAATGAGTCACTGATAGAATTGTACCTTCTGCAAGAAACCTTTCCTTTATCTTAACACCTTTCTTCTACAATTATCTCCAATTTATTCTCTATATATCTTGTATGTACATAGTTGTTTTTCCCCCGAGGCAACTGGGGTTAAGTGACTTGCCCAGGGTCACACAGCCAGGAGGTGTTAAGTGTCTGAGGCTAAATTTGAATTCAGATCCTCCTGACTTCAGGGCTGTTCTATCCACTGTACCACCTAGCTGCCCTTATGTATGTAGTTTTTTACATGTTGTTTCTCCCTAAAAATCTGAGCTCATCGATGATACACAGTAAGCACTTAACAAATTCTTTTTAGCCTGGCTCCTTGAATAAATGAAAACAACTACACCAAAACAAGTAGCAGTAAGAAACAGTAATAGTAACAAAATGGGGGGGGGGGGAAGAGGAGCAAAAGAGGATATTTTAGCTAAAGTTTATTTTATATACACTTACAAAAAAAAGGCAAATTCTTTGGAGCTTATGGTTTTGTCTAGGATCTCTATTTAAATGTTTTATTGATTACTAATTTAGAATTTTAAAAATTGTAAATTAAAAACAAAACTTTAGTTATGTACTAATGATTTCTCACTCTGCCTCAGTAAACTCTCTGGCCCATTCCTTCCAAATACTATTTACATACAATTAGAATGATTTTAAAGCAATGTCTTTTTTTGGGAGGGGAAGTACCTTGACAAACAGGTTAGCTGTGCTATATGGAAATGCTTATATAAACCATCCTGAGAGGCTTACACTTGCTTCAGATTTCCAAATCCTGAATGCAAAAATACCCTTTCTCCCAAAGGGACAATGTAGCCTAAAAGAGCTCTATAAAAACCCTTTCAAATATAAGGCAACAAACTAAACGTCACAGGTCATTAGTAATAGGGAAGAAGAAACTGTCCCTCTAATAACCCATCAGGCAAGAAAAGAAAGGAAACAATAGCTCTCTTTTCAGATTTTTAGCAAACACAAATTACATAGACTTCCTTTGATGTGAACTCTAAATCCTCATTTGAAGTTTATGGTAAAGAAGGCTACTTTTCAGGATTTATCCACATATTAACAGTTTACAAAGCATTTTCACATCCATTAAATGGCTAATTCTCCCAACCAAGCTGCAAGGCCAGTAATACAAATAATATCATCCACTATTTACAGAGCAATGTCAAAATGGCATTTGGTCAAAGTGCCTGGGAACCACAGAAAAGTTGATTAACAGTACAGATGGCCTCTCTGCAGGGGTGGGAGAATTGAGGAAAACGATTGTTCCATGAGGAAAGGCTGATGCTGGGGGTATCCTGCTTCTCCCTTCTATTCCTTGCTCCCCCATCTCCAAAGGTTTGCTCTTCATTTACTTGGGGTTTTTTAGTGGTGTTCACTTGAGCTTTTTTTGATTGTACTATCTATTTACCGGTGAAATCGGAAAGATGATGATTAATATCCAGTTACCTCGACTCTAATCCTATCCCACTATGCTCAAAGTCTATCAAGCAAAATAAAAAAGGAAATCCTGAGCAGGTGATGTTACTGCTGTTCTGGAACAGGTATGTTCTGATTGGAAACTATGTTTAATGAATGACCTGTGAAGATTCGCCAGATGCTAACAATAAAACATTTAACTCTGCCAATTGAAGGTTGCTGCCTCAGAAGATTTGGGTACACCTTCACCTGTCTAACAGTGTTGTAGGAGTAATTAGCTAACAGGGAATTCAAGAATGAATTAAGCTCTGCGAAAATTAAGACTGTATCCAAATGCTGTGTTGTAACTCCTGGAAAGGGTCAACATCTTTGAGGAAGCCAGGGGCTTCCTTTATTAAACTGACATATATTTCAATTCAACATTTACTAAGTGTTTATTGTGCTAGACCTCAGGGACACAAAAAAAAAACTGTCTTTCAACCTCAAGTCGTTGATATTTTACTAGGAATTGGAAAAGGTGGTATCATGGACATGTATAAGTGAATCCAAAATCTATACAAAGGAATCTCATGACAAGTGGGGGATAAAAGGGGAAGCTTTAGGTAAAAGGGAGCATCTGAACTGTGCTTTGAAATAAGCCTGGAGTTCCAGGTGGAGCTGAGTGGTGAGGATGTTCTAGACTAGATGGGAGAGGCTGGCCCCTTTATTTCTTTGTGAACCCTCCCTACTGCCCACCCCCAAATCTCACATGGTTGGATAAGCATAGATAGACAAGGATTGTGTTCTTTTAAAACCTGCTTTCTCCCAAAGGCCAAGGTTACTCTTACTTTTACTGACTAGGCAGCCTCCCTCTGTCTCTTACCCCAAGGCTTAACTTTCCCAGTCCAACCCCAAGGCTCTTTGCTTCCAAACTTCTCTTTTCCCAGGGTCCTGTCTGTCCATCTGTCCCTCAGAGGCAGACTGGCAGTCATATCTCAGGGATGGTTGCTCAAGAACAATCCTGGTTGGGCTAGGGCGTTCAGGACCCTGGGAACCCACACATCTTGGGTGTAATGGGGTTGGGAGGGCACAGGATTTGCCAGCTCTACCCAGATCACCTTTAGGATGGAGGGAGATGAAGATACTGAACCTTTCTCTGCTACTGCTTGTGAATTTCAAGCCCCATTGCAGAAAGGTAACACTTAGATTTATCTGAAAACATGAGACCTCTCCAGAACCTTAAGAGAAGAGAGGATGTGAAGAAAATGTAAACAGAGGTATACTTAGTGCCTTTTGGATTGTCAACTGCACAAATGACACAAAGTGCTTGGCTATGAATGCGCCCTCCCTGCCAGCAGGTGTTACAGCCTCTTGTTTTGACTTTAATGAATTAACACCTGAATTTTCTTTAGGGTTTCTGGCAGTATGATGGTCACACTGTGGTGTCAGTTGCAGGATCTGAAAGTTTTCCTGATTCAATTCCTCTATTCGATTTCCTTTTTGCCTCTCAGGAGAACTTAGGTAGCTTTCTAAATCTTAGTTGAATGGTAAAATTGAGAAAACTACACCTTATATATGAATCAGATAATTTTAGAGGTGAACTGACATTTTCCAGATCAAATGAGCAATCAGTATCTTTTAAAAGTAATTTTTACTTTATCCTTTGTATTCACTTTGGCCATGTGGCACAGAGAAATGAGACCTCTAAGAAAAGAGGTGGTGGTGGTTTCAGCCTGGGATTAATCATCAGTTATTAACTGCCTTTCTTTTACCATTTTCTTTCTTTCTCAAAAGGTTGGTGGACTCATCTAATTCAAGGATATAGTGAAAACACTGTGAAAATTGATTTTAGAGCCATAGTAATTTGAGGAAATAGGGCCTCATTTTGAAGACTGCTGCCTCATCAATGGCTCATCCTCAACTGTCCACTTTGGGGATTTTTATTGTTTTCTAAATAATATCTTATTTATAAATATATTATAAATCATAAAACATATGTAATTATTTCCAAATAAACAAACACACACACACAAAAAAAAGACAAGCTGGATCAGTCAACTACATTTATGCAGACTTTGCTTCATTTCATCTACTTTTAGCAGTATCTACTCCATTAAGTCTCTAATTCTTGTCTGGATTTAGAATTTCATCTTCTTTCTGATTAACAAAAAAAGTAAATTATTTCTGGATTACTCAGATAGGCCTATGGTCTTCAGTGACTGTATCAAAATCTCGAAGACCTAGATGATTATGGGCAAGTTTATTAAATTTCTTGAGTTTTAGTTTCCTTATCTATAGAATGAAAGGTTTGGACTAGCTGGTCTCTGATAGTCCTTCCAACTTTGTGTTTGAGACTATGATTCTGCTGAGGGAGACTACCAGAAGTGGGAAAGGATGCCTTGGTATCAGACCCATATTGAAATGGGAGCCACAGAACTAACATAAGGATCCCAGTGGGCCACCCCTATTAACTTAGAAAAACTCATATTGTACATTATGTTTTAGTATTATTTTTATTGTTTTGTTGAAGAGTTCCCAATTCTCTTTAAATCTTGTTCCAGGCCATATTTGGGAGTATTGTAGGCTACATAAGTTTGATACTTCTGGCCTAAGTTATTCTCTTCCAATGGAAAGTTCCCAAATCTTTATTTGGATTCTCAGAAATCATTATTTTCCTCCTTACTGTTAGGTGGACAAAAAAGAAAATAGATTCCATTCATTTAATTACCATGGCAGAATTGAAGTAATAGCAACTGAGCATATTTTACTTAAAGGAACTGGTCTGAGAAGTAGTTGATTGGGTTTTATAATTTAAAAAGTTTAGTTAAGGAAAGATTGAGAACTATCTTGAGTAGAACTGCTTCTAGGGCCTGTTATTTTTGCTGAGAGATATAGTCTAGACAAAAGTTTCAGGCACGCCATGTCCCAGACTTCCTGGGCCTCTCTGTGTCATCTCTTAGGTAAGTTTTGGGCAGAAGTTAATTGCTATGCATAATAAATACATAATAAATACAATTCCAAGTCTCTGATCCTATGATCTTTCTTCATTTTATCCCTATAGCTCTGAGATGGGCATCTTCTGAATTTAGGAATTATTTAAGAAAACAAAATCTGAACAACTAAGTATTCAGAAGAGGAATGGGCTGCACTGGAAGATAGAGGGTTTCCTTCACTGGTGATCTTCAAAATAATGGCCCATTTGGTGGGTATGTTAAATAACAACAACAATAATAGTGATTGTTGTCATTCAGTCATGTCTGACTCTTTGTGTTTTGTTTTGTTTTTTTTTTTTTTTTGGCAAAGATACTGGAATGGTTGGTCCTTCTCTGGCCCAGAATCACACAACTATTAGATCTGAGGGAACTGAATCTGAACTCGGATTTTCTTCATTCCTAGTCCTGCACTCTATCTACTGTGGCTGTAAGGGGTATTCTTTGGACTGAGCAATTACTAAAGTCTCTTCTAAATTTAAAATGCTGCAATTTTGTGATTCTGGAAAAAATAGAGAGGGCTGGTAATTTCTGTTATTTGCATACAAGGATGGACTAGATTTCTAAGTCATTGTGATATCAAATAAACCATGTACAGGGGACTTCTTTTCATAGCACATTGACCAGGAAGACCATGCTCCAAAGTCCAGTTTTAGGGGAGGTACCTTGAGCCAACACAAGATTCCTCAGCACTCCCTCTACCTGTACCTCCACCATCTCCTCCTTATTCTTTTCCTCCTCCTCCTATTTCTCCTTCTCCTCCTCCTCCCCACAAGTCTCAACACACAAGCTCCAACCCTCTAAGTTTCAAGAGAGGCAACGTTCCAAAGCCTCTGCCATCCTGGGACTGGCAGTCTCGTGAGCTGTGTCCAACATCCCTTCTCCCCGGGGGTAACTTGTCAGCAGCCTGCTGAGTGCGGTGGAGTTCCAAGAAGTAGACAGCCTCCCCTCTTTCCTTCCTGGCTTGGGGTTGTTTTGATGGTGCTGTAGGAAGGGACAGGGGAGGGGCTGAATGTCACCCTTACTTTGCAGCCAAGGGTATGCATGCTCTTTATTCTAAAGAGGCAGGGAAGCTGGCTGTCATGCAAAATCCCTGCAATGTGGTTCTTAGTGTCTGATCCAATTAAGAGAACTTCTGGGAAGAGACTCGAGCAAATAAATAATTGGAGAGATGCAACTCTGAAATGACAATGGTTATTCATCGATCTCTGTTTGCAAGTTGAGATTGAGAGATGTAAACTTCAAGTGGATGAGATCTCCTGGGTGAAATCCTTCAGTTCAAACAGAGTAAACAACTGTTGTTCTCTGATGCACACTTTAGTACTGCTGGAGGCAAACTTTCTAAATATTAATAAAAAAAAAAAAAAAACTCCACGGCTGGCGGAGTGTACAGAAAGAGAAGAAGGGCTGGGAAGCGAGCCTGGGCTGGCTATCTCAGACACGGGAAAGGCAAATTCAGAAGCCTGTGTTTGGGGACAGAAGATTTCTGACATGTGGGCAGTCTCCTTTCTGGAACCCCAAAGCATGCAACAGATCACAGTGGTTGAACATTTACAGCAAGGCAGTGGGGTGGACAGAGAGCTAGATTTGGAGTGACGATGACCTGGATTCCAATCCAACCTAAGACCATTATACCTGGAACTGTGTGAGCTGAGGAAAGTCACCCTCTCTGAACCTCCATTTCCTCCTCTCTAAAATGGGGACAAAAATAGCTGCTTTCTTTACAGGACTGGTGGGAGGACCAAATGAAAAACATTCTATAGACTTTCAAGGGCTATATAAATGTCAACTGCTCTTAATGGGGTAGCGAGGTGGCTTCATAGTGCACAGAGCACTGGGTATGGAGTCAGGGAGACTGGTCTTACTGAATTCAATTCCATCCTCAGACACTTAACTGGCTGTGTCATCCTGGGCAAGTCCCTTAATCCCATTTGCCTCAGTTTCCTCATCTGTAAAGTAAGCTGGAGAAGGAAAGAACCAACCACTCAGTATTTTGGGGTCACAAAGAGTCAAATGTGAACTGAACAACAAAACATTATTATGGATCTCAAAACTTCCTTTTCCTTTATCCAATTTATTGAAATGCCAGGGCCCTCACTACCTGCCTAGAAGCTGCAACATTCTGTTCCCTGAAAATTCACCAGAGATGCCTTTTCTGTGCCAACATGAAAACTGCCTCAGAGCTATTGTGTTTGAGTTTAAATAATTAAACTTGGTGGGTACAATTGCATGGTGTTATTAGAGAGCTAAATAAATAAAGAACTCATTCAGAATTGCACCTGCTAAGTTGGGATAATAATAGGCTGTATTGAGAAAAACACTGGGTTTTCAAAATGAGAAGCTGGTCTCCAAGTCTAATGTGGCCTTCCATAAACTGCAGGAGTTGGTGAGTGGCTCTGATCTCTCCAGGCCCTTATGCTGGCATCTTATGAAAAGGTCTTGGGGTTGGAGGGATTCCTCAGGTAGAGGCTGCATGCACGCTTGCGCAGTAGTTTGTAGAAGGGGTGCCCTTTTTAGTCACGTTTCGGATTAGATTGCTGCTGAGGTCTTTTTGAATGTTAAAATCCCATGATTCTCTTCCTAAATGATCAAAATTTTAGAGAATCAAAGAAATGTAGAGGGGGAAACTGAGGCCCACCACTAATTAGTTAATATGAGGACCCAGGTTTCCTGACTCCCACTCTCAACAGGGAAGAGGTCAATCAATCTGTGAGGGTATTGACTATAAATCATCAGACTTTACAGCCAGGCCTGGATTCCGTCCTGCCTTTGGCTTGGGCTCACTTCTGGTACAAATGGAAAAGTCAGTGTGAATGTGATAAATCTGGGAAAATATTCCACCAGACATGAAAGCATGCATAGCAGTTCCCAGAGGAAGGAGGAAAAGCCTGGCCTACCAGTTTTATTTCTTGGGATTGAATGAAGAAGACAGAAAAGGCGGGGGAGTGGAGGGTAGATGGGCAGGCATTATCTACCGTGATGAGGAGGCAGTGGGTAAATGGGCTGGGTCAGGAAACTGCTTCAGAAACCATGAAACCAAAGGAGATGATATTTGCACTAACCACTTCACAGATTTCTTTCGAGACATTTGTAAACCTTAAGACACTCTATAGACAGGAATTGTTACTTTTGTGCTTGGGGCCGAGGCTGGGGGCCTCCCTGGCATTCTTCTTCTGGAAAAAACCTTCCAGCAAGGCATTTTTACCCCTTAAATTCACCCAAGATGCCCAACAGGCACCTGATTTTTGGAATATTTACCAAGAGCTCTATATATCACAGCAGTAAATCTCAGGCAACCTAGCTTTTGATAACTAACGGAGAATCAAAGCTCAAAAAGTTTGGAATCCTTGGTTGAGCAGATATACATCACTTGATGGACAGACTGACATTTCTCTTTTCTCTACTACAGAGCCCAGAATGACACATACATCATCACTTTTTCTTCAGCCTGATGGTAAACTCTCTCAGATATATAACTGCAGCAGCATCTTTTAAGGATGCTGTCAAACTGAAGGGGCTCTCAAACCCATTCTCCTTATTACCATGTAAATCTAAGAAAGCCTTTTTGCAGGACACAGCACTATTGATGGCTCCACCCCAAAGACAGATGTCTCTTTTCTACCTTTTACAGAGGATTTCTGCTACTGCTTTAATAGCTTACTGTGGAAACAGGGCACAGAAGCTTGCAATATTCAGGAATGGAGGGCAGGAGGTCCAAACACTGGACAGCTTCTGGACAGCAGAAGGAGGCTCACTAAACATGGTTTGAAATACTTTTCCCTAATATACAGAAATCATTTTTTATTCCATGGCTTGGATGGAAAAAAAATGACTTTGTATAAGCCCTCACTCTTTGTATAGATGGGATAAAAAGGAAGAGAAAGACAGAGAAGGGAAGTTGCCAGTAAGCAGACTCAGGTCTTCTGACAGGCAGTGATTCCTCATTCCACCATCCCAATCTATGTCTGCTTTGCATTTTTTAAAAATTAGATTCTATTAGATCCCTAGCAGGGAACTTTGAGATCACTGAATCCAACCTACTGTATTTCACAGATAGGGAAACTGAGCCTTGGAGCAGGACTGGCACAGAGTCACACAATGGGTACATGTCCCATCTGGGCTTACTCTAAATCTCTGGCCCTGTGCACTCTTCCATACCATGCCACGGTACTTTGTCTTCAAAGATTATCCAAACAGCAGTCTAAATGAGAAAGAGGTGGAGGAGAATGTGCTCATAGGTGGCTTTCTCTGCCCGGGGCAGAGGTTTCACATCCATAAGCTATGGAACCACCTTCCAGCCTCGGTGGAGCCTGTGGAATCAGCCAATCAGTCCGGCAGCCATCAGGCGACACTTCCTCCAGGCTTCCTCTTTCCCCCTGAATGAGCTCCAGGGGAGCAGCTCCATGTCAGGGTTTCCAGATGGATTCCAAAGAGCCATAGCTCAATGTCATTTTCAATAGGAAGCCTCATAATTAAAGGTCAAATAGTCACTTCATCTGCAATCCATCAATAGACAAAGTCCTAATACCAGGAAGTAATCAATCAATGGCAAATACACTAATAAAAGCAATGAATCAAGGAGGGACTGCATGGGTGTGGATGTGTTACATGTAAGCAGGGTACACACATGTGGGGGAGACCAAGACCGGTTAGAATCATGGCTGGCAGAATACACTGGATAACAAAGCTGGGGGGAGTTCTAAGGTAATTTACTTTTTTAGGCCATTAGCTAAATTAACCAACTGGATGGAGCTGGCAGACCTCCAATGAGTTATTCTAAAGAACAAATCCCATATCAACTTCTTCATATCCATTCTGAGCTCCAGTCAAACTGGCCTCATATATAACATTTCATTTCCTTTGCTTTCACCATCATCTCCCTGCACCTTGAATGAATCTTCTATTCCATCCCAAAGATTGCCTAGACTTCCCCAAAGCAAAGCTCATATACAGTATCAACTCCTCCTCTGCTGATGTCCATAGTGGTTAATGCTGTCCAGCCTACCACTACTTTACATTCACTTATCTCCATATAAGTTGTTTCACTCAGTAGAAGGTAATAGAATTGTTTAAATTTTGATTTTTT
Organism: Myrmecobius fasciatus; assembly: GCA_023553655.1. Classification (NCBI taxonomy): domain Eukaryota; kingdom Metazoa; phylum Chordata; class Mammalia; order Dasyuromorphia; family Myrmecobiidae; genus Myrmecobius; species Myrmecobius fasciatus. The sequence goes on along the minus strand of JAJPUD010002206.1, from coordinate 302,944 downwards.
ATCCCCAGCACTTAGCACAATGCCAGGCACGTAGCAGGTGATTGTTGAACTGAAATGAAACAAACTTGGTTCATGTTATCACAAAGCTACCACTCATTCATGGAAGGACTTACACAGACACTATAGGAAATCCTAACTCGAAGGGAAGAAGGATGAAAACTTCCGAAGTTAGAAATCAGCCTTTTTTGAGCCCTCTGGATAATTTCTTCTACTGATTTTAGACTGACAGGAAAAATTGTTAACTGCATCTTCCTTTAAAAAAAAAAAAACTGCAACAAGGTAGCTTGATGGTGTACATGAAAAGGGTGCTGGATCTGTGAATAGTAAGACTTGAATTCAAATCCTACCTTAGATACTTATTAGCTTGGACAAGTCATTTTATCTGTCAACGTCAGTTTCCTCATTTGTAAAATCATGTGTAGATAAAATGGGATTACATATGTAAAGTGCTTCACAAACCTTAAAGCACTATATAAACATACACACCCAACACAATATGCTAATTATTACTACTAGTGTTATTTTCTAGTATCAGTTTCCTCATTTGTAAAATCTTGTGTAGATAAAGATGAGATTACATATGTAAAGAGCTTCACAAATCTTAAAGCACTAAATATACATACACACACAACACAATATGCTAATTATTATCACTATTGTTATTCTCTGGTAAAGTCAGAGAGTCAACAGTCCATACAATGCTGGATATAGTCAGAAATATCTGGGTTCAAATGCTGTCTCTGAGCTTACTAGCTCTCTAGCTAAGTTAGTCACGACTTGAATCTCAAACATCTCCCTGACATTTATCTACTAAATTTTAAGCAGGTGAGTGGAAAGAGATCCCACACTGGCAAAAACCAAAGTTTGGTGAGAACCAAACAACTTGAGAGCAAACTTTAGAGATCTGGAACCTAACCCTCTCATCTGAACAGAGGATAAAACTGAGGTCCTGAGGGATTACCCCCAACAAATACATTGTGATGAGATGTGGAGGGAACTCAAGGAATACCTCCCCCCAGCCCTGCCCTAACATGTTGAGTGGACTCTCTGTGGTGATGGGGGCTGCCCGGGACAGGCAGCAGGGATGAGTGGACAGTCTGATCTTGGAGGGAATGTCCATACTGGGGAAATTCCGGATTCTCAGGCGTTTCAGACTATGAAGGGCTGAACACTGTGCTGGGCACTGGGAGAGATACAAAGTTTGGATAAAAAATAGTTTCCTTCCTCTTGGAATGGAGACAGCCCAAGATCCTGAGCCCAAGAGCTTTGGGAATAGTGGTGTTCCAAAGGCCACTATCCCTGCTTCCAGCCTTCCTGGAGAGAAGCCACCACCATGAAGAAAGGATTGACTTTCCTTGCTAAAACATCAGGCAACTAGATCCAAGAAGCCTGGAAGCAGCAGGCCCCTCGAGATCACTGGTCCTGATTCCAGCCCAGCCCCCATAACTACCATCCTGGGAGGCAAACCCCAGGGAGATGGGATCTGGCAGATGCTTCTGTAGATGCTAAAGCTCCTGCCTCCTCGAAGCCACAGCTTCTGCAGGACCCAGAAAACAAAATCCTTGCAACAAAGTTCTTGGTGCTGTCAAATGGTCTGACGTTAGAAATTACAGGCAGAAATGACATTAAGGAAGAAGAGGCATTATCTGTTTTGCAGCTGTACCCCAAGGACCATGGGACTTTTCCATCTGACTAGCTGCTGAAACCTCCTGAATATTCTTTCCTACATTAGGATGGAGGCTCCTTGAGATCAGGGACAGCCTTATTTTTCCATTTGCATCTCTAGCATTTAGCACAAGCAGTGTTTGACACAGAGTACTTAATAAACGTCCCTCCCTTCCTTTTCTTCCTCCTTTCATGCTTTCCTTTATTCTCCCTCCCTTCTTTCCTCCTAGCCTCCATCCTCTCCTTCCAACTTCCCTTCCATTTTTCCTTTCTTCCTTCCCAGGACATGCAGCTTAATAATGACAAAGACCTAACCAGAACCCAGATTTCCTGACCCTGCATTGTGTTCCTTCCTTTATGCAGGTTGTTTTTCCTTTGCTGCTATTTTAAAACAAATACAAAATCGTATGTCTCTTCTTAGCTCAAGGTGAAGGAAGTCCTGGAGAAAGGAGACCCAACGTAGCCCTTTCATGAAAGAGACAAACAGGCTGGGGGAGAGGCACAGCAGGGCTGTGTGTGACTTTTGTGGGCCAATGAGCCATCTTGTCCTCAATGCTAGTTTCCACTACATCATACTAACCTCTTTCCCATAAAATTGAATGTTCTGAACCCTGGTGTTTGGAGGAAGACAAGGAGGGTAAACATGACTAATCTTAATTGAGGCTGGCTGCCCTTGTTTTCTGGAGTTTGAGTCCTCCACACTTATTGCACTGTCCTGTAATTTCCATGCAGACAAAGTCTCTAACATAATTACTAGTCTACAAGGCACTGTGATTAGCACGGCATCCTCCTTACCAATAATTTCTGCCCCAGCTAGTATGGATTGAACCTTGTGTGAGCTGACATTTCAAAGCACAAAGCTTTTGTGAGGTTCAATCCAGGACCAAACTCTTACTTTTCCAGGTGGAAATAGGCAGACAAAGCTCTTGTTTTTATATCTGCCCAAGGGGGAAGGATGTGGGTTGCCGTGGTGACTAGAGTGGAGGGGTGATGAATGCCTGGAGGGAGGGTTGCTGTGGACAGCAGCTATCATGGCAGTTACAGGACTGAAAACTGGTAAATCTAGCTACCCTAAGGGCAAGTGACTCAGGTTGTATTCTAAAAATCTCCTAGAATTTTACTACAAGGTTCTTAGATACTGTACTAGTGAACTGATGCTGAATAAGCAATGATGGGTATTTCAAATACAAATTCAAAGGTGGTTAAACCCAGCTCTTTCTAGCAACAAACCAACCAAACAAAAAAACTTTCATCTGGTTTTCAAAAATTATTTTTCAGGAGGCAGATGAGGCTGAAGCTGAGGAGCATGATCTTGGGAGGGGGAGGTGGTGAGAAAAACAAACCTAACATGAAGTTTGGGTCACTGGACATTCAGAGAACAGTCACGATTCCACAGTAGGGTGCCATTCAAGATGGATATTTTTTTTTAAAGAAAGTTTTATTGATGCCTTTTGGCATTAGTCATTTTGGTGATATTTCTAACTCCCACCCACAGTAAACTGCACTGGGTGCCACAGAGGAGACCTACATCCCTAAGGTTAGTAGCTAGAGAATTAGGAACAGCCGTACTGTCAGGTAAAAACATGGAGGGGAAAGAAAAGGAATAGAGGAATACTTGATGACTATGAAGAAAGGTACTGGAACATCTGGAAAGTAACTGTAAGGATGCAGTTCTTATCTCCTGAGACTTCATCCTCAAGAATCATCCAGGCCAGGTCAAAGCATCAGACACAAAGCTCTAGAGCTGGAAAATGCCTCAGGGAACATCTAGCTCAACCCTTTCCTTTTACAGATGGGGAAACTGAGGCTCAGGGAAGTCAGGTGGTAAGAAGCAAAGGCAGAATTTGAACTCAGGTGCCCCCTATTCAGTTTCAACTTCTGGTGGAAGATCCAGATAGCATCCTCTCCTAAAGGGAGTTTCACTTAGAATTCTCTGTGCAATGGATGAAGCATTTTGCATTTGATACCAAATCAATCAACCACCGCTTTCTGAACCTGCTCAATAGCTAGTCTGTGCCTCAGTAGAGAGGGAGTCCACTGCAGGTTTGGGTCCCACTGCTGGTGTCAAAGGTGACCCTAGACCTCAGGCCTTTCTGGTTCCTTATTGTCTGTCCTTTGTTCTGGAGGAGGACCATGACCTCAGGGAGAGGATGCCATGACATGCAAGGGACTTGGATTTGAGGGAGGGAGGGAGGGCTGGGCAAGGTCATCTGCTTCAGTTTCCTCTCCAGGGCCATCTTTTATGGCCTCAGGGTATGGGGCCATAAAGTCAAGAATCTTGGTTCCTGCTGCTCTGGCAATTAGTTTGCCTTTGGCACTGGCCCAATCTACTTTGTCTCACTCCATCCCGTGTTATGGGGACATGTATTGGGGCTGGAAGGCTGCTGTTAATGCAGGAAGATGAGGCCTTGGAAGAAGGATAAGAGTGATCAACAAACGACTCTTTGTGAGAGCTAAAGGGAAACCGAGTTATAAGGGAGTGGAGAGCAGAGAGAGATCTCCTAGAGCGATGAGTGGGGCTGAATAGGGACAGTAACAGGAGGGACTGGATGGTATAAGGCCTGTGCCCATTGCAGAACCCAGGATATAGGGCACTGGACATAGCCAGGAAGATGTGGGCTCCTCCCCTGCCTGGACCGTCACTGGCAGGGAGATCCTCCTCACCCTCTGGTAGTCAGCCAGGTCCTTCCAGCTCCCAACCAAGAGGCCTGATAGGGAGAACCTTCTGCTCCAGCTTCCACTTCTGCTTTAGCTTGTAAGTTTGGAAGAGAGCCAATGGCATCCTAGGCACTCTACTCTCAACTCCCTTTCAGGTGTCATCCTAGGGTCTAACTCCTGAAGGGCAGGAACCTTGTGTCTTCTTGCCTGCAGTGGTATGGCCAACATTTAGAACAGAGCCTGATCTACTCATTGGAGCACTAAGTCTCTCCACACCCATATGCAAGGGGTTTGTAAATGCTGGATCTACCTAAGCACTTACACACACACACACACACACACACACACAGAGAACACCTTGCTAAGTACTAACGATACTATAACAAAAAAGAGGCAAAGGACAGGCCTGTCCTTAAGATGCTTACAGTCTCCATGAGGAAGTCACTTGCATTCACTGAGTTATAAGAGGCCTGTGAGATGTTCTTATCTGGCCCACTGACACTGCTTTAGCTAAATATGTTCTTTTGCAACTTTTCAAGCAGCTGCACATGCCATTATTCTTTTTTTTTTTTTTGAGGGTAGACATGATTTTATTTTTATCTTTGTAGAACCAGCATCAAACATGGTATCTGTTGTGTATTCGTGCACTACACTGGATGTCAAGGAGGGCTAGGACCTCTGGGGTGAGGACTTACTGAACCCTTTCCAGGGCTGTTCATCCATCTTTGGTGTCCACTTTCAATTTAATTGTATGGCAGCCCCAAACCAGGACGAGGTTTGTAGACAAGGCTTACATTAAATATTGCTTCTTAGGGCTCAAATTTACTTACCCAATGTAAGGGATTTGTGTGTGGAGCAGAAAATGATAGCAACAGTGTCTGCTGGTGTGAAACCCAAATTATTCCTAGGGGCAAGAAGAAAGAAAAAAAAAAAAACAAACACACATTACTAGCACTTTTATTCAAAGCTTACTTTACTAACACATTCTAGGTCAAACATCCCAGTGGGAGTACCTACTTTTATGCCATTGTCCTTTAGCTCAGTTTTAGTGACAGAAGACATCCTAAGTGGAAATGTGAAATGTTGTGTAACAAAGGCGGACATGGACACTTAACCTCTATTTGCCTCAGTTTCTTTTTTTTTTTTTTTTAAGAGTGCTAGTAGATAATTTATTATTATTATTATTATTATTATTATTTTGATATTACAATGCTTGTAGTTTAAAGCGGATGAAGTCTAAGTTATTTTAATTGCTTTAGCCTCTTAGGAGGCTTTTGTGCAGAGGTAAGAGTGTAAACCCAAGCCCTATGTAGATCTTTTTTTTTTTTTGTTAAAGCTTTTTATTTGTACAACATATGTATGGGTAGTTCCCCAACACTGATCTTTACAAAGCTTTCCATTACAAATTTTACCCCCAGTCCCCTCCCCTCCCCTAGATTTGCCTCAGTTTCTTAAACTGTAAAATAAGAATAAGAATAGCACCTATCTCCCAGGGTTGAAAGGATAAGATGAGATCATATATTTTTTTTTTTAATCCCTTAACACAGTGTCTGATTCTTAGGAGGTTTTATATAAATGCCTACTTCTCTTATCTTTCCATGCTCTCTTCTCCACCCAAAAGATAAAGAGGGGACTTATTACATATTAGTTAGATAGCTCAAATGCTATACTAATATCAGTATAAAATAAATGAATTTTTAAAAAGGCCTCTGGTATACAGAACAGATCTTCTAAAACACTGACAACTATAACAGATGAGAACTGCATGAGAAAGGAAGGCACACCATTGGAGAGACTTCTCAAGTTAATGAAATTCAACAAATATTATACTTACTAAGTGTCAGATGAGATATAGATGACAAAGTAAATGGAAGTATGGGCTAAGAGACGGAAAGATCTGAATTTAAGTCTTGCTTTTGACTGGTTAGGTGACCATCCACTTAAATTCTTGGTGCTGCAGGCAATTTTCTAAGGCTAAAAGCTACAGATGAATTACTAATCTGAGTGTCAAGAAGGCTTTGACACTAGGAATCATAACTGGATTTTAAAAAAAAGTTTTTAAATTTGCCTGGCAAAATTTTGCCTATAATTATTAAGTAGGTCCTTTCCTCAAGGAGCTTACATTCTACTGAATGTTTAATGTACTGAAATCACAAGTCCAGCAGCTTTCATTCAAGACTCTGTGGATATTCAGCTGATGGTCAGCAATGATTGAGAGCAAGACAGTAGTGCAACTCTTTTAGGTTAATTAGTTCTTATTGTCTGTTTAAAGCCAAAGAGACTGATAAGAATTAATGCCTCCAAAAAGATTCCTGTCACTATCAGGGAGCTGTGACATGATCTCATGACAAAAAATGAGGGAAATCTACCTTCAGGGGGAAATTACATTTAAAAAAATGCTTTAATGACTGCATTCATGTATGATGAAGCTGATGATGAAGGTGGCTAGAGGGCTAATCTTGGAGTGTGAACAACTCTGGTTGTGTGACAATAGGCAAATCACTTAACCTCTTAAGGCCCTGCAAGTCATCTCTCTAAGACTGCAATCTGCAGAAACTACTGATCTTCATCAGTGAACAGTCTACCCACTGGGAGTTCTTTACACAGATAATATCACACACCTAGATTCCCCCAAAATAAAATAAACTCCAAAAGACCAAGTCTTAAGTATGGATGAGAAAGTGTTATACGGGGAAGGGGAGGATATCACAATCTACTTTCCCATATTTCAGTAGAGATAAAACCTTAGATAATAATAAAATGTCAAATCATTTAGAATAGAGATCATTCATCTCACTGGGTCCCCTACCATTCTCTAGGGAACATCTATGCCCTGCCTTCCAATGAGCTCCAGCATATTAATACTCTATGATAAGGACAAAGCATTCAGTAAAATCAAGATGGCATGCTTGTTAGTAGCCATGATCATAACCTCATTCAGACATACTCCATTTATAGCAGCCCAAAAGAAAGAATTGACCCAATTTTTGAAGACCTCTGGAGAAAGGTACCCTACTACTTCTCTCTATAGCTAATTTCATACATATAATATAGGGAAAGACTTCCTTGTATATAAACTGAGATCTTCATGCTACAGTATATCTGAATCCATTTTCTCTTGAGAAGTCCTTGGTAGAGGTTGAGACCATCTTGCTGTCATTCCAGCTTGGCCCTTAATTAGTGTTGTAAGCAATGCACAAAAAAAATTTGCATTTTTCCCCTGAGGCAATTGGGGTTAAGTGACTCACCCAAGGTCACATAGCCAGGAAGTGTTAAGTGTCTGAAGCCACATTTGAACCCAGGTCCTCCTGACTTCAGGGCTGATGTTCTATCCACTGCGCCAACTAGCTGCCCTGTTATCTGCATTATCTTAAACAAATAATTTCTCTTCACTAAATCTTAATTCTCCTTTGTGTAATTAGAGGCCTCTGCCTCTAAATTCCATGGACTTATGACTAATGCCTTGGTGGGGAATGACACTGCCTCCCACCTGTTTCCTCCTTGCTTCTGCTTCTTGGCTTCCTTCAAGACTTCAAATCCAATCTTCTGAAAAAAGACCTTTCCCCAGTCTCCTCCACTGGTAGGCCCTTCCCTCTCAGATAAAAGTATATGTGGAAGGACATCTATTTTGTTATGTGCCAATTTTTTTTTTTTGGTATGTTGTCTCCTCCATTACAATGTGAGTCAGTTGAGGGTTTTTTGCCTTTTGCCTTTTTTTTGCATGCCCAGTACTTAGCAAAGAGACTGGCGCATAAAAATGTCTGTTGACTGAATGTACATACGAACAGTAAGAAAAAAACCACACCAAGAACCATAACATTTTTAAATACACCATCATATTATTAATAGCAAAATCATTGTTTCTGGGTATGAAAATTTCTCCTATCGATTTCCATCCATATTTTCCCCCTGAAACTAATTTGTCTGTCACTCGGGTCTTTTTCTCTAACTTGATCTAATGTTGAATTTTAATCCTTAGTTTAGAACCACTGTCTTTTGTATCACTTAGGTTTTCCATTTTTGAGATGTATTTTCCTTTTCTTCCTTCCCTCTTCTTTTCTCTCTCTCCCATGGCCTTTTCCTCCATATTTTAAATTTCTGAACCAGGACTTTCTATCCATGATCTGTTGTCTATCTCAGCTGCACGTTCAAAGAGAAATATGTCATATATTTTTGCATATGTTCTTCTATATTTTCCTTCACACTTCTTTTGTTTCCACTCATTTTTATATCCACAGAATCAGGACTGGCTTAGAGTTTAGGGGCTGTGTGGACACATCAAGTCTCTCTAATAAAAAGTCAAATGTGAGTCAGGTGAGTTAGAGTCTGCTTTTTATTCTGCCAAAAATTAATGATGTGACCTTAAAACAATGCTGTGACTTAGTTCCACCAACTGTAGAGCTAAAAAAGAACCCAGAGGTCATCTAGCACCAGCCCCTTAATTAGTTGATTTTGGGAGGCTGTTGGGGTTAAGTGTCTTGCCCAGGGTCATACTGCTAAAGTGTCTGAAGTTTGATTTGAACTCAGAAAGATAAGGTGCTGAGCTGAAAGCCAATTAGTCATGGATTCAAATCCTCCCTTGCTTAAACCTGGGAGAGGATTTGCATAGGTAGTTCCTGATCATATAAAATCACAAAACTTTGATGCATTCCTGCAGTAAGAATGAGCTGATCTAAACAGCTCAGTGATTTAAATATGTAAATGGAACTACTTGTTCTTATTAATTCAGTTCCTAAATAAGTACTCAAAGAGCAAATGTGTCAATGTGGGCCATGACCTGAAATTATTTCATGTCCTCCAGTATGTGAACTTGAACGATGTCCTTGACTTAACTGAGAACTGAACAAATGCTTAGTGTGGCATTCAAGGTCCCCACAATCTGGTTCCAATCAAGTCTCTTTATGTTTAGCTCAGAAAATATTAACTTTTTTTTTTCAGACAATAATTTCTCTAAGTTTTGGAAGTTTTAATGGATTCCAAGTTCAAAAGAATGTTCAAAGGGAGGCGGTCAAAATTTTACATTTGAACTGAACTGAGGCATGGAGCCCAGGAAAAGCGAGGTGCATTTCCCCTTCTGCTCTGCCATGGTCAGACTACAGCTGGAGTATTGCATTTTGGTTCCGGGGGCCACATTTGGGAGGGGCATTAATAACCTGGAGCACAACCAGAAAAGGCCAACCAAGGTGATGCAGGAAGGACCTTGAGATTACGGCTGATGGAGTTTGGGGATGCTCAGCCTGGAGATGAGAACACTTAGCAGGGATAGGCTAGCCATCTTCAAGTAGGGCTGCCATCTAGATAAGGAATTAGTCTTCCTCTTCTGGGCCCCAGAGGGAAGAACTAAGAGCAGAAGCCCCAAGTGGGAGTCCCATTGGTCATTTACTAAAAATGCCCAGCTTAACTCCCAGGGGTCTTGTTTCCTCCCCTTAAACAAGTATATAAGACTTGTACTACCAATCTCACAGGGACGTTATGAAGCCCAAACTGGATCGTGTATGTGAGTGGGCTCTGTAAACTCCTTCAGCATTAAAAACATTGAAGATAGCGTATAGAATGGTTTTCTCTCCCTATCCCATCTCTGCTTTTTGAAATACCATCACTCCTTCTGGGTTTAGTTCAAATCCCCTCTTTATGTTGTATTTCTTGGTTTCCCTTTGACTTCCTTCGCCTAATTTCCTCTGGCACTGACTCTACCATCCACAGGGCACTGCCTTGAATTACAGTATTCTGTGCTTTCATGCCTTGTTAAGAGAAAATGAGTCTGGCAAAAAGGACCAAGCAAAACACCTCCTAAGACCCAGGTGCTCTTCCTACCTGGAGCACTTCCTGGCCACTTGCAAACTCGGCCCCTTAGTCTCTGGCTTCCTCTCACTTCCCTCCTACCAGACCTTCAGACTCTGTCCTGGAAGCACCCCGGACTCTCACAAGGGAGATTTTTTCCTTGTTGGGTCTGAGATGAGGCCTCCGAGTCACTCCCCAGCTATTCCCATCATAAAGCTTTTCATTATGTGCTGCCTTCCCTTGCTTCTTGAGGGCAGGGTCTGTCTTGCTTCCTAGTGTTGGAATTCCCTGAGCTTAGCACTGTGCTGGGTACAGAAGCTGATACACGCTTCTGTCACTCATTCCTTATCCTCTGGCAAACAGGGACCAGCTTATCATTCATCCCCATGGGCTTTCCAAGGCAAACAATTCCATTCAGTAAATGCTGCCTGAGGGCCTGAGGCCTTACTGGTGCTAGATTAGATCACAAAGATGAAAAAATGACCGGGCACCGGCCTTCAAAGAGCTTGCAGACAGGTTCTCCGATCAGTATATCACAAAGCAGAGTCGGTAATGTGGCCAGCAAAGAAGTGCAGGGAGAGGAACTAGGAAAAGCAAGCATATCCCCTTGCACTCCCTGTGACATCTGGTACATCTGCCCTGGATGTTCCAGGCAATCAGCAATGTTTGGCGAACGCTCGTGACTCCTGTATATTCCACAGATGTGTTCCTAGAAATGAACCTCATTTTAAATGCATCAGAAAAGTTCACTATTTGGATATCCTGCCATCTAGGGAAGGGGTGGGGAGTTGGGGGGAAAAATTTGTAACGGAAAGCTATGTAAGGGTTATTGTTGAAGAATTACCCACACATATGTTATGCAAAAAAAAATATTTTTTAAAATAAAACTACATTAAATTCTGGTTGCACATCAAAAAAAAAAAAAAAAAAAAAAAAAAAGAAAAGTTCACTATTTACAGGCACTTTGCTGTTCCCTTTGGTGCTCCCACTACATCCAGGGCCATCTCCAGTAGCCTGGAACTATATATGGCCACCGGACCCTCTCTGCCCAGTCCTCCCCTACTGAAATCCAATTGCAAGTCATGGAATCACCTTGTTGATGTCATGATCTTCTCTGAGAAGGAAGGACAAACAATAACACTCCCTTGCATTTATTTTATGTCTAGCCTAAATATACTTCAGATATTATTTCTATTATTGGAAGGTAAGCTCTTTCAGATCAGGTACTGTTTTAAGTCAATCAACAAACATCTATAGTGGCTGGGTTCTGTTCTAAGTTCTGGGGATAGAAAGGAGGGCCAAAACAGTCCCTGCCTTCCAGGAGCTTCACTCTGAGGATGAGAAGTTCATCAGGGATGCACCAGTCACCTTCATGTCACAGACACGTGAGGCATGTGGACCTGACAAGGGACTTTGGGCCTTTCTGTCAGTCTCAATTTTTGGAATTCACATCTTCTCTTAGCAAGGTGTGAAAGCATGGAGAACTGCAATTCAAGACAGGGCCCTATGGAAGCTAGAAAACAGGCATATAATGCCAGCGGGGCTGATGAAAAGTATCCGATCTGAGCTGTGATTTGAAAGAAATCGGGGAATCTAAGAAGGATTCTCATTTTGCTTTTGTTCCCCAGCACCTAGCCCAGCGCCTGGCCCATAGTAGCCACTTAATAAAGACTTATTGATTAATTTGCAAAGTAAAGAATTCTTTTGTAAATCACAGACCCATGCATTGGTTTATCCGTTTTAAAAATTCTTAGTTTTTGCTTTTACTCATTTACTTTTTGCAATTAGGCACATTTGCATTTGAAAAAAAACTGCCTCCCTGCACTGCAGGTTCACACCTTGTATCCTTTGGGTCCATGACTCCTTTTCCTTACATCACCAAGGAAGAGAGAAACCTCCCAGTTACAAGCTGAGTAGGAGCTGCCAAGCTGGAAAGGGACAGTGGAAGAGGTCCCTGCTGCACCTCTAGAAATGGCAGGGGGACCCTGAGCAGAGATTCTGAGCCCCACCTTTCTGCAAAAAGGGACAAACACCAGAAACCAAATCACGTACCTTGTAGAAAAGAAGAATGTTAAAAACATAAAGCTCAGCTGGACAGAAAATACTGAAAGAGAACAGAAAAAAAAATTAGCATTATAAAGACTGAAGACGGATTAGCGCCAATAGTTTATACACAGCTGCCTCTGGCTTAGGAGCTTTGGAGGAGTGTGGGCCAGTGGGGAGAGTACAGGCTTCCCCCTGTCAGAAGGCCAAGAATTCCCTGCATGTGGTCATGGGGGAGTCATTTAATTTTCCCGGAGTCCGGTTTTTAATTTGTCAAACGAGATGGTTGGATTAGACAACCTCAGGGATGGCTATGATCAGTCAATTATCTGCTGGGCACTGGCATGTGTGACTTAAAAAAAATCATCATCTGCCAACAGCCAACCTGCTGTGGATAAGTCTCCTGCCCTTAGCTGGGCTGGTGCTCAGAAAGTAGATACACAGGACTTGAGGTCTGGAAGGAGCTTCAGCAGCCAGCTAGTCCAACCCAACCTGGACAGGAGTCACCACTGCCAACAAGCGACAAGCGGCTCTCTGGCTCCTACCTCTGGAGGCAGCTCTTGGCCCTGTGAATAGAGCGCTATTAGAAACTGAGCTTTAACTCTGGCCTCAGACACCTACTAGCTGTGTGACCCCAGGCAAGCTCCTTAACCTGCTTGCCTTGGTTTCCTCATCTATAAAATGGGGGTGTCTGTGATAATAGCACCTGAGGATTAAGTGAGATAATAACTGTAAAATAAATAGCATGCATGTATGAGGCAGCTCATTCCATTTTTGGACAACTCTGGCAGCAAGTTGTTCCTGACACTAAAGCTTAAAACCCCCTCTTTGCAAGTATACCCACTGCTTCTATTTTTGTCTAGACAAAGCAAGTCTAATCTTTCTTTTCAGCTCTTCAAACACTTGTAGACAGCCACTGTGTCCCTCTCAAAGATTTTCTTTTCTAGGTTAAACACCCTCAGTTGCTTTAGCCAATCCTCATGTGTCATGAGCTTGAGACAATCGCCATTCTGCCTGCCCTTCTCTGGACACTCTGCTGCTTATCCACAACCTTCTTAAACACAATCACCAAAATGGAGCACAATGCTCCAGGTGAAGCCTGAAAAGCCTCATGACAAGTGATCATGAACTCTTTTTTGCAAGGCAATGAAAGTTAAGTGATTTGCTCCAGGTCATATAGCTAGTAAGTGTCAGGCCTCTGAGAGCCCAGTGGAACTCAGGTCCTTCTGACTACAGGGCTGCTGCTCTCTCTCCTGCACCGTCATCGAGCTGCCCCCATCAACACTTTTATATCCAGAACTAATTCCACTTTTAATGCAGCCCAAGATGCAATGCTGGGCCCCCACCTAATGCCTTAGCACACATTCTACTGACACAATCTGAGAACTCAGGGTCAGCTCCAAGGCTGCAAGTTACACAGGGATGGTAAAGCTCACATTTACAGAGTTCTACAAAGATCTTCTGACTCTGTTTTCGCCACTGGGGATTAAGTTAAAGGCCCTTTTCCTCCTGATGGCCTTCCAACACCCAAAGACAGCCACCATGTTCCTCATGAATCTTCTCTAGGAAAAACATCTCTTAGAACAACCCAGTGAAATGTGTTTTGACTCCCATTCCCATTTTAAAAGTCAGGAAGGCCCAGCTGGGAGAAGGCAAGCCTGGCCCCAGCCTGAAGGTGGTGGAACCAGAAGCTGCACTTGGGTCTTCTGCTCTGGGGGGCAGTATTCCATGTACTCCTCACACCTGACCCACTCTCCGATTCCCAGGACCAGGAGGTCCACTTCCTGCACAACTTCACAAATGTGACTGTTCGGTCATTTACCTTGACCTGGTGTTGGGTGACTTGTGCTCTCTACACGATGGCCATTCGGATTAAACAGTTGTCTCTGCTTAACCTGCAGATGTGTGTGAGGGACGCAGGCTTCCTGACTGATACCTGGCATGCTTTCATGAGAGAGCAGCCATTCACCCGGAAGCTGTGAATGGCAGGCAGTCTGGAGGAGTCTGGGCTAACCTCCAAAGACCGGGCTGGCTGGAGTGGCCGGAGTGGCAAGGGGAGAGGGAGGGCCAAACTCACTTATGAACAGAATGATGAGGAGGCTGAGGCCGTCCAGGTCGATGTTGGTGTTGGAGAAGGTGTCGCAGAAGGTTGTGTAGATGATCGTAAGGAGAACGCAGCTGCTGATGGTCCCAAACGGGGGCTTCTTCCTCTCCAGCCAATCCTTGATGTACCTTCGGACAATCTGAAACAGAGAAAGCAACAGGTCGGCCTCGTTTTCAGAGGATTTCAGGAACCAAGCTGGCAGCACAAAGTGAACTTGACAGCAGAAAGACATAAAGGGAAGAGAATAATTTGGATGAGGGCCACAATGGATTTCAAAGCTTCATTGCCACACAACTCTTCTTCTGGGGAATTTAACATTTGTACTGCAACTTCCACTGGGTGTCCATAATGAGAGTATATTTTCAATTGCATTCAAATCCATCCTTAATCATGCCAAATGTTCTTTGCTAGCTGTCACTGAGACATGCCCATTAAGCCTCCCCAAAGTTTCTCTCCTCTGCTGATCCTAATGGATGGATGCAATTATCACCGTCCCCCTTGCCTCAACAGACCATTCCAAGTGCATCTTTGGGAATCTTAAAAATCTGACATCTTTAGGAATTTCATGATGGCAGATAATCTAAAGTGATCCATGAAACATATTAATATTTTAAAAAGCCAGCGATGCACCAGAAGTTTTTAATTAAATTATAACTCATGCTTGAAAAGCAAAAAGTGCATGTGTTGTGGGAGTTTAAATAATTCAAACTCTGAATATCTAGAGTTTTTGTAAATCCAAAGACAAATGCCATTTGCATGCTCTTAGAATACCAGAATTAACACTTGAAAATGAGCAAACCTGCCATGACTTCACCATGACAGGAGAAGTAGAATCTGAAGTTGTTTAGCAAGAGTCTTGTAAAATGAAAGTTTAATGATAAAAGTCACCTTCATTTTCAGAACTTGCTGTGACGCGGAGGATCTGAATAGTAGAGATGAATCTGGCTTTGAGAACCATCTGTTAACTTCTATTTAAAACTTTCATTTAATGGGTAGGGGGGAGAAGGGGTAGACTCTTTTAAAGCTATATCTTTAGTTCTACGGAAGAGACTTATCACTCAATTATCCTGTGTGACCGGAATCTGAAAGACCACAGCAGGTTGTGCCACCAGGATCTATTAGCAATAATGAGGTCAGGGAACTCGTACTGACTTCTGCCATGGGGTTCTCCTATCTCCTAAAAATGGTATCATTAACATGCCTTGAAAAAAAAGACAAATTTACAGCAGAATATACTTTACAGAAATCTGTGAGTGACAGTATAATCCTCTGTTGGAGCTTCTTTAAGAAGTAACCAGTGCCTTTCCTAAGGGTCAGTCAATAAATGGATCCTCTGAAAGAATCTGAACAGTGAGCACAGCAGGCAGGTGGTACAATCAACACAGAGTTCGACTTGGGGGTCGGGAAGATTTTGTTTCAGACACTGGCTAGCTATGTATCTCTGGGCAAAATCACTTCATCACCCTCAGCCTCAGTTTCCTCATCTGTAAAACATATATAATTATAGCAGCTATCTCATAAGGTAGTTTTGATCATCAAATGAGATAAAGTGCTTTGCAAAATTTGTCCATCAGTGTAAAGAATGGTTGAGCAGATTGTAGCATAAAAATGTAATAGAACGTCATTAAGTTCTTAAAAACTGAAAAAATGAGTAATTTGGAGAAATATGGGTGTCTTGCATGAACTGTAGCAAAAAGAACAGAACCTGAAGAACAACATAAACATCTATTTTCATAACTGAAAACAATACTAAAAGACAGCTGAACTCATATTAGTTATATAACCAATCTTTGTCCCATAAAACAGCTATTCAAACATATTTCACTTCTGGTGGAATAATGGGGGACCACAGGAATAAATTGTTACAAATGCTTTGAGAGACAACTGTTTTCTTAATTTTTTAAATGGTCATTTGTCATCAGTGTAACAGTAAAGGATTCATATGGAAGGCATATATAAAAATAAAGGGGCATTTAGAAAATTAAGTTAGATTTTTTTGAAAATCTAAAATGAAATCAGTGACTTTAGAAAATATCTCTTGTTCTTCTTTTAAAAAGAGAAATCATGCTGAAAAAGAAATCAAAAAAATCAACTCAATATTTTACATAGCAGTATTCATTATATGAAGAACTTTCTAAGATTTTAAATTTATTTTAACCTCTATTGTTATAGACAAAAGACATAAAATAGTATATTTTGTCACCTCAAGCTTTATTGTGAAGCTTTATAGAAAATAAAAAAAAAATTAGTTTCACCAGAAAACAGCTTTTCAAATGACTAAGTTTTTTGTTTTGTTTTTGTTTTTGTTTTTGTTTTAGGGGTTTTTTTGGTTTGTTTTTGGGTTGGGTTTTTTTTGGCAGTTGGTGGTATAAATATTGATCCTGGACACTAGAATTGCTGGTCAAGCAAGAGTCATGACCTTGGATCAAAGTTGTGGCTCTTTGGAAGTCTCCTGAGAGCAGGGTAATTTACAAAGGTGTTTTTTTAAAAAATATATACTTTTGATATACTTTATAAACTTGCATGGGGCAATATCAAGCAGACAGCCAAATGTAAATTCAAAAATCAACTTCCCTAGGAAATGAAATAGGATATTCTACAGATTTGGAACTTGAAAGAACATTAGAGGTTCAACCTCCCCATCTCCCCATTTTTATAGATGAACAAACTAAAGTCTAGAGACACGTGCTCATTCAGCAGCCAAGTAAGTAGTGATGTAGTCTAACCCTGGACCTCTGGTCTGCTTAGTACATTAAATGGAGTATTGTTAAATACTATCCATTTGACATTGGAGGAGATTATACTGAAGTGAAACAATGGAATAACAGAAATCTCTTGATTATATCATTTTCCAGACCACATGAACCCAGTCCTAGAGAAAATGAAAATATGAAATTCCTTTCTTCTATACCCTTCTACTACTTTCCCAGAAAAGATGGAAGCCAAGAGGAATAGGAAAATACTAGGTACTAGATAACCTATCAATAAACTGCTCTATAATCACCAGTTGTATTTATAAACATTAAAAATAGCTTTGAATACCCAATATTCTATATCCTCATAACAAACTACCAATGGACTAAGGAGAAAAAAAAGAAAAGAGGCCCTTTGCGCCCTGAATCTAATGATCCTAATAAAGTATCTCACCTTTAAATGTATCTTGGATTCTATATTGTTCCTGCTAACTTGAATAAAAATATAGATAAATGAACTACTACAAAGGAGCATTTCAAATTAGGGTCACATCAAATGAAACACAACAGGGGCAGAACAAGCTATTTGCAACCTCTCCCTTTATTAGGAGTCTCACCTTGGGCATTTTCTCTGCATTGACTAATCAATCAACAAACATGAATTAAATAATTCCTAAGGGCCAGGCACTGTCCTAGGTGCTGAATCTATCATTTTCTACCTGGCCAGGATCTAGAACTACTAAGTTCAATCTTATTTTTTAAAACAAGCATTTGGTCCCCAGAAGTGTCTGGTCTTTTTAAGTACTTAAATTACCAGATTTTTTTTTAAATTTAACACTAAAAATGCTTCACTGTTGAAACTGAGTGTCCAGGGAGTATATCCTTGAACTAGTCAATGATGTACATCTGAGTTTCCTCATCTGTAAAATTAAGGAGTTAAACTAGACGACCTCTGAAGTCTCACTCTAAAACTCTAATCCCATGAAAGTCTTGTACTTCTAAGGACCTATAAATCTGACACTTTCTGTTCAGTTCCCCTTTGGAACAAGAACCATGCCAATTTTACCCAATCTGTGAACTGCCTTGTCCTTTAGGATTTTTTTATAAAATCTTAAGGAGGAAAAAATTTTGCTAGAGGCACTGGTTATAGAAGCTCTAATATTTTCTCTTGAGGAAAAAAAAATCATCATACTGAGAGGAGAAAACAACATTCTGGTGTAGAGGTCAACTTTATCTTTTATCAGGTTTTGTGCTCATGCATTTATCCTCAATGAACTAATAAAAATTAGGGAATGATAGCATCTTCATTATCTTTTATGCTTTCCCTGGAGGGTTGAGTATAGGGTGGTGATAGAAACTCCCATGTCACTGAACTTCAATTTTATTGATTTGGTTCAATACTTCAGTTTTCTTTATTAAATTAAGAACTTGAAAGGGTGCAGGTCCTACAAATAGGGAAGCTTAGATTTGTTTCTGCATTTCCAAAGAGTAGAACTTTATTTACCATCTATCAGATCATTAATTGGGTTAAATAACACATCTTAGTGAAGAATTCTTATATTCTAGAATAATTGTGGGAAGAGGAGAAAGAACTGTGATTTTATCATCTTTGTAACAAATTCCCTCCAGCAGCTAAATTTGCAGATCCCAATTTGGTAGCTAACTCCTTAGAAACTGCCTGAAGGACATAGAAGTTTTGACTTTTCTAGGATGACATAGCTAGTAAGTATAAGAGGTTTGAAGTTAGGTCTTTCCAAATCCTAAGTCCAGAATCCTATTCATTATGATACATTACCTCTAACCCTAGAATACTTATGGAGAATGATATTTAATTCTTAAGTTTGCCAATTTTTTGGTATTACATTTCTGCCTTTTCTTCTTTCCTTTCTTTAGAATGTGTAAATATTTTCTTAATGGAAAGCATGGTGGCAATTTTATTGCTAATCTTTTCCTTTTAAGGAGGACACAATTTCCTCAAGATCAAGATCTTTATACTTATCACCCTTTATCCCAGAGCATACAGCCTGAAACATTCCTGAGGAACTAAAACCAGATTAAAATGTAATTGGAAAATATTTGACAAAATAAAAATACAATAAAACATGGATAATGTTAATATATGACTTTCTAAGTCAATAAGTGGCTCCCTATCTGAGTCTGACACGCCCGAAGTAGCCCATCAAATTATAAATAGGGTTTCTAATCTGTTTCACTATGTTTTGTGTCTTAAGCAAGTCAGCTGAAACCTCTCTAGGATCCATTTTCTGGGTCAGTGGCAGAGAACCTAATGAAATCCAGCATTTGTTGGACACTTATTTTTGCCTTTGTATTGTTTCTAATAGCAAAGACTACTTTTTCTTTTTTTTTTTTTTTTTTTGTATTCTGAGCCCTAGTACCTAGCAACTTCCTAACAAATGCTTCCTGATTGTTGGATTAAAA
Organism: Myrmecobius fasciatus; assembly: GCA_023553655.1. Lineage (NCBI taxonomy): Eukaryota > Metazoa > Chordata > Mammalia > Dasyuromorphia > Myrmecobiidae > Myrmecobius > Myrmecobius fasciatus. Next base: position 283,561 of record JAJPUD010002206.1, on the reverse strand, counting down.
TGTGTGATTTTAATAGGCATTGTGTGATTTTGCTTTTGCTACATTTTAAAATTTCTCTTTGTTTTCTGGAAATTTCCCCAGTCATACTCATTTGGGCCATCGTCTTTATTTCCTCTTTGGACTCCCCTAGAAGGAAAGATATTATTAGTCCTATATTATATACAGGAAAACTGAGTTGCAGATAGCAAAGGTAGATTGCCATAAGATTGAGTAGAGGTCCAGGAATTAGAACCTACATATCCTCCCTGCTGTTTCAGTTTCTTTTTTTTCCTTTTCCTTTAGACCACCTGGTTTTTCAATGTATTTCCTTGAATAATGCAACCAATAGTTCCCTCTAAGCAGAAACAATATAAGGTAATGGGACAGTTTCCTATTGACACAATGATATAATTCTAGAGATTGCAGGAAGGTTCAAGCTTAATACCTCCTAATTTAACTTTAGTTAAGGAAGGTCTAATATGAAAGCAACAGTGCCGACATTAAACTGGAAAATGAATCACTAATGGAGAGACCAGAGAATGAGTGACTAATAATGCACAGATATACTTTTTTATTATTAATTCATAGAAAACAGTGGGTTTCAAAGTCTGTTGCTTTGAAAAATGCCTGAGCTAGTTGAATATGATGAAAGGTGGTGAAAATTCTATTTCATTAACATTTAATCATAAATCACTCTTAAATAAAAAGTATAAAATAAAAATTTGTCACAAGCATTTAGATATGGAGAAAAAAGATCTGTTGGAAGAGAAAAGAAAATACTATAGCAATGTTCATTGTTTCTGTTTTCTATCAACTCTGGAAATTCAATTTCAGTCAACAAACATTTTATTAGGAACTTGCTATGTGCAAGGTTATTGGGCTAGTTAGCCAGAGGGCATAAACCTCTCCCCACCCCACCCCATTAAATAGCACCTGCCTTCAAGTGGCATATATTCTCCTGGGGGAGGTGGAGTGATTAAGAATATGTTCAAAGATAAGCAAATACAAAGTAATTATTTTTGGTTGGATGGGTCAGGGGTGAGTCTGACCTAAAACTCACCAAAAGCTTAGGGAATCAAAAAGAGAAAAGAAAGAAAATGGTTCAGAAAAGATCACATCAAATTTCCAAAGGAGAATCAATCAGTAAACATTTATTAAGTGCTTACTATATGCCAGCTGGACTAAACACCAGGGATACAAAAGAGGCAAAAGATAGTTTCTATCTTCAAGAATCTTGAAAAAAAAATTATAGAATGCAACAAATACAAAAACGTCCCCAAATGCCAACAACAATCTAAGAAACAAAGTGGATGCCAATTGACTGGAGAATAGTTAAATAAACAGGGGTATATCAATATAATGAATATTTTTTTACCACAAGAAGTAACACGCATAAAGAATTCGGAGAAACTTAAACTGGTATAGAGGAAGCATGGAGAACGAAGATAACCCTATATTTATGGCCATATTAACATAAATTAATACCACATTAGAAGACATCCAGATGGATGCAATAACCTCAAGATTACTATAATAACCTTGTGACTAAATGAATCCTAACCCATCAGATATGGTCCATGCATTGGTTTACTTTACTTATGAGACGTGACAGTGACAGAAATTAAAACAAGCATTAAACAATCTCCAAAAAAATACTTTATCACTTATTATATGAATAGGGAAAAAAAAAAGTCTTCCACTAGTTTGTGAGTGGGAATAAGCAACACTCCTCCCAATTCAGGAGTCCTATAATGATATAGCTATGATCCTCTGGAACTATGCCAAAATTTAGACTCTGATCCAATGCTAATTCTTCCATGTATTCTGATGTATGTGCTTATTTTTACCATTGGCATTTGAAATGTTTCTTAGGCCTAAAAAGAAAAATGTATATCAATTATGAGTTACTACTATTATTGGTTTCTAATACCAAGAAAGTAAACAGGGTACTAAACTGATATTGTCTGTGACACACAAAGTATGGAGCTGTGAATTGCCAGTTATATTTGTTATACCTCCAGAGATTAACATTTATGTACTCTATAGTTGATCTGAGACTATCCGACAGGATACCATTAAAATCCTCTTCTTAGAAGTCTTGTATGGTCTGATTTTTAAGCAGGCAGCCAACAGCTACCTACCTAACCATGCTATAGTTATGTATATACATTAGGCTATTTTAAGGACCAGTTTGGCAGTTACACCCCAGAATTCTGTTAAGTCCATAATTCCTCAATTATCATTCCACTGGGGTTACAAGGTATTAATTTTTTTTCCCTGAGGCAATCAGGGTTAAGTGACTTGCCCAGGGTCACACATCTAGAAGTATTAAGTGTCTGAGACAAGATTTGAACTCAGGACCTCCTGACTTCAAGGCTGATGTTCAGCTGCCCCGGTTACAAGATACTCTTATAAAATTTTCTCTCTTTGTTTTAGTTTCAGTCCTTTTTCCATGTTTAAAATCCAACAGACAAATAATATATTTTATTTTGAGTAATAAATCAAATTTAACTCCTGCTCTGCATTAGGAAATGAAACATTCATTTTCATGGACGTTCCTGTGGGAATGTAGTCTGCAGAATGAAATTTTAAGAATTCAGCAAGATTCCACTCTGAACTCAATATCTAACATTTCTTTTTTTTTAAGATTTGCAAATTTCTCTCTTTTTTGAGTAAAGTTTTTTTATTTTCAAAACATATGCATAATTTTCAACATTCACCTTTGCAAAACCTTGTATTCCAGTTTTTTTTCCCTTCCCTTCCCTGTACTCCCTCTTCCCTAGATGTCAAGTAATCCACATCTAACATTTCCATGAGGAAAAACAAAAGTAAAAACAAATTAATGTAATGAGGATCATTCATTATGAAAAATTAAATAGGGATTATTTTTTTCTATTACCTTAACAGAAGGTAGAAAAGGAACTCTAAACTTACCAGAAGGAAATCAAAGAATTAAAACTATACATGTTATTTTCCATTGAGTTGTGGTACAATATAGGAGATCCAGGACATGGGTTCAAGTCTTGCCTTTGTCACATTATAGCTATATGATCCTGTGGAAATTATTAAACCTTTAGAGCTTTAGAAATTTTTTAAGATTTATGTACTAAATGATAAATGGATTGGGATCTGTATTGTTGAAGTCTTCATGTGGACAGCATCACAACACTGATGTGTTCCTGCCATATCATCAGCAGAGCTCTTGGATAGAGAGTGTATTATGATATGAAGCCAAGAATACCTAGTTCCAAGTTCTATTTCTAACACACACTTGCTGTGTGACTTGGGTAAATCATGTCTCCATTAAGTGCCGTAAGACTCTGTTAACATTACTAATCCACATTGGTGGAGTTTCCTCATTCAGAATTTTCTCATACCAAAAAAAATCACAGGCCCCCGTCCCTGCTGAGATCCATAATTTGTCAAAATGACAGATAAACTCAACATTCCTATCACAGGATTGCTCTACCATCACTCACATATACAAAAGTGATTTTCCCCCTTTTCTGTCCAGACTTGGATTTTAACTTTCTGAACTTTGGGCAAGACACAATTTCTACCAACCTCAGTTTTCCCATCCCCAAAAGGAGAGTGATGAACTAGATGTCTTCCATGCTTCTGTGATCTATGTAAAGAGTCACCAACTTGGAAACTGTCTATACTGGTATAAAAAGTCAACTTGTCTATAGCTTATAGTCTTAGAGAATTGCCGAGGAGCATCATGAGGGATTTGCCGAGGAGCATCATGAGGGATTTGCCCAGAATAACAAATGTCAGGGTTAGACTTGGACTGGGTTTTCTGGATTATAATGTCAGCCCACTCTACATTACACCATACTGCCTTTCATGTAAGAGTGATAAAAATAGATAAAGGGAAGTATAATGTGATGTCTATATAGTAAAGAAGTATCTACTACAAGATTCTGGGATTTTTTTCTCACTCTTGAAACTGTCTTTCAAGGCTCAACTGTGATATTCATAAAAAGTGCTTACCATAGTGCTTGTCACAGAGTAGACCATGTATAAATAAATACTTATTCCTTTCCCTTCGTATTTATTCATTTCTCCTGCCAGAAGGTTGGATATACAACATGGAACTCACCTGTCCAATAATGAGAGGAACAACAACAGTCATAGAAAGCTGGGAAAAAATGGAGGTAAAAGGCACTGATGAAGATGATCCAAGCTGTAAAAAAAAAAAAAAAAAGAGAGAGAAAGAAGTAAGGAATTCAGTAATATGTTTATAATGAGCTTGTCAGAACAAAAAAAAAAAGTTTTTATTTGTGGAATAATGTAGTAAGAATCAAATTTACACCCATAAAGGGACACATATATAACAGCTGTATACAAACACAAAGAAAGTGATGTTACTTTCAATTTTCTAAATTCAATGCAAAGCATTCTGTCTGCCAGCTGTTAAACCAGATGTTTGGGTAACAAAAATTTAGTAACTTGTTTAAATAGTGGATTCTGAATAATCTCTTCAAGCTTTTATTGAAAACATCACAAATAGCATAAATGTATCTTAGTGAAAACACTTGGTATACTTTTTTTTTTTTTTTGCTGAGACAATTGGGGTTAAGTGACTTGCCCAGGGTCACACAGCTAGGGACTGTTAAGTGTCTGAGACCAAATTTGAACTCAGGTCTTCCTGACTTCAGGGCTGGTGCTCTATCCACTGCGCCATCTAGCTGCCCCTTGGTATACTTCTTAAAGTTTATATTTTTATGTTTTAATTTGCATTAATCCATCAACAAATATTTTTTAAGCACCTACTATGTGCCAGGCACTGCATGTTCTGGAAATATAAAAAGAGACAAAAATCTTGCCCTCAAGGAGCTTACAAATTAAGGAGGCAGATAATATTAAAATAGATTCCATCAAATCCGTCTCACTGCTCTAGACATGATCTCAACCTATGTTGAACACAATCCCTTATCTGTGTGACTCTTGTCCATCTTCTTCCACGGATCTCTTACATAAGGGGTAATCAAGAGTTCCCCAACCACTTCCAATATTTATATTCCTTTGGGCTTTCAATAAACCTTTAAATATACTTCTTTTCTATGAAAGGAACTAGTTTCTGGAGTTTTCTTGAAAAATTAGGCTTGGTTTGGCTTTCCCTGGATCACTGTCATTGACATTTTCTAGCTCAAAATGAAAAAGGTTTCAAAGTCAAACCTCACTTAGTTTTGGCAAAGAAAATTTATTCCTTCAAATATATTATTCAGGTTTTTCAGATGCACTGAAACACTCTCCTCCCCTTGCTCATTGCCCACCCTTCTTTCTCCAAAGACACAATTTTTCTGCCAAACTACTCCCACTGAAAGAGTTCAAGAGAATCATATTATCATTTATCTTTTCCCATATATCCCTTATCCTGTTTCTCCCTTGCTTTAGGCCTTTTTAACATTATGTGAATTAGTACAATGATCAGGCTGTTCATCTCTTTATCCCCTGGTTTGATATAACTTCTTTTTTGTTTGTTTTTTCCTCACTGAATTTTTAAGGTCAGAATTTGAAGTGTTATATGACCCAATTCAATTCCACCTAAAGATGATAAAACTATTATGATAATGATAGTAATAATAATTGTTGCTGTTGTTGTTATCCAAAGAAAAACTGATAATTTTATCTATATCTATCTATGTGGGAAGAAGAAAGGCCTTATGGGGTCAAATCCCACTTCTGATGATTCTTGCTTATGTAACCTGTGGCCAGGCACTTCCAAGGTTCTGTGAACTAAGAGACCTGACTCCTCCAGGTCTGGGATCCTGTAAGTATGTATGTGGATTAACCACTTAAATTGCTGAAACACACTAGCTAAATGTTATTGTAGAGCAAAGCCAGAGATCAGCGGATGATCTACCACACATGTTCCTTCCTTTACTAGGTGCTGGCTAGGGGATTTCATCTCAGGTGTATAAGATCCCCTGAGGCTCCTGTCTCACTCAAGGACGTGAATGCTTCATTGGTATCTTGTTAAGATAAGGGTTATATCTGAGATCATTTGCCTTTGATTTTCCTCATTCTTTTTTCAATGACTTAAAAAAAAAAGGCAAATCTTTCCTTTTTAAATACCCAGCCAGGGCCTTATACAGAAAGAATTCACTGTAGAGTGGTGTTTCTCTCCTTGAGTAGTACCCTTAATTAGTGTAAATTAATATATTTCTTACATCATTTTTTTCTTCTTCATTCATTTTTAGATTATTTCCTGCCTAGACTATAATGGTAATTCCAATAACAAAAATAATCCCAATTTACAGGCTAGGATTCAAAAAATTCTTGCCCTCACACTAAACTCTTTCGTTGCAACTGATATTCCTTCCCGATAACTGAGAATTCCCTTTCAAATCTTTATTTATTTAGAAGTAAATATTTATATCTTATTTTCATTTGGAAAGGTCCTTTTCTCCCTCATTCCAAATGCATGAAAACACTAATCTTAACCTTCTTCAAGGCTGACTACAGGCTCAGCATTCTACTATCTGTGCCACTTTACTGTCCACCTTCCATAACAGGGGATCTTAAAAATTCGGAGTGTCGTAGGACCCTTGGATGAAGGCTGATGAAGCCTATGAACTCAGTTTAATGTTTTTAAATGCATAAAACAAAACACACAGAATGATGATAGAAACCAAAATATATTTATCAACTATGACAGAAAAAAATAACAGATCAGGGACCTCAAGTAAGAGGTCTCTATTCTAATGGAAGCTTTGTGATCCTGCCAGTTGTTAGAACTGTTCTTTCTCAAATTCTCTTGTACTTCCTTCCTTTACATTTATCTCTCTTCCTTCTTACCCCAGGAGAAAGCCAACTCCTTGGGGACAGATTGCTTCATTTTTGTCTGATTTCTCAGCACCTACAACAGTTCCTTACATAAGAGCACTCAACAAATTGAAGTGAATTTCAAATTATTTTTTTTCTGATCTGCTGAAACTATAATTATCAAAATGTTTGGTGCTGTTTTATATTATTCTCTCTTCCTCTATCCCACAAATCTCCATGAATTGCCAAGGATTTATGCTCTGCCTAAAACTGGACCTGAATTCATTTAATATCAGCAGCAATGCTGACAACTAGCTGACAATTTAGCCAGTCAAAATTGCAGCTTAAGCTTTTCTTCTATGACTAATATAGGATTTAAGCAATGAAGAGTGTCAAGTAGGAAAACTAAGCTGGGTAGAAAACAACAATCACAACAAAATGACCTTTCCATGTTTTTCCATGGGCAAGAACCAAAGGACTGAATGTTAGTAATTCTGCCTCATACCAGATACAAGCAGCGATGACATCCTGGAAGTCAGAGAACATAGCTCTGAGCCACAGCTCTGATATTCCCTGAGTTGGGCAAGCAAAGCATTTTTTTCTCTTTGGGCTTCAGTTTCTTTATTTGAAAAGAGGGGGTTAGTCTACATGATAGTTTAAAAAACCTCAGTACCTTGTACTCCCTCCTCAAATTTAGAAAATAAATATATGAAACAAAATTCTCAATACATAAGAACATAGCAGTCTGGCAAAAACAAATTCCAACAATGGCTCTATCTAAAAATGTTTCTTTCAAGATTACCACCTGTCATTGTGTAGGCGTTTTATTTTCATGCTTTTGAACTCCTGATTTATTGTTGTGTGGATTAGAGTTCTTACAATTCTTTCAAAGTTGTTTTTCCTATTTTTTCGTCATTGTACAAGCAGTTCTAGTTCATTTTGCTTTATAATAGTGCGTGAAAATCATTGTAGTTTCCTCTAAAACTATTTCTTTTTTTTTGAATAAAGCTTTTTATTTACAAAACATGAGTGATTTTTCTACACTGACCTTCGCAAAAACTTTTTTTCCCCAAGCTTTTCCCCTCCTTCCCGCCACCCCCACCCCTAGATGACAGGTAATCTAATACATGCTAAATAGGATAAATTATATGACAAATACAATACATGTATACATATCTATACAGTTATCTTACTGCAGCTCTAAAACTATTTCATTATTTTTTATGGCCTAATAATATTCCATAACATTCATACACCATATATAGCCACTCCAAAATCGGGGAAGATACCTTCTGTTTCAAATTTTTTGGCTATTACAAAAGAGTTGCTATGTTTTTGCACATAGAGAAAGAACTCTTTTCCATTATCTCCAATTTCTTTCCCAGTTTAGACCTAGTTGTGGTATCACTAGACAAAGGATATGCACATTTCAGTAACCTTTTGGGAACAATTCCAAATTGCTTTCCAGAATAGGAGACAATTCACAGCTCCACCAACAATGCATAAGTATGCCTTTTGTTTTATACAACCTCTCCTTTCTTTGCCATCTCTATTAGATGGGTAGGTATAAGGCTGCCTTAATTTGTATTTTTCTAATTATTAGTGATTTAGAGCTTACTCTAATAATATGCTTATTAAAAACTCTGATTTTTTTTCCTTTGAAAATTGCCTCTACGTCTAATCAAAAGAGATAAGGAAGGAAACTATATTTTATTAAAGGGTACCATAGATAATGTAGCAATATCTATACTAAATATATATATGCACCAAGTGCAATAGCACACAAATTCCTAGGGGAAAAATTAAGAGAGATGCAAGAAGAAATAGACAGCCAAACGATACTAGTGGGGGATCTCAACCTTGCTCTCTCATAATTAGATAAATCAAACCACAAAATAAACAAGAAAGAAACTAGGGAGATAAACCAATTGTTAGAAAAGTTAGGTATGATAGATCTATGGAGAAAGTTGAATGGAGACAGTAGGGAGTTTACTTTTTTCTCAGAAGTCCATGGAACCTATACAAAAACTGACCATGTGTTAGGGCATAAAAACCTCAAAATCAAATGCAGAAAGGCAGAAATAGTAAATACATCCTTTTCAGATCATGATGCAATAAAAATCACATGCAATATAAGGCTAGGAGAAAATAAACCAAAAGTTAATTGGAAATTAAATAATCTAATCCTGAAGAATGAATGGGTGAAAGAGCAAATCATAGACACAATCAATAATTTCATCCAGGAAAATGACAATAAGGAAACAACATACCAAAATTTGTGGGATACGGCTAAAGCAGTTATAAGGGGCAATTTTATATCTCTAGATGCTTACTTGTATAAAATAGAGAAAGAAAAGATCAACGAATTGGGCTTATTAAAAAAACTAGAAAAAGAACAAATTAAAAACCCTCAATTAAATACCAAATTGGAAATTCTAAAAGTAAAAGGAGAAATTAATAAAATTGAAAATAAGAAAACTATTGAGTTAATAAATAAAACTAAAAGTTGGTTCTATGAAAAAACTAACAAAATAGATAAGCCTTTAGTTAATTTGATAAGAAAAAGGAAAGAGGAAAATCAAATTGTTAGTCTCAAGAATGATAAGGGAGAACTTTCCTCCAATGAAGAGGAAATTAGAGCAATAATTAGGAGTTACTTTGCCCAACTTTATGCCAGTAAGTTTGATAATCTAAATGAAATGGAGGAATATCTACAAAAATATAGATTGCCCAGGTTAACAGAAGAGGATATAAATTATTTAAATAGCCCCATATCAGAAAAAGAAATAGAACAAGCTATTAACCAACTCCCTAAGAAAAAATCTCCAGGGCCAGATGGATTTACATGTGAATTCTACCAAACATTCAAAGAACAATTAATTCCAATACTACACAAACTATTTGAGAAAATAGGGACAGAAGGTATACTGCCAGAATCCTTCTATGAGACCGATATGGTGCTGATAGCTAAACCAGGTAGGGTGAAAACAGAGAAAGAAAACTATAGACCAATTTCCCTAATGAATATTGATGAAAAAATTTTAAATAAGATATTAGCAATGAGATTACAGAAAGTCATCCCCAGGATAGTACACTATGACCAAGTAGGATTTATACCAGGGATGCAGGGCTGGTTCCATATTAGGAAAACTATCAGCATAATTAATTATATTAATAACCAAATTAACAAAAACCATATGATTATCTCAATAGATGCAGAAAAAGCCTTTGATAAAATCCAACACCCTTTCCTATTAAAAAACACTAGAGAGTATAGGAACAAATGGGCTTTTCCTTAAAATGATCAGTAGCATCTATTTAAAACCATCAGCAAGCATCATATGTAATGGAGACAAACTAAAACCATTCCCAATAAGATCAGGAGTGAAACAAGGCTGCTCACTGTCACCATTACTATTTAATATTGTATTAGAAATGTTAGCTTTAGCAATAAGAGAAGAAAAAGAGATAAAAGGAATCAGAGTAGGTAATGAAGAAACCAAATTATCACTCTTTGCAGATGACATGATGGTATACTTAGAGAACCCTAGAGACTCAACTAAAAAACTACTAGAAACAATTCACAATTTTAGCAAAGTGGCAGGATTCAAAATTAATCCACATAAATCATCAGCATTTTTATATATTACCAACAAAGTTCAGCAGCAAGAGATGCAAAAAGAAATTCCATTCCAAATAGCAGATGAGGCGGAGCCAAGATGGCGAACTGCAGACAGCTTTCTCTGTGAACTCCTTTGGGACCTTCCCTCAAACCCAGACAAAGTGAGCCTTCCAACTGGTTTCTGAGTGAAGGCTCCGCCGAACATTTGGACTACAATGCACTTCTATCAAAAATCTACCTTGAAAGAACTCCAGAGAAGGTTAGCCTCAGGGGAAATCGGCCGCTGGTCGTGATCAGACTCCAGCCTGGGCGGAAGTCAGGGCTGCCATAGAGGGCGGATTTAAGGCACCCAGGAAGCCCCTGGGAGATGCCTGGGCCACTTTGCTCTGCTTGCGGGCAGGTGCTTTGACAGATCTGCCTTTGGTAAAGGGTGGATGGAGAGAAGCTGAAAACGTGGTCCTAGTGCGAATCTAGCCCCACCAGCCTCAGACTGGAAGTCAACTCGGCAAACTGCCCCAGGGCAAATACAAATCTTTGCAGTTTTCTCTGTTTTTGACCAAATAGCAGATGATAGGATAAAATATTTGGGAATCTATCTGCCAAGGAAAAGTCAGAAACTATACGAACTAAATTACAAAACACTTTCCACACAAATAAAATCAGACCTAATCAATTGGAAAAATATTAAGTGCTCATGGGTAGGCAGAGCGAACATAATAAAAATGACAATACTACCCAAACTAATCTACTTATTTAGTGCCATACCAATCAAACTCCCAAGAAATTATTTTACAGATCTAGAAAAAATAGTAGCAAAGTTCATTTGGAAGAACAAAAGATCAAGGATTTCAAGGGGATTAATGAAAAAAAAAAAGGCAGATGAAGGTGGCCTTGCTGTACCAGATCTAAAACTATATTATAAAGCAGTGGTCATCAAAATCGTTTGGTACTGGCTAAGAAATAGAGCAGTCGATCAGTGGCACAGGATAGGATATCAGGACAATCTAGGCAATAACGTTAGCAATTTAGTCTTTGATAAACCCAAAGACCCCAGCTTTTGGGATAAATACTCTCTATTTAGCAAAAACTGCTGGGAAAATTGGAAACTAGTGTGGAAGAAATTAGGGCTTGATCCATACCTAACACCACATACCAAGATAAGATCTAAATGGGTTCATGATCTAGATATAAAGAGGGACTTTGTAAGCAAGTTAGAGGAACGTAATATGGTTTATCTCTCAGACCTGTGGAGATGGAATAAATTTATGTCCAAAGAAGACCTGGAACTCCTAATTGAACACCAGATGGATAATTTTGATTATATTAAGTTAAAAAGTTTCTGTACAAACAAAACAAATGCAGACAAGATTAGGAGGGAAGCATCAAATTGGGAAATCATCTTTACATTTAATGGTTCTGATAAAGGCCTCATTTCTAAAATATATAGAGAATTGTCTCATATATATAAGAATTCAAGCCACTCTTCAATAGATAAGTGGTCAAGGGATATGAAGAGACAATTTTCAGATGATGAAATTAAAACCATCTCTAGTCATATGAAAAGGTGCTCCAAATCACTATTGATCAGAGAAATGCAAATTAAGACAACTCAGAGGTACCACTACACACCTGTCAGATTGGCTAAGATGACAGGAAAAGATAACAATGAATGTTGGAGGGGATGTGGGAAAACTGGGACACTAATACATTGTTGGTGCAACTGTGAACGGATCCAACCATTCTGGAGAGCAATTTGGAGCTATGCTCAAAAAGTTGTCAAACTGTGCATACCCTTTGACCCAGCAGTGTTTCTACTGGGCCTATATCCCAAAGAGATCTTAGAGGAGAGAAAGGGACCCACATGTGCAAGAATGTTTGTGGCAAGAAAACCATATACACCCAGAAAGAAGGACATGAAATATGGACCACAACGTAACATTTTCATGATCTCTATTGACATTTGCTTGCATTGTGTTGCCTCTCTCTGATTCTTTTTTTTTCTTGTAGATAGGATTTTTCTTGCATAACTTCTCAAGCATTTCAACATTATTAACATGTATTGGACTTCCTGCCATCTAGGGGAGGGGAGGGGACTGGGGGTAAAATTTGTATTGGAAAGCTTTGTAAAGATCAAGGTTGGGGAACTACCCATACATATGTTATACAAATAAAAAGCTTAAAAAAAAAAAAAGAATGTTTGTGGCAGCCCTTTTTGTAGTGTCTAGAAACTGGAAACTGAAGGGATGCCCATCAATTGGAGAGTGGCTGAATAAATTATGGTATATGAATGTCACGGAATATTATTGCTCTGTAAGAAACGACCAGCAGGACGATTTCAGAGAGGCCTGGAGGGACTTGCATGAACTGATGCTGAGTGAAACGAGCAGAACCAGGAGATCATCATACACAGCAACAACAGTATTACATGATGATCAATTCTGATGGACATGGCTCTCTGCAACAAAGAATTGTCTCAAACCAGTTCCAATTGTTCACTGAAGAAAACTATATACACCCAGAGAGAGGGATATGAAATATGGACCACAATATAACATTTTCATGATCTCTATTGACATTTGCTTGCATTGTGTTGCCTTTCTCTGATTCTTTTTTTTTTCTTGTAGATAGGATTTTTCTTGCATAACTTGTCAAGCATTTCAACATTATTAACATGTAGTGGACTTCCTGCCATCTAGGGGAGGGGAGGGGGCTGGGGGTAAAATTTGTAATGGAAAGCTTTGTAAAGATCAATGCTGGGGAACTACCCATACATATGTTATACAAATAAAAAGCTTTAATAAAAAAAATAAAGAAAGAAAATTGCCTCTACAGATCCATGTGTCTTGGACAAGATGATCTTTAAAACATGTTACTTCTAAATCCTATCTTCTTAATATATCATATTAAAGAAATTTAAAATATACATTCTATATAAAAATCAAAGCAATGAATCATTTACAATAATATTTTGAAGATCATAATCAAAAGAATTACTCAACAAGCATAATATTAAGGACTTAATTTACTATGTCCCAGTTAGTCAACCAGTAAACACATATTAAGCACCTACTAGAACAGTGCTTGTTACTTACTATACTAAGTCCTACGGATACAAAGAGAGATAATTCCTGTCCTCAGTGTTCTCATCTAACGGACACTGGGCTAAATGTTGGGGGTGCCATCAAGAACAAAGACAGCTTTGGTTTGCATATTGTACCTAGTGCTCCAACCAAAAAATAACTGAGTTGAGAAGTTCTGGGTTCCAATTCAACTTCTGATAACTTGCCAGCTGTGCAACCTTGAGCAAATTCTTTAAAAACCCAATCTTCAGTTTTCTTATCTATAAAATGGGAGTAATAACCTACTCTATAGAATTGTAATTTCACAACTTCAAAGAGGCATAAAAATACCAGTTGTTATTACCATTATTAATGAAATGCCCAGTTTTAGGATTGAGGCAATATATTAGCTCAGTGTGACAATCTACAAGGCAAGAATTGAGTTTCAAATTTTATTTATCATGGGATTCTGAGTTATTAATCAGATCTATTTGTTCATCAATTTTGGCCTCATGATATATCTATGAAGAATCAACTATGAAGTAATTTACAACTAGGGAGTGACAAAAATTGGTCTTGTCTAAAAGGTATTTTCATGCTCAAAGTTAAAAAAAAAAAAACACCCAAAAAACAAGAGCTTAGCACAAAGCCTAGCCCATCATAGGCACTTAAGAAATGTTGATTCCTTGGTTGTCTTTTTTAATAGCCTAGCACATAGTAGGTGCTTAATAAATGCTGATGTTCTTTCCTGGTATCTCCAGGACTAGCAAAATGTCTGGCACACAAGGCTTAATAAATATTGATCATCTTTCTCTGAATCCGCAGACACATAATAGATACTCAATAAATGTTTATTTAGGTCCAAAAAGTTCATGCATTCTCTTTCTCTGTGTATATATATATATGTGTGTGTGTGTGTGTGTGTGTATACGTGTGTGTGTGTGTATAAAGGTCCAAACCTTTCATTTTACAGATGAAGAAATCAAAATCCAGAAGGACTAGATGATTTGCTCAAAGGGAACTGAGGCCTCCATTCTCGTCGTTGGCCCACTACATTCCTCCCCTCTCCCATTCTGTTTGGTGCCACTGCTTGAAACTTTCAGGGGTAGCAAAGAATAGAATGGGTCCCCATTAACTGGAGAATGGGTGAACAAATGATGGTGCATGAATGCAACAGAACATTTTCGGTACCATACGAACTTCTGAACGTGAGGAATTCAGAAAGAGACGGGGAGGGCTGTATCAAGTGAGGCAGAGAATGTAAGCGTGACTACCACAGTGCAGACAAAAGACAGAACCATAGGATCCCAGGGAACTGTGTGGGCACTCCCAGGTGCCGGAGGTACCAAGACAAAGAAGGCCAGCTTTAGAACTGGGAAGGGTTTGGATTCAAATACTGCCTGTGAGGCAGGCTGGCTCCGGGACCGCGGCTGGCCGCTTCCTCTCCCATGGAATCAGGTGACTTGCAAAGGCTTTTTTAAGGCAGACTAATTACTGATCTGCATGGGAAGAAGGGAGTTTGCACATTAGGAGCTTCCTAGATGGAATTACAGGCCTGGACAAAAAGGGGAAGCCAACAACTAGGTTGTTCTTTGTTTTGTTTTGTTTTTTAACAAGAGTGTGTCTCTGAAGTACAGAATCAGCAGAATTAGGGCAGAGTCCCAAAAATAACCCTCAGTTCTCATGGCTGAGCCGGTGAATTTGAAGCGTGTGCTTGTCTCAAACCGTGTCAGCCACGGGCACCACAGCGTGTGTGCGCGCGCGTGCACGAGTGTGTACGTGTGAGTGTGTGTATGCGCGCGAGTGTATATGTGTGTTTTCACGTTCACTTTGGAGAGTACAATACAAGTCACAGCAGCCTCCTTATTAATATATGAAGAACAGGTACCACAGGGGGCGATGCTTACTTTTCCTTAGTTAAACCATCCCTGCATAAGGAATAAGGGGGCCTCATACTTCCGCATGCTCCTCTTCTTCCTTCTGGATGCCAGGGCGGCCTTCACAGCTTCCGGAAGCCTGCCCTCCACCGACTGGCCGCAGCCACAGCACCCAGCAGAGGACTGCCCCAAAGAAGCGGCTTACGGCAATTACAGGGATCCCATCCGCCCCCGGGCTCCCTCCTCAGGAGCACACTTCCGGGACGGCTGCCCTCGGGCCTCCTCCTCTCGGCTGCACCTTGTGCCGGGCCAATCACGCCTCTGACCAAGTGCGCTTGCGCAGCAGTGGCGGGACACCTGCGGCCAGGCTGCCCCCGTCCTGGGGAGAGCAGCGACAGAGCAGCTGGTGAACTGCCTCACCTTAAGTCTACGGATGCCTGCTGTTTCACCTAAGAGTGCACTCACACACGCACGTGCACAAGCACACACATACACGTTTTCCCAAGGTCAGAGCCAGGGTCTAATGCTGCGGAGAACATTTTGCACTCATTGCCCCCTCTTAGTTAAAGGAAAGGTCACTTTTCACAAGCGCATCATTCCTTATGGTTACTAAAAGAACAGCCTCTTTTCAGTAGTTCTTTTTTTGGATTCACCTTACTTTGCTCTATATCACTTCATACAAGTCTTCTCATGTCCTCCAAACCCCTCTTTTGCAAATTTTCTAACAGCACAACAGTTTTAATTATATTTATATTCCACAATTCATTGTCATTCCCCAAAAGATGAGTACCTATTTTTTTTTGCTCCCACAAAAAATGCTTCTTTTGTATGCAATACATATGGGAAAAATATTTTGTTGCACATGTGGGCATTATTTCTGTCACCTATCTACTTGGTGTCTATGTCCAGCAGAAGGATGCTGGGTCAAATGGTACATAATTACAAAATTACAAACTTTTCCAGAAGAACTGGAAAGTGCTACAGTGAATAGAGGAGCACGGGACCTAGAGTCAGAGAGGCTCATGTCCCTGAGACTAAATTTGTCTTCTGACCATGACTAGCTGTGTGATCCTGGGCAAACCACTTCATTTGTTTGGCTCAATTTTCTCATCTGTAGAATTAGCTAGAGAAGGAAATGGTAAAATCTCTCCAGTATCTCTATCAAGAAGACTCTAAATGGGGTCCCAAAGAGTCAGACAAGAACAAAAACCAAATGAATGCAAAATGGGCTGATTTGTAGCTCCAAAAATATTGTTCTAGTTCATCAATCCTCCCTTAGTTCCTCTCACAGGGTCTGTTTTCATCTTTGCTCACCTCTAACAATCTGGTGGGTATGTGGTAAAACTGTAGTTATTTTAATTTGCATGGAGGCAGTTTATATGGTTAACAGTTTAAAAACTGTTTATACATGGATTATCTTCCTTTTAAGGGAACAAAATTACACAAACGTCTTGAAAATCTCAAATTTAAAGTGCTTTTTTCTGAGTTATGGCTGAAATAATTAAGTGAACTCTGGAATGAATGAATTTAGGTTTTAAAAGGGATTCTAATTTAATTTAAGTGATAACTGACTGTTATTTCTATTTGCTCTTTGGATTTGTTTCTCTATTACTATGAGATATTATGACAATCATAACAATCCTTTTTTCTTTTTTTGTTAAAGCTTTTTATTTGCAAAATATATGCATAGGTAATTTTTCAATGTTGACCCTTGCAAAGTTCTTTATTCTCAATTCAGATAGAATGGTCCTGTGATGCTTAGAAGGCATGGTAAAAGATGCTGATGATACCTTTCAGGAAAAAACATCCAAAATAATCCTGAACCAAGGGAACCAGGGAGTGATGAAGTAGTTGGTTGGCCAGTGCAATCCCTACCAGGTAAAATGGTGTCTCAGAGGAGATCCGGAGGGTGTAGAATGGAAAGTTTAGCATGATGTGAACCAAACTTAAGAATTCTGGTTTGTCTAGGCCAAAAGAAGGCTTGGCCATTTTTCTGATTACTCGGGGATTAAGGATGTTTGGGGACTGGATTAAGAATATCAGATTAAGAACCTGAGCTCTGTAAATTCCAAAAAAAAATTTTTTTTCCTGTAAGTAAATTTCAATATAATTTTTTTCCTTTATAATCCTACATTTTATCATGTGCATTCAAAAACATTCTTCCAAGACGGAGTCCAAAGTCTTCACCAAACTGCTTGAGGGGTCCAGGCCAGAAACAAGTTTAAGAAGCCCTTCACTCAGAATAAATGAGCTCATAGCCAGGCTAGTTTTTTCAGTGTGACCAGACCAGATTCCCAACCTGCGGCTGGCCCTATATTCCCATGATAGCTCTAAACCCAAGTCAGCCTCATGGTTCTACAATCTAGTCGTCTCTCAAGACTGTTCTTTCACTCTACTCCCTCAACTCCAAGTATGGTTTTGCCTGAATTCTAGGACAAAGGATTCTGAGACATTCCTGGGCATGTTCTCTTATTACCTATGATCAGAGACATTTAGTTCATTCAGTTTTTAAACCAAGTTGATAAGGAAAGAAAGATGTTGTATACACTTTCATGCTGTATCAACTTCCAAAAATACAAGGCTGAATTAAAGTTGGCTCAGAAATGTTTGGAAGAGTAACTACCGTTCCATGAAAGTTCTCTGCAATATCTCCTCCTGGCACGGAGATGATGTGAGTCCCCAGAGGCCGCTCCAATGGGGTGCAATCTCAGAAGATATTACTTAAATTGGAGGGGCTTTGAGTATCGTCACAGAGGAATAACACACGTTCTATCCAAGGACCAGCTTCTCGGTGTACAAGTAGCTTGCCCATTGAGTAATGAATTCTTTGGTCATGGTAGCCAGCTATCCTTTCTACTGGATGAATGAGATGATGATTTCCTACAAAAATGATTGTTATAAACACCCAGTTGGAAAACAGATGATGCATTTTAAATCACTCATGTAAGTGAACTGACCTGTAAATTGTCATTAATGCACTGGGTCTTCATTTTCTCTGCTGCGTAATCAGCCTTTTATCTCCTACCAGTGAAATCCATTAGCCACAGGCTTCTCATCTATTTGGATCTCTTCTCAGCTATTAAAACATTATTGTATTTAATAATTCAACCTTGATGATTGGCCCCAGCTTTCATAAGGCCCCAACTCGGAGGAAAATAAGAATAGATTAGAGAGATGTACACATTGCAGAATGCTTAATGTCAAAGCTCTCTTGCTAGGAAATCAGGCATAGCCTGTTCATGGAAGTCCCCTTAAATGGGCAGCCTGAACCCTTTGACTTGAGGGAGACAAAGTGATGGGTCCAGAAGTCACATTCCTACACATTCACCTTTCTATAGCTCCCCTCACACAGATCACATGACTAGACATAGAAATATGAAGAGGCAGTATGGATGGTGCAATGGAAAATGAGCTGGGTTTGCCATCAGGGGACCAGGGTTCAATCTTAACTTTTTTTTCCTCTTAATGATCTCAGAAAATCACTTCTCTGACTCTTCAGCTTTCTTATCTATAAAATAAAGTTGGGCAAATTCACAGCTAAGGTTTCTTCTCACTCTAAACCTATTCTTTTACAGTTTTAAATGGGGTATCTCTAAAATAAGCCAATGGAGCTCAAAATAAGATGACTGAAGCTTACAACTGCATGGAGATTTTTGGGACACGTTTTACAAATTTAATCCTGGATGTTCCTCTGGAAGAAAATTCAGTCCCATTCTGCATCCTGTAGATGAGAAAACTGGCTACCATAGATCCAAAGGATAAAGCTTACTAAGGTTATGAAAACAAGGAGGAAAATGCTTGGTTTCTGTCTCTGGAGGTGAAGGTGGGAGGGAATCATTTTCAGTCATGGAGGATGGGTTACAAAGCTCTCACTCCTCCCGGTGCCATGTCCCTGAGCACCGCTAAGGTAGGTAACACAATCCCAGCCAGCAGCATTCTCAGACTGTTGTCACTGGGGACAGAGATGAGTTACACTTAGCTCCAGCTCAGAATACTGCACAGGATGCCTCCTTCCCAGAAATGTGCTTACTGGGTGGGTAGTCACAGGGACAGGGGATGCTCATAAGTCAGTCTGGGAAGTCTCTGTCTCTCCTTTCTCCTCCTTTCCTCTCTCTCTCTTCCTTCTTTCTCCTCTTCTTCCTTCTCCTCTTTCTTTCTTCTTCCTTCTCCTTTCTCTCTCTCTACTTATTCCTCTTCCTCCTTTTCCTCCTCTCTCCCTCCTTCTCTCTCTCTCCCCCCTTCTCTTCCCCAGTGTTCTCCTCCTCTTTTTCTTCCTCCCTCCTCCTTCTGCCCCTCCTCTCCCTCTCTCTATCTCTTTCCAATCACAGAATCACAAATTTAGAGCCAGAGGAAACTTCCAAGATCATCCAAGTCCAAGTCCTTCAATGACAGATGAGGAAGGTGAAATCCCAGCCTCCCAGGTTGGTGAAGTGTCAGACCTGAGCTCTGAACCTGCTTCTCTGACTGCAAATCAGTTACTCCTTCCATGACACCCTTTTGAGCCAGACCCAGAGTCAGGGAAAAGACAGCAGCCAGCGGATGACCGGTCCAGCTTGAGGCATCCTTCCTCCTCATTTTCTCATGCTCCGCCTTCACCCAAGGTCATTTCGGAGCAGAGTGGATGGAGCGAGCTCTTCAGTAAGCCAGCAGAGAACACAAGTCACTCCTTAAGAGCATCTACTTTAGATGCCTCTCCTCTGTGATCATAAATGTGAATATCAATTATGCAGATGTCTCCACAAATAGATGATGGAAAAAGGGGCAGAGTATCATAAGTGAGACTAATGGTTTCTGTACATTATTATTATTTCTATGGCTCGGATCAAAAGTTCAAGAGCTTTAGATTGTGCAGGCACAGAACTGGAAAACTAATGAGGACTGATAGCTTCTGAAAGTGTAACTGATCTCTCCCTCCCACACTGACCTCTCCTCTCTAAAACCAACCAGGTGAGCAATCAGCCCTTGCATCACTGTCCTGTGGGTTAGTTTGTCTGGCTCCCCAGCCACACCCACACCCCTCGACAGCCACACAACTGCTTCATGTTTTTGCTGGCTAAACTCTCACGCCTGACCCAGAGCAGGGACTCAAAAACCTGGCGACTGACTGGTAAAAGAACAGAAAAGAAGGGAAGAGCCTCATACACAGACCCACCTTTCATCAGTGGCTAGGGCTGGATTTAATAGGGTCTGCCCACCTCTGGGAAAGCAGAGATCCTCTCCTTTCTTTCCCTTGTGGGCCCTCATTGAGGAGCACTTTGGACACAGCAGGCACTTTATAATTGCTTGGTGCCAAATCTGGTTTTCACATGTGGTCTATCAGTGCATGGACAGATGGAGAATGGCACTGTTAAGAACTGATGCCAACAAAGACCACGAAATAAAGTGTGCAGAAAAGAAACCCAAGAAGCCAAGGGGGGCCTGGGGGGGAGAGTTGTTCTACAAGTTTCATCGCATTAACTTGCTGGGAAATGTACAACTTTAGACTTGACAGGGCTTAGAGAATCCTACAAAAAGGATTAAACATTTATTTCATG
The DNA here is from genome assembly GCA_023553655.1 of Myrmecobius fasciatus. NCBI lineage: Eukaryota > Metazoa > Chordata > Mammalia > Dasyuromorphia > Myrmecobiidae > Myrmecobius > Myrmecobius fasciatus. The sequence goes on along the minus strand of JAJPUD010002206.1, from coordinate 262,719 downwards.
GGACATCACACAGCTTTGCCCAATTTATGAGACTGTCAAAATAAATCACAGTTTCCTCAACTTTTCCTGCTAAGGATGCCTCTTGGCATCTGCCAAAAGTTTGAATCGGCCTCCTTTCCATCCTGATATTCAAGTTTTACTCCTGATCAAGGCCTTGCATCTTGAGTTCTCTGCATTCCCAATACCACTAGGACGCTGTTTCCTCCCTGTCTCCACTTCGTCTTTCCCTTTCAATAACAGAATCTCCCTGGATTCATTCCCTTCCAAATGCCTCCTTTCTCCACATTTCTCCAGGTCTTTGCACATTAACTTACAAGGCAATGATTTTTCAAGCTCTGGCTACATTTTGGGCCCTGCCTCTGTAAAATGTCTTATGCAAGACAGCATCTACTGTGCGCCAGCCCTACATTACATGTCAGGGAGGTCAGGGAGCAGGATAAAAGAGAATAATAAAAACTGCTGAACACATACAGCACTTTAAGGTTTGCAAAATGCACTGTCTTATTTGGAGCTCACAAGAAGCCCTATTCATAGTAGTTTCTAAGAAAAGATTTGAACTCGGGTTACTTTTGACATCAAGTCCAGCATTTTATCCACTATACTTTATCTGGTACATAGTAGGCACTTAATAAATGTTGATGGATTGACTTCTCAAACATTTGTTCTGCATAACAAGCTTGTGAGATAGGTCCAGACACTTAGCTCCTGTGGATGGGGTGCTTGAAATGGAGTCAACCAGGCAATAAATAAACAGTAATAAAGTGCACACACACACAAATATAAAAATAAAAACACATAAATAGAAAGATATAGAGATAGATGTAAAAACAAAACAAAACACTATGGTAGGCCCTGAAGAGAAAAACAGAAAAGTTCCCTCAAGAAGTTTAGAGTCTATTCAGAGAAGAGTATACACAAATAGGTATAAATGAAAAAGAACCAATATGATTTGGGGCAGGGGCTGGCTCTAACATCTTGAGAGATCAGGAAAAGAGCTCGTGTAGGAGGAGTGAGAAGAGATGGAGCATATTTTAGGCATGGGGGACATCCAGTGCAAAGACGATGGGACAGGAAGCTCTGTATTCAAATCTCATTTGAGATGACCCTGATTCCAACTACCACTGCAGATCTTGGGCGAGCCCTTGAACCTTGCTGGTCCCCTGATTTTTTTTTTTAATTTCTGAAATAAAGGGACGTAACTAGATGATCACTAAGGTTTTTTGAGCTTGAAATGTATAATTCTATGAAAAACTAATTCTTAGAGGTACTAAGTGATTTGCCTAAGATTACACAGTGAGGGCCAGAAGTGGGATTTGAAAAGGCATAATAATAACAACAACAATCTCACAGATCATAATGAGGAACAAAAAAGACAAGACCCAGTACTTATTTTCAAGAAATTGTGGCACACTGGGAGGGGGTCCCCTAAGGAATCCCCTTGCTTTAAATAACAGCATCAGCCTTGTGATACCATTTTGTCTGGCAGCAGAGGAATGGACCCCATGACCTCACAAGATCCCCTTCAACCAGATCAATTCAGAAAAATATAATAAACCAGAATGGTGAGTTGATTGATAGACAGCGGCCTGAAGCTACGAGAGCTGGGTTCAAGTTTGACTTCTGACATGCACTGTTATTAATTATCCTGTCAGTGCTCTAGGCATCTCTCCAAGTCCCCAAGGCTATAGTTTGCTGGGAAGTCACCAGCCTGAACTGGGATAAGCAGGTAAGATGATTTGCCCCAAGACAAAGATCCTCCTCGCAATTACAAAAGGAGGTTCTTCCCTGGGAGTTGCTTCTACCCATGGAACTGCTGGGCAGGTTCTTGTTTTACAGAGCATTACATTACAGATCATTCATCTTGAGGCCATAAGAAAATAACTGGTCTGGGCTTCTGCGTGGTGGGCCCTCCCAGACTCGGCAAGGACTCCAAGCATCTCCAACTTGAGAGCTCCTGCCTGAGCATGTGCTCCACGAGAACTGGGACCTCAGGATCATCCCACCGGTACCAGAAGGTGACATATGAGAGGGAATGGGGCACATTTCCAGACCGCAGAAGGGACACACAAGGACTTAAGCTATACTTAGTTGTGGCAAAAAGAAGCAGCTCGGTAGACAAACATACAAAGAATGCCCTATTATAAGCAACTATTCCCAATATGCAAAGATAATTCATGAAGGCTCTGAGATCACTGAAAACTAAATAAACCACTTTTACTAGGGTTCAGTACATAACCCTACCATTTTCTGAAAGGGGACGGTGTGGCTTCCTATAAATCTTTGTATCCATAATATCTGACTCATAGTAGACACTTAATAAATGCTTTTTTGATTGACTGACTTACTTGAGTCAGAGAATAATGTAAAAAAGACCCACTACCACTCCAGGGGAAGATGCCAGCCCCCCCCAATATTCCCCAATCATTCATAGATTTGGCATCTGACTCATATCCATTTTAATCTACTTCTACACATACATGCTTTATTTTTTAAGTGTCTCTACATTTTTGTCTCTACACCATCAGTACTCAGAACTGCCTGGAAGAGACTTTAATAGCTGTGGATTGATTGATAAACAAGGAGTTACTAAAAGGAAGGTGGAGGTGGGACTTGGAGAATCACAGAATAAGAGGATTCACTGGTCCATTCATGGAGGTTTATCCCTGGTCAACTAATCTGGGAGCTGTAAGCCTTTGGATCATTCAGAGTTAGCTAAGCTCAAGTATATCTCCTTAAGTCAATGCTGAAAAATTACCCATGCATATGTTTTGCAAATAAAAAGCTTTATTTAAAAAAGTATTATCTCCTTAACCTGATTTATCCTATGCCTCCAGAATTTCAGTAGAATACAGACTCAACAAGATGACCATTTTATGCAAGCTATATTAATGAGAAGAAAGCTGGAGGATTCTTCAAGTTTCCTCACTTCAGAACAGCAGAAACAGCAATCTGAGAAGACCCTAAGAAAGAGCTCCTCCAAGCAGCTCCAAGCCGGCTGCAGAATTACCAAACAACAAGCCCTGGGCCAGCTTCAGCCCCAGAGACTTTCACCTCAAAGGCAGTCTGATGGCCTGACCATGAGAAGGAAGAGACTGAGGGGCCACAACCACAGCTGTGCGGCCCAGAGGCGTCCTGGGCTAGGGACAGAGCGGGGAGGAGCCAGCACCGAGTGCCAAGGGAGGAGCAGCCTGTGGGCACCTGCAGGAGAGCAGGGCCCTCGACAGGGCACAGAGGACAGCTATGGCGTGCAAGCGTTGGAGAGGCTGCCGGGAGTGAGGGCCCTTGCCAGGCTGAAGAGTCAGGGAGAGTCCAAGGAAAGTCCCTGAGTTTGAGGACTACAACTTAATGACACACTAGCTGCTAAAAACAAAATAAAACAACAAACAGGAGAAAGAACTCAGCCATGGATTCCTACAATAAGGATAGAGAAGATCTGGGTTCATATTCAGAGGAAGATTACAGAGCTAAAAAAAAAGCCACCCTTTTTTCAATGAAAAATATCAAATGGTCCCAAACACAAAAAAAGTTCTTGGAAGAACTTAAAAAGGACCTTAAAAAGCAAATAACAGAGATGGAGGGAAAATTGGGGGGAGGGGAGGAGAGTAATTCAAGAAGATCAAGAACATGACGAAAAGAAAGTCAACCAACTAGAAATAGAGAATCAAAAAGTTAAAGAAGAAAATAATTCCTTGAAAATTGGAATTGATCAAGGGAAAGCTATTGATTGACATTTTAAGATACCAAGAAATCATAAAACAGAAACAAAAGAATGAAAAAATAAGAGAAAGTGAAAACAAATGTTTTGGAAAACAAGATCAAAGAGAAATAATATAAAAATAGACTACCTGAAAATTATGACTAAAAATAATCTTATTTAAGATTAACATAATATTACAAGAAATTAGCAAAGAAAATTGTCCTAAAATTCTAGAAGAAGGCAAAGTAGAAATAGAAAAAATCCACTGATCGTCATCTAACAAGAGATCCCAGGAGGAAAACTTTCAGAAATATCATAGCCAAGTTTCAAAGCTTCCAGGGTAAGGACAAAATATTGGAAGCAACAAGAAAAAAACCCTAAATATCATAAAGCCACAATAGGAATTACACAAGACCTAACAGCTACTATGTTGAAAAACTGTAGATCTTGGAATACTATGTTCTGTAAAGCAAAAGAGTCAGGTTTATGACCAAGGATAATCCTGAATGAAATATATGTAAAAATATACATACATATACATATATGTATATTTATTTAACTAACTCAAAGACTTAAAGGGTTTTTGTGACAAAAACCCCAGGTCCTGAGGGAAAATTCAATATATAATGTCCAGGAGAAACATAAAGTAAACATTAAAGACCAATTATAAGAAACTCAAAGTTAAATTGCTTATTTCGTATATGTGAAAATATTAATGGTACTCATGATTGTTATCATTTTTGGGGTAGTCTGAAAGAAAGACAGGGGCTGAGTTCAGTAAGACGGGGTAATTAAAAAAATAAAACTGTGTAGAAAGAGACAAAAAGGAGTAATTATTTCATACAATGAGGAACAAAAGGAAGAGCTGATGAAAAAAAAAGCTAGTGGGAGAGGGTGGGAAGTACTAGAATCTTACTCTCATTGGGAATGGATTAAAGAGAAAATAACATATATATCTAGAAGAGTATAAAAGTCTTCTAAATCCAGGGGAAAAAACCCAAGAGGACAAGGGAATAGGATGAAGGGAAAGAATAAGGGAGGGAGTAGGAGGATAAGGTAGCAGATGGAAGTAAAGCAGAGTAGTACAAAAGGAAAAGGGTAATTAGGGTGAGGGCAGTGAGGAAAAATAGAAAGCTGGAAAATACACAAGAAATAATTGAAACTTAGAATGTGAATAGGATGGATTTACCCATAAAATAGAAACAGTTAGAAGATTAAAAATTTGAATTCAACAACATGTTGCTTACAGGAAACATAAAAATAAGAGATACACACAAAAATTAAATAAAGGGCAAGAGTAGAATTTAGCATGTAAAAAAAGCAGAGATAGTAATTATGATATCAAAGTTAAACGTAAAAGAGATTTAATCAAAAGAGGAAAACAAATAGTATGTCAGCAATATTATTCAATATTGTTCTAAATCATTTAAAATATCTATACAGCATTATGCTTATGCCTGGCAAAAATATAAGGACTATATGAACATAAACATGAAACACTTTTCATACAAATAAACTCAGATTTAGATAACTGAAGAATATTTATTGTTCGTGGCTAGTACAAAAGGTCAAAGAAACAAGGGGAATAAGATGTAAAAGAGTTAGATACTGAACAGTATCAGACCTTAAACTCTATAATAAGGTGAGGATAATTTCAACTGCTTTAAATTAAGATTTCCTTGTATAAATAAAATCTATGTAGCCAAGAATGGAAAGAATACAGAAAATTTGGGGGGGAAGCTTTTATAAATCATCTCTTTCAGATAGGATGTAATTGAGTTGGAATATTGCTGTGGTGATAAACTGGTTGGATTAGAAAAAGATGAAAAGACTTGGGCTTATAAAGGAAAATGCTGCCATAGTAAGGTCTTACATATGTGTGGGTGTTTATCTTTGTATATATTTATTTCCATGAAATTTATGAATATATATATACATACATACATACATACATATTTATTTCTATGGGACTTATGAAGGAAAATGCTTATCATAGTAAGATTTTACAGATATGTATGTCTATTTCCATGTTTAATTGTAGCCTTATTTAAGATGGTAGTGGGGTGCAGTGGATAGAATGCCAACCCTGAAGTCAGCAGGACCCGAGTTCAAATCTGATCTCTGGCCCTTAATACTTCCTATCTGTGTGACCCTGGGCACACTTAACCCCCAATTGCCTCAGAAAAAAAAAAAAAAAAGGTAGTGGGGAAGATAAAATAAAGAGAAATAAAAGAGATAAGATAAAGTAAGAAGTGCACAGCAGAGAACAACAGAAAACCAGCAAGGAAGCAAAGAAAAGTTGGGCAGCTTTAAGAACAATATATAGTATTTATTATATAGGTTTTCTTGAAATGGAAATTTATTGTTTTCTACTGAATCCTCGCTTATGGTCTACTGTGTACATGGCAATTTTTTTCTTTTCTCATTTTGTATTTGTTTAAAATTTTTTAAAATTACCAAAAAATGAAAGAAGAAGCTACATTATAGCATTGTTGCAATATTCTTCAATATTTTTTTTGGCCTATATTTCAACCAAACCAGGTTTTAGAATAAGCTGAATTCAACTGACTGGAAAGTTCATAGTATATCTCAAGGCAAACATTAAGTCTTATATCTAGGGAAACACTGAGGATTAAAGATAATAGAGCAACTGAACAAGCAACACACCTACTCTATATGCTGGTGGCACAGAGAAAGTTGGTGGTAGATAGAACACTGGGCTTGGAGTCAGGAAGACCTGAATTCAAATGTGACCTCAGACATTTACTAGCTAAGTGACCTTGGGTAAAAAAAAAAAAAAATCACTGTTTGCCTCAGTTTCCTCAACTGCAAAATGAAGTAGCTATCGTTCAGAGTTGTTTTAAGAATCAAATTGGCAATAATTGTAAAGCACTTAGAACAGAGCCTGGCACATAACAAGTGCTTCATAAAGCTTATTCTCTTTTCTTCCTACTAGAATGCATCCAATGGTTTTGGCTCTCCATCCTGCACTCCTTCCATCCCTCCTTTCATCCCTCCATGCTCTAAGTGTGAATTATTGAAGTTCTTATAGATAATTCCATAACAATGAGCATCAGCCAGGCACTTGCAAACTCAGTATGGGAGCTGTCACTTAGTGATGCCATTTCTTGGGGTAAATGCTTTCAGAATTCCAAATAACCAAATTACAGCTGATTCTCATTTGTAAGTTGCAGGTGCCTGGAGAACCTCCTTTCACCAGGACCTGCTGGTGCTGAAGCATCTCCATTTGTAAAATGAGACCAGTAACGTCTGCCCTAACTTACTTTGCAAGAACCTTGTGAAGATAAATGAGATAATATACATGAAAGCACTCTGCACTCTTAGGAGGAAAGGCAATATATAAATACAGGCATGATTACGATTGGCAGTGGCACTGGCAAAGGCGGGTCGTTTACTAGAAGAGGTGCAAAGTTTCTCTCCCAAGACTTTCCCATCATTCACTCATTTGAAGACTGGCCCAGTCTGAGTGCTCCCCGCAGAGGTTAACCATGTGACCTTGACATCGGCCTCTTTTCTACAGAGCTCTAGACTGGCTTGAATCCCATCTTAGATGCTCACCAGCTTTAGGTTTCTGTGCAAACTGTTTACTTTTTTCTGAGCCTTAAATAGTAATAATGATAGTATGTACATCACAGAGTTGCAGGGAGGATCATGAGAGGTAAGGAAGATACAGCTCCTTCACTTTACCCAGTTAAGTGCCTCTGCCAAGGTCATACAAGTAGCATTTGAGCTCAGGTCCCCTGACTCCAGTGGTATTTCTATAGCAACATTCACCCTCAAGTCTTAAAGACCTGAATAAATATTAGTAATTATTATTATCATCTTATGACTACAAAAGTGTAGACAAACCAAAAACAATTTCCTGATGGATATGGTCAGGGCACCAGATCTGGAGTCAGGCTCTTCCTGAGTTCAAATCCAGCCTCAGACACATTATAGCTGTGTGGTCCTGGACAAGGACTCTCTGCCTCAGTTTGCTCATGTCAAACCACTCCAGTATCTTTGCTAAGTAAAACCCCAAATGGGGGCATGAAGAATAGGATATGAATGAACCACAACAGCAACAATAATGTGTGTGGTCTCATCCAGATATTTTGATTATAATAAGTAGTGGTTCCTAGCACAGATAGGTTATGGGACAACGAGTTTCAAGTTTGGATCTCAGTTTTACCATGACAGACTCCATGGGGATCCTGCCTGAATGAAAACATGATGAAATATCTTCAATTTCCAGAAATGATGAGAGATGGCAGTGACTGACATTTACTTAGCATTTGGAAGTCTGCATTGTAAACCGGATGATCTCATTAGTTCCCAAAGATTCAATCATCATCTCTAGGCTGATGATTCCCAAGTCTACTTTTCCAGCCCCATCCTTGGTGCTGACCTTCAGTCTTGAATCCTTAACTGCCTGCTGGGTAATCTCAAACTGAACTTGTCAAGTTTCCCCTTAAACCTTCCTTCCTTCCACCATTCTAGTCCCAATTACCCAGGCTCTAACTCTAGGTGGTCATCCTCCGCTCCTCACTCTCCCTCACCATACCATATCCATTTTACCTTCAGAACAGCCCTCCCATTTGCTGCCCTCACCCTGGTGTGGGCTCCCTGCCGGGGGTCTGCCTGCCCCAGGTCTCCCCCCTCTCAAAGCAGTCCCAGAGCCAGGGGCTGACCATGTCACCTCCTACCCCCTACCCAATAATGGCTTCCTACCCGCCGGTACTCCCACTCACTCTCGGATCTCCTGGCACTGGCCCCCCTTGCTGTTTCTTTGGGCAAGATCCTCCACCTCCCAACTCCAGGCAATTTCATGGCTGCCCCCCATGGTGGTAACATGCTCCATCCCCATGGCTGCCTCCTGGCATGTGATTATTTAGTTGTCTCAGTCGTGTCCAACTCTTTGGAATCCCAACTGGGGTTTTCCTGACAAAGATACTGGAGTGATTTGCCATTTCCTTCTCTAGCTCATTTTACAGATGAGCAAACTGAGGCAAAGAGGGTTAGTCTGAGGGCAGACTGGACTCCCGGCCCAGCACGTTATCCACTGCCCACCTAGCCTCACCTGGCTTCCCTGAAGTCCAGGCCCAAATCCCGCCTTCTACAAGAAGCCTTTCCTGATGCCCTCTAATTCTAGTACTTTCCCCCTATTGATTACCTCAGTCTATCCTGCAAGTGGCTTGTTAGTTTGTGGCTGTTTGCCTTTTGTCTCCCCCATTATAATGACTCCTGGACATCAAGTAATGTCCTTATCGTTCTTTGCTTCCCCAGCACTTAGCAGAGGGCTGGGCACATAGCAGGGGCTATATGTCTATAAATAAAATCTCTCAACAATATTCTGAGGTAGGGACATAGGCTGATAATCCTGCTCTTTAGATGAGGAAATCTGACCCTTAGAGGTGCTGGCAAGGGGCTGACACACATCTTCCTTCCACTAGGGCCAAGGCCTTACGCCCAGTGCTTCACTCTCCTCCATCCCATGCACCTCATCTTGGGTGTCACCACAGAGACATGGCCCCCATCTTGGGTGTCCCCGTGGAGACGTGGCCCCCGGAGGCTTAGTGGCTAAAGGGGGCCAAGCTTCTCTTTCTGACAGGGTGGGGACTGTGCAAGTGACAAAGCTTTCAGGAGACTGAGCACTCTGTGAGGACAGCTAAGGGGGTGCTGCTGAATCGAGGAGTGGGGCAGTCCTGCAGAAGAGGATTAGGCAATCTTCAGTCAGCAATGAAAACCCAGAGCCGCCATGACAGTAGCTATCCCCCTGTGGCTATCTAATGACCTGAGTGGCAAGAGAAACTGGCTAACAGGTTCTGGAGTGTAAGCAGAGAAATGGTCCCAGCCAGAGACTGCCGTTCTCATAGGTGTTCTCACCTCCTGGCCTGCTCTCAGGAAGCCCTCCAGTAAAAAAGATGCCCAGTTATTCCATCTGATTCCAGCATCCTCTTGCTGCCGCATGACAGGGAAAGAAACCCGGTGTCTCCCGGAGCCAGTGCCTGAAGCTTGGGAAACAGCATGTCCCAGCCAAATTTCTAAGAGAAAAAAGTCTAGACTACATGGTGGTGTAAACCTTCATTCATGTAGGCTAACACAGCATGGGAAGAGGGGGTCAGGAGAGAGAAGAGGACTTTCTGCATTAGTCAACAGTCTGAATTTTAGAGCTTTTCATAAGACAGGCAGTTTTATTTCCCTATGCACTGAGCGACTTGAGTTAGACCCCCAGAACACGTTTACAGCTACTGAGATCCTATTGGGCCTGTTTTCAGACAAGACCCATCTTTAACCAGCAACATCCTTTGACCTCAAACAACTGATGTGATGTGATGAAATCTTTTGTAATTCTTTTATACCAATGGAATACCAACTCAAGTGGTGTTCTTACTTTATCTGGGATAGATGTCACTACAGTCTTGTCAATGCAATTGATTTGCTGATCAAATCCTGTCCACATGGGGAAACTAACCGTGGGCAGACAGACAGACAGAAAGAGAGACAGCTAAGTAGACAGACAGACAGAAAAGGCAAGGGCTCCCTCGGAGATCAGAAGAAGCCATACAAGGACACTCTCAGGGTCTCTCTGAAGAACTCTGGAATCAAGTAGGAGACACGGGAGCAAAGGACTGCCCAGCATGGCTTGCCTGCATCAAAGAAGGGGCTGTGTTTTGGGAGCAAAGCAGAACTGCAGTAGCTCAAAAGAAATGTGAGATCGACAATTTGGAGACATCTCACTCTACACATTCATACGGGGTGTTTGTGCCCAACCGTGGGAGGGCCTCTGGAGTTTGTGGGGGTTGGGTCAGCCATAGTGGGACATACTCTGCTTTGATCCTGACATAGTGATGTCATTTGGTTCCTGTCTGAGTACAAAAGACAGCTATATAGAGATAGGTAGATGGACAGGAAGGAAAAATGGTTGGATGGAAGGATGGATGGACACAATGAACATTAATTACTTGCTATGTGTTAGACATTGCTAAATACAAGGTACACACACACACAAGTAAGCTGCTCCCACATAACAGGGAAACACATAAAAGCAAGTTAGAAAATGGGGAGAGGAAAGATAGCAAGGCAAGCAAAAGAGCCTGAGCAGAAGGGGAGCTGGAAGAGCAGCGAGCAGCCCTGGGCTTTTGATGCTATGGTAGTTCCAGGCAGGGACTCACCAACCATCAAGTCAGCTTCAGGGTGGAATCATCCTCAGTGGGGCAAGCCAGTGAAACCTAGCTGAAGTGCCATCAATTCTTAACCAATGGAGTATCCACTAAGGTGTTGTTCTGGTTCTGAGTAGAGTGTTTTCCCCATTCAGCTTTTCTTATCAGACCCAACCAGGGTCTTCCAATTACAGCCTCAGAAGAACCTAAGCTCCCCGAGCCCAAGGACTGCTTCCCAGCCTGTCCCTGTGCGCTCCGGCCCAAAGTGCAGCCTGGCCAAGATTTCATGAACACAGGGATCTCCCAGGGAAACTTCTACTTTGCCAAGGAAAACTTCCCCCATGCAGACTCACACCTGCTGTTACTTACAGCCTTAGAGAGCTGCCCAGTGTGCCCATGTGTGCATCACAAGGGGGGCCGAATCCTCGTCTGCTGGACTTCCAGGCCAGCTCTCTCTCCACGATGCCAGGTTTACTCTCCCCCTACACTGAGCGGCCCAGCTCTTAATAAAGGCTTGTGGAAACCAGTTCCAGTTGTTCACTGAAGAAAGCCATATACACCCAGAGAGAGGGATGTGAAATGTGGACCACAACATAACATTTTCATGCTCTCTATTGAGGTTTGCTTGCATTGTATTTCCTTTCTCTGATTCTTCTTTCTTGTAGATACGACTTTTCTTGCACAACAATGATAAGTGTGGAAATACATATACATAGATTCGACTTGTCAAGTATTCTAACATAATTATCATGTAGTGGATATCCTGCCATCTAGGGGAGGGGTGGGGAGTAGGGGGGAAAAATTTGTAACAGAAAGCTTTGTAAGGGTTAATGTTGAAGAACTACCCATACATATGTTTTGCAAATAAAAAGCTTTAAAAAAAAATAAAGGCTTGTTGAATCAATTAGGTTCTGGAGAGAACATCACTCCTAGATGATAAAGCCAAGTGGGGAGCTTGGCCAATCCTCCATATTTCTGGAATTCCTCGGAGAGAGGAGAGTCCCTTACTAGGTTATGTTAATGAATTCCACATTAGGGAATCATGTTGTGTGGAGTGATATCTACATAAATCCCCCCCCCCCTTGTCTTGAATAGCAGTAGGGCTGATGAGCTCAGTTCCAGCCTCATCTGTGACTGTATTCTGTGATAAGGGAAGTGATTCATATATGGGAAATGTGTGCATGAAAAGAAATTAGTTTATAAAATATTTTTGGTATTACTCATGATTAAATATGCCGCGGTGCTCAGCATGGAATAACATTAATTTCTATTATAATCTTTTTTCTAATTTCTCATGTCTCAGCAGCAAAAGAAATAAGACATTTAATTAGCATTCCTTTTTTAAAAAAACAATGTTGACTCACTTAACAACAGCTGCCACTTCTGAGTATGCTTTAATTTCTGTGTTTCTTGCCATTTATCCTTTTATTTTCCCCTTATAATATTCCTAAGAAGTTGATTTAGACAGGTGCAATTACCTCTGTTTTAGAGAAGGGAAAACTGTGTATAAGAGGGATGTGAAATGGAATATAGAACACATGTTCCCAGGCCCTTCTTGAGGACAGGAATTGTTTGTTTTTTTTTTCTTAATATCTTCAGGGTCAAGCACATGGTCCTACTTACAATTACTACTACCATCTACTACTAGTAGTAGCATCAGAAGCAGCTAATGTGTATGATGCTTTAAAGTTTACAAAATACTTTATATACTATGAGAAATGAATGGACATTTATTTGGTTTCCAGTTAGGAAAATTAAATTGGAGAAATGAAACTTACATTAGAAAATTGAAAGCCACAAGGATATCAAATAATAATCCAAGCTAGAGGTTATCTCCCCCCAAAAATGTAAGCTCCTAGGGGGCAGGGACTGGGTTTTTATAATGGGATGGTGGCCTGAGATTGGAAAATAATCTTTTATTCTTTGCCCTTTGCCCTTCTCTGTTGCCTTTCCCCTTCAAGAATGGAAGCTCCTTTGGGGCAGAGACTGGATATAATGAGGAGTGGAGATTTGAGTGGTGTAACTTCTGTAATAGCCAATTAATAGGAATCAGGGGAGGTACCCTGTGCTTCAGGATAGGAAATAAAATATTACCTTTGGGGTTTCAAAGGCGTGTCTACTCACCCAGGTACCCATTCTTGCAAGAAGGCAAAATAAATCTTTCCTGCATTCATCAGTGAGTCAGTGGAGTTCTTGGGAAAAATATTTTGCTTTTTACACACACATTCTCTCATTCAATTCTCAAACAATCCCATGAGCTAGATGCAATTACTATTTCCATTTTATAGAAGAAGGAACTAAGCCTCAACCACTGAGGAAAAGATTTGGACCCAAGGCTTCCTGGATCCAAGTGAAGCACTCCATTCACTCTAGCAGGTTGCCTCCCCAAGCACAGTCCCTTGCACACAACACAGTAGGTGCTTCCTAAATACTGGCTGAATTGAGTTGAGCATTTTCTCTAAAGTTATACAATGAGTTATTGGGAGCACAATTGTTACAATCTAGCTCTCTGGAACCTCCAGTCTCCCAAACTTGGATTTTTCCACTAGATCATGTGCTTCAGTACAGATTTTTTTTTTTTTTGTTTTATTGATGCCAAAATGAAAGTCAGTCAGTCAAAAAACATTTAGGACAGAACTCGGGTGAAGTGTGAATTCGAAAAACCAGTGATTTCAGTAGGACTACAAGAGCTTGCTTCTATGAAGGTATTCAGAAGCCGAAGACTCTCTGAAGGCAGAGATTATAATTTCATAAAGCAAGAGTCTTTGTGTCCCTAGTAACTAGCATGGTATTTTGTATATAATAAGCACTTAATCAATGACTCGGCTTGGTACACATTACTCTCTGTGCATTTCATGTGTCAACACAACTGCATTATCTGCTATTTTCTAATGTATATGATATCCCTTTTTCTATTTCTCTGCCTTTGCATGGTGTCCCCCATGTATGTTTTTCCCCCCTGAGGCAATTGTGGTTAAGTGACTTGCCCAGGGTCACACAGCTAGGTTAAGTGTCTGAGGCCAGATCTGAACTCAGGTCCTTCTGACGACTTCAGGGCTGGTGCTCTATCCACTGCGCCATCTAGCTGATACTATAGTATATAGTATATATATATATATAGTATATATATAGTATAGTATATATAGTATATATAAACTATACATCCCCATGTATAGTTTATACCCCCCCCTTTCTTATCTTCACCTCTATGAGATTCTAGTTTTCTTTAAGATTCAAATCAAAGGCACAGCCTGATCAACTCAACTCTCTAGCCATCCCTCTCCCCAACCACTCTGCATTATTTTGTGTATTTATTTATCTGTTAATCAGATGTTAACTCCCCTTATACAACATAAGCTCTTAAGGAGAGGGCCTGTTTAATTTTTGTCTTTATATGCTCAGTGCCCAGCACTAAAGGTAACTTAGTAATAGGTGCTTAACAAAAACTTATTAAATGAATAAATAAATGCTTGCTGTTGAGATTAAATTGAGGCCAGATAGCTTTACATCATCCAAAATACATTAGTATACGGCTTCCCTGCATTCTTTCAAGACCCAGCTAAAATCCTACCATCTACAAGATTTTTTTATCCTCCAGTGTCTACCCTCTGCTGTTAATTTCCAACTATCCATAATGGTTGACATGCTGCCTTCCCCATTAAACTATGAGCTCCTTGAGGACCTCTCCTGGTATCCCAGGTGCTTAGTGCCAGTGCCTGACACATAGTAGGTGCTTTATAAATGTTGCCTGACAATTCCAATAGACTTGGGATGGAAAATGTCAATCATATCCAGAGAGGGAACTATGGAGACTGAATGTGGATGGAAGCATAGTGTTTTCACTTTTTTGTTTGTTTCTCATAGTTTTTTTTTCCTTTTAGTTTGACTTTTCTTGCCCAACGTGACAAATATGTTTAAAAGGATTGCACATATTTAACCTATATTAGATTTCTTGCTATCTTGGGGAAGTTAAGGGGGAAGGAAGAAAAATTTGGAACACAAAGCTGCACAAAAAATGAATGTTGAAAACTATGTGTATTTGGAAAAAATAAAATACCATTGAAAAAATAAATAACTAAATATTGCCTGACCAGCTGATTGATTATACTTAAAGAACACTTTAAAACATGTGAAATGAAAATGGTACAAAATGCTACCAATTTCTGTTTTCCCCTAATGACCTTTCTTAACAGGTTGCAAATGACTTTTAATAAAAGAAATTAAAGCCTTAACATCAAAATACTCACGAAAATCAGCAGCAGCAATGGTGTTACAATGATGCCCTGAAAGAAATAAAAGAGATGATGTTCATTTATCAGCCTGGAAAACAGAACACTCTGCCATTCTAAACTGTGATGCATGAAAATTCTTCTCCTCCTGCTGAATAAAATCTAGGTGATAAAGAAGGGGGGAGGGCCAAGTTTAGCTTCCTCTGCAATCTTCTGATTCTTTTGTCTGACACCATTAAAAGGCCACCCACCCATCTTCCTTAGGCTGGCCTTGCCCATGGTAAATCTGACTTTCCCTTTCACAGAATTCCTCGTGCATTACTGAGGTCTGGGCCCTGCCTGGCAAGCTTCCTTTCTCCAAGGCTTTCAGCCCTAACTCGGATAAAGTGCCCCCTTTCCAGGAAAGACAGGTGGCTTGGTCCCAGCTGAGGTCCTCTCCTGAGCAAAGACCACGTCAGCTGTGATGAATGGGATGTCGTGATTTTGTAATGTGAACGGAGCTCCCCTAGGAAATGAGCAGAGACCTCAAACTCATTTCACTTGATTAGGCTCCGTGTCTTCATGGTAGAAGGCAACTCTTTCATCTGATTTAGTCACTCAGGACCTCCTTGGCTCCTCCACCTCCCCCAGGCAGAGACAGGCAAAAGATTTGTTTTCTTCAGTGACAGAAAACAGGTTGGAGGCTGTGGCCAATGCGGCCACAGAATCCAGGCTTTTAAGGTTCTTGGAGGCAAATCTTTAAAAACGAGTTGTTTGAGTTGGGAGTAAACATGACAGCTCTCCGTTTTAGGGAAGTAAATGATACTTCTCCCTCCGTCTCTCCTTCATATCTCAGCATCTTGTAACTTAGAGAGGAAAAGCATTCCACAGCTGATCATTTCTGCACTTGGTTACATTCTGGGTGGTCCAGGGATGGGTGTACATGGGCAGGCCATGAGGCCCTTGCTATGGTGCTGTCTTCCTTAGCGTCCATGGCTAGGACTACTTTAGAGGTAAAAATGCCCTAAGCTGAAGTCCCAGGGATGCTTCCAGTGAAAATTTAAATACCTTTGGTATTTGTCTAGCTAAATTTCCTTGAATCAGGCCTAAGAAAGACCTTCTTCTACCTTTTCCTGCACAGCACCACATGACCACAGATTCAGAGGTAGAAGGCATCACACTATGTTACTCTCACTTTATTGGTGAGGAAACTGAGGCCCATCAAAGTTTCTAAAATTTTTACTCAAAGGCACATGGATTTGTACCTTTCGCCTGAAAGTCCAGTACTGGAACCACTGAAGAGTATCTGCTCCATGAGAGACAGGGCCAATATTTTCTCTAGTGCTTGCTTCTGGCACACTGCTCTGTACAGGAGGCACCTTGTAAGAGCTTGCTGGATTGGAGCAGTTTCCTATGCACATGTGCACACACATCACAGAATTTCAGAGAAATTTTGGTGGGGAAAGGGCCTCCTAGTTCAACCTTTTTTATCTTATGAGTGAAGAAAATGAAACCAGAGATAAGAAATGATTTCTTCACAGCCACAAACAATAAGGCAAGTCATTCAAGCAAAGGTCAAAACAACTGATGATGACACAGACACATTACTTGTACTTCTCTTAATTTATGCTTTATGTACTTATTTATGTCCTTGTCTCCCCATTATGTTTTTTTTACTTAAAAAAATTTTTATTCTGCACCAAATAAAGAAACATTTCCATATATTTGTATATGGAATTTATGTTTGTGTGTGTACATACACATAATGTATATGTGTATATACATACATTGTGTATGTACACACACAAACATGTAAATTTCTTTTTTGGTATATATACTAGATATAATCTTGCTGCTAAAATATGTGTATGTAGATAATGTAGATATGTTATATGTATGGAGAGAAAGGAATATATATGTTTGCATGTGTACACACAAACAGGATCATACACAAAAGTATAAAACTTCTATTAGATACAGATTACTTTTCTTTATACTGAGTTCTAGTTACGAGACCTATATTTTTCAATAGGGAGCCAATGATGGAGAACAGTGTGAAGTGTAATAACTGCAGTAATTAGCAATTATTAGAAGTAGCAGTCATGGCAATGGTGACGGGGGAGGAAAAAGTCTTAAAATCTTATATGATTTCCTTAAAGATTTCTTGATATTTAGGAATGAGTTGGAGTACTATAGAAAAAGCAATAGATTTGTAGCCAAAAAACTGGATTCAAATCCCAGATTGGTTATTTACTGTGTGACACTGGGTAATAATAATAATAGCAATAATAGTAATAGTAACTAATTATTTATATAGCATTTACTATGTGCCAGTTAGTGTGCTAGGTGCCTTGATTATCATCTCATTTAATCCTCACAATAACCTGGGGAGGTAGGTGCTATTATTGTCCCCATTTTAGGGAAAGGGTAAAGCAGAGTTAAGTGATTCGCCCAGGTTCCTATCAGTAGTAGGTATCTCAGCCCACGTTTGAATCCTCCTGACTCTAGGCCTGGTGCTCACACCTAGCTACTCACCAGTCAGCTTTTCCGCCTGTATGTCATTTTTTTCATACATAAACTGGAGAGAATAATACTTTCCCTCACTGGGTGGTTGTGAGGAATGCAATAAAGTAATTTATGTAAAGCCGCTGGTAAACCATAAAGTGCTCTGGACGAGCCAGTTATCAGCAGAGAAGGATGTTTTAACAGAACATCATATTTAGTACCTCTTTCTGGTGGGGATGAAAGGAAGGCCTGAGAATGTGCCCTTGGGTGACGCGGAGAAAACACACACACAACAACGTGAACACTCAGCAGATATCAGTGCTAAAGTGGGTGAACCATAAATTGAAGCTGAATGTCAGAAAGGCAAATAAAGAAAAATATGTAATTTTCTATCTAGTGAATTGTAGGACAGAGCATAAACACATCAATTCCACTCCTTCTCCCTCTCCCTTTCTGGACAAGTGTTGTCAAAAATACAGTGTATCAAAGTAAAGAGATTATAGATTAGCACTTCTAGCCAAAGATGCCGCCTCTCCTTCTGGATTCAAGGTCAAGGCAGTTTGAGCATCCTCGAAGCTGGGGAGGACTGTTGAGTTTTCTCACTGTAACCTGAAATGGAGTTAAAGTTAAAAAAAAAAAAAGTCCCTGCCTTTATTAGCTGCTGAAAAACTTCCAGGAAATCCATTTACACCTCTGATGTGAAAGATTGGTTAAATATATTTCAATGATTTTAGTGGAAAGAAAAAAAAAAAAAAACACTCCTTGACTTCAAGCACTGATCAACAAAATGTAGCTCTAGACTGCTTCAGTCCCATTAGAGACCGGTAAATGCACTTTTCTACAGCAGAGCCTGAGTAAACGACGAGAGCTTTCTGTGTTTTCTTTTATCTGGAAAGGCATCCAAAGGCCAGGTAAGGCAGGTAAGGTTCTGGCAGCTGCCAAGAGCTCCGCACAAGGCCGAGATCCGGAGGAAGCCCCTTTCGCATTCCCAGTTATCCCATCTCAGAATGCGCTTGTCTCCTCCCAAAAGACTGTGAGCTCCTTACAAGCAGGGTTCACCTTTCCCCTTTCTTCATATGCCCAGGGTCTGGCCCGGCACACAGTAGGCACTTCATAAATATTCACTGAGTGATGCCCCTCCCTCCATGGAGTATGGGAGGAAGCAGACAAGACCCCCCCCAGACGAGAAGTCGTGGACAGGTTGTGACTGGCAATGCTGCGGGGGATGCTTGCACTGAGGAGCCTCCCCACAGAAGTCTTACTCACATGCCTGTTCTTTGTATAGTAGTAAGCCTACGTTTCTGAAGGTTAGCACCAGGAGGTGCAAATTCTGTCTGAGATGCTCCCAAGCTGACAAGCAAAGCCCAGGTCAGACACACTCTGTCTCTGTGTCTATGCTCTCCATCTCTCTCTCTGACTCTCTCTCCATCTCTCTGATACCAGAGCCAGGGTCTGAGGCTTTCTATTACATACTGCTTGCAGAGCAGGTGTCAGAATTGTTTCCAAGTTTTCATTTTGTTAAAGTATTAGTTTGTGTTAATAAGATGCTGTTTTGGGGAAATGGGACAAGAGGAGGACATCAAAATGGTGTCATGTCTCTGGGGGAGGGCCTCCCACTCCAGCAATCTTGCCTGCTGCCTTCAGGAACTTACAATCTACTTGAGGGCCCTCTCAATAAAGTGTCCAGTTACTGATACTAATGATTTTATAATTATAATTAACTTTTTTGCATTTATTTTAATAAATGGATGGCTACAACTTGTTTGGCTTAGAAAGCACTTCCCAACAAGGATCCAAGCAAGACCACTTAAAGACCCCACTTTCCTAGAAAATCAGTTAGTTCACCAACTCTTGCCTTTAAGGCTGGCAGTATGATGCCGACACGGATCACAGCCTCTGCTCATTGGTCTTGTCTACACTGTCATGGTCATTATACACACTGATTTTTTTTTACTCTATTTTAATATGACTAATGTTAAAAATGAATGCTTAGCATTCAAGGATAAATAAATGAATGAATGAGGTGGATCTTGAGATGGATCTTGAAAAATGGAAAGTTTAGTATAGGCAGAGGAGGCAGAAGAGTGGGCAGACTGCTTTAATGACAAGGAGAATAATCTGGATGAAGCAAAGGATTCTAGAAGACAAAACTGAGAGATGAGCCATTCTGGGGGCAATCACAACTGCCAGTTTTTGAACAAGAGAGTTACATGATAAAATACTGGTGATAGTGGGGGAAGTGCTGGAGGTGAGAATGAAGGAGTGCTTCACAGGACACAGAATAGAGGAGGGCTGGGGGAAGGAGAGGGGACCTTGTTGGCAAAGAGGGGTCACTGAAAGAGCCAAGGGAGAGTTATAAAGAGAGGGTTACTTGTGGAGAAAAATGAAGTTGGGGCCAAGGCCCTTGGGTTTGGCAAAGCTGCTGGTCCCCGCAGAGTTCTGATACAGAAATCAGCTCCAGCAGAGAGCATTTGGTCCTGAAAGTTTGGTGATCTGAGGAAGGAGGGAAAACCCTCATTAGCCAGAGCGTGAGGAGGCTCAAGGCTGCTTTCCCAAAGGAGACTTGAGCCGGTCTGAAAGCAGAGGGCAGGAAGTCAGCGGAGAAGGAGAGACTAAAGAGGCTGAGGAGGAGGTGATGGAAGTGGGGATGCTCTCAAAGAACAACAGAATCAGAGATCCATGGGAAATCATCTGGAAACGATCGTGTTGTTTTTGTGAAGGACATTTTCTCCACCGATGGAGAGGATTGCCTGGGACCAGCTCTTGAGCTCAGGGCTGCCTGACCAAAGCCTGCTCTCCCTCTAATACCCATGGTGCCCCTCACCAAAAAAAGTGCTGATCAATTCCATCAGAGCCTGTTTTAAACTTCCTTAAGTAGGCCATACTCCTAGGCTCCCCTCTCTCACAACTTGACTGAGAAAATCAAGGCCATTTCTCATGAGTTCCCTCGTGTTTCCCACTCCATTCCTCAAAACCTTTCTACAGCTCCACCTATTCTTTCTTCCAGTCTCAGAGGATGAGCCAACTTTCTCCTTGACAAGGCTCATCTGTCTACTCGTTCTCTTGATCCTATAACCTCCCATCTCCAGTAGGATCTCAATACATTAATCACACCCTCCCCTTCCCCTGCCTCATCTCTAATCTTTCCCTGTCTACTAGCTTTTTCCTTGTTACCTATGAACGCACTCAGGTCTATCTCATCCTTTAAAAATTTTTCCCTTGGCTTAGCCATGCCCCCGAGCTAATGTCCTATATTTGGTCTCCTTTCCTTTGCCAGGTGGCTAGAAAGAAGCTTCTGTGGGCCTGCTTCTGCCTCCCTCCCAGCCCAGTAACCCTTGGACAAGCTGCCTTCCTTCGGACCCCACCACCACAATCAGCATTTCAAAGGCAGCTCAATAACTGCTAACTTCAAGGGCTTTTCCTTAACCTGGGACTGTCAGCCACCCCTTTCCTGTGGGATATTCTCACTTCTCTTGGCTTCTCCCCCATCCTGCCCAAGCCCCTCTGACTGGATCATTGGCCCCATTTCCCAATCTGCCCTGCTCTTGTCTCTCCCAGATCTCGTCTGCTCCCACGAGGTCATAGGCCATCGCTGATGGCTTCCAATCTGGACTTCTAAGCCTGATCTCTGCTGAGCTCCAGTTCTCTATCACAGGCTAATGGCTCAAGCTCTCCATCTAGATAACAGCTGCCTCAGTTTGCTCAGCTCTAAAATGGGAATAATAGCCCCTATCTCTCAAAGCTGTTGTGAGGATTAAATGAGATAAGATGTGTAAAGTCCTTAGCTCACAGTAGGTGCATCCTAAATGCTTATTTCCTTCCCTTCCTTCAATTCTAAGCTCTAGTAGCCTCTTCTCAATGTTCTGCTCTCTGCCTCCTCGAGCGTTTCCAGAGCTGTCTGTCTGTAAAATGGGAATCAAGCCTGCTTCACAGCGTTATGGGGATAGGATTGCCCAGGACACCTGAGAGCAGTAAACAAGGCCCTGTTCAGATTTACTCTCTCTCTAGCCTTGGTTCACCTCAGATGTGATCAGCACCAGACTCATTGAAAGTCATGTGGTATCCCTTCCCCTCCCCTAGGAGAAGTGAAGCTCTCCGGGGGCAGAGGCTGCCTATGATCCCTCAGCTGCCCCCACAGCCCTTGGTACAAACTGAGTTCTTGACAAAGGCCTTCTGAAATGAAACTGGCTCCCCTTTCTCCTGAGCGTCCCGCACGATAGGGATAGGACACAAAGTAGGGGAGCCTCATATTCAGAAAATCTGCATTACACCAAAATAGGAATTTTGGTTCCATTTGGTTTGCTAGCTTTTAAATAAAAATCTTATTAATTTTTCAAAGACAAACTAATACAGTAAATGAAAAGATCCTTCTTTATTCCCACAAATATTCACTACAAATACACCACGTTTAATGTGTAGCCTTGAATGCTAACATAAATTTGCACAATTATTGCTTTATCCATGAATCCATCTTAAATTCCAGATGGACTGAGGCTAGTTTTCAGACTTCAGCTAGTCTTCAGTGCAGTGAAATGGGGCCTGCATTGCAACTGGCATTGGGGAACCAGGGTTCAAATTCTGCAACTGATACTTACATGTGCGTAATCTTTGAAAAGTCATTGTTCTTTCCACACCACACTTCCCTTTGCTCTATAATGGAAATAATACTATGCACCTCAAAGGGTTATAGTAAGGAAATTCATCTTATAAACCTTAAATGTAGCGGCAATCATTTATTATCATCATCCTCCTCCTTTATGCTGGGGGTTACACTTAAGGGTTCTCATAGCCTTAAAATCCGTGACATCTGTACACATCTGGAGTGAATGGGCCACTTGAGTCAATTCATTCACTTGTGCTATCTTAATGCATATTGCTGCAAGACTGACATGACTGTAGGGATTAATAGCTGTTGAAAATGTGAAAAAAACAATGAGATTGTACCAAAGTCCATTCAGTCTACTATATGTAGATGATCTGATTCATGTAAGTTTTTGACAACTTCCTTCAGATGAAAGACTTTGTGTTAAAGTGCTATATATTTTTGTTAACCCTATTATTTTTTAATATCATATGATATCACGATGATATTATTGAGAATTATAAGCCAGAAGAAGAACACTGCTGTGGATACAATGCTGGGCTAATGGTCAGAGAGCCCTGAGCTCCCAGACAGCTGCTGGTCTAACTGTGGGTCAAGAAGACCTCTGAGTTAAGCACTCAGTGCCCTGGACCAGTCTCAGATGCAAAGTCACAGATGAGTGGCTGATTTATATCCCTGCAGATGTTCCAATACTGGGAGTCTGCCACATGGATGAAATCACTGGTCTAAACCAAACACTGAGAGAAAGCATGACGTCACAGAAATAACTTTTAGCCTGAGAATCCTAAGTCCTGGTCTTAGTGTTGGCACTACCACTAACCAGCTGCATCATGCTGGGCAAATCATTTCCCCCTCAAGGGCACAGTTTATGAAAGGACAAGGTTTTCCTAGTTTATCCCCAATTTTCCTTCTAGATCTAATAACCAATCAATGATTCCATGATTTTTGCCCACAAAGCAAATTCTGAATTCAAAGGTATTTATATGACCAAAAAAAAATTAATTATGTGGCAAAGACCATCAAGAGGGGTAACATGTTGAGGAAAGTGAAAAACTGTGTCAGACCTCATTCTTCTGGTTGCCCAGTAGAGGGCAGCTTCTACACACATGCACTCTTTCTGGCTGCCTGATGAAAATTTCAAAATTGATATATGTTGCAAAGTACTGTTATAACTTCTAAATTACATCACTTAAAATGATACGGTCTATGCTTGTGTAGAAGTTGCCCCTAACAGACAGCTATAAATCGGCATGAATTTTTAAGTAAGTAATGGGCAATTGAGTCTATAAAGAAAATAATGAGAATTTCTGTATGTGTTCATTCTGTAGAGGTAAAATTCTACAGAATTATAGTACTTTAAAGGAAAGTCCACTTTGTTCCCACTAATGGAATTATGAGTAGCTGAAGCACAGATAAGCAGGGATTACAGGACTAATTCTATTATTATTTTGAACACATCCTGCTGTAATAGATTTCCAAAAAGAATTTCTATGTGGTGATAAGACCTCTGGTTGGGAACAAAATACTATACAAATGAAACTATCAGAGGTATTGCTAAATGGCCTTATTACTTAAAAATGAACAGCTCTGATAAGCATAAAAGTTCTAATGGCTGTCATGAATAAATATGAACTGAACATAGCTATGTTTAGATTTATGTATATATGGAACCTCATAGCATGGCTTATTATTTAGAAAGAGATATATAGATGGTGGATTTTGTCATATATTGAAAATGCTTGATATAATACAGAAGGGGAGATATAACACATAAGACAAAGGGAAAAGGGGAATGTCTCAAAATAAAGCCTTTATATATAATTTCACTAGAGAACTCCCTGACTAAAACTGGTATTTTTATTTAGGTAAAAATAATGACTGTTTATGTATTCCTCAATTTCTTGGTGAAATTACAGTTTGATTTGAGGTAGGAATTCTATAGGCTTTTCCACAAATGCCGACTATAAGAAGCACTTACTGAAAAATAACTTCTAAGCACCTCAGTCAGATCATATATAAAGCAATGGCATTCTATTAGCAAAGGGACAGAAGATTGGCCTTGGAGTTAAGAAGATTCAGATTTATATTATGTTTCTTAAGCACACTGGCTATATGAAGCATGGGAGAAATCACTTAACCTCTCAATATCCCAGACAACTCTAAGACCTTAAGTAACTGGCAGGTGTTTCTCTGTGTCTGTGGAGAGAGTTTTCATTCCAAGAGCTTCCCATATATTTGGAGATAACAAGTCCAGTGGAGGAAGGAAAAGAGGAAAAAAAATCCTGGAAAACATAAGTTGGGTAGTAATTTTGTCCTCCAACTTAATATCACAGAAGGGTCATGTTGCATATGCCAATGTTAGAGATAGGTTGTTATGTACAGATAGTTGACTATATTTACATATATATGTATTGTATATATACACACTTTTGAAAGTAGGACAAAAAGCACTGGGGAAAAAAAAATCACTCTTTTTGCCTCAGTGTAGAAAGTTAACAAGAATAATCATTAAAGTTTGCCAAAAATTTCAAAATGGTTATGTTTCTCCTTTGAAAAAAAAAATTACTGGAGAACACAGCCATGCAAAGGGTTGCTTTGGCCAAAGAACTCATTACCTAACAGCCAACCTATTGGTGATTAACTAAACTTAACTGGACTGGTTCTAGGGTAGCTGAATTTCAAAACAACTACACTTGTTGAATACAAGCTTAAAAAAAAACCATCAAGTATAAAAAAATAATCACAGTGACTAAGATTGCTGCTTATTCTGATATATTTACAGCTTAAAGGGACCTCAGAAGCTCTCTAATTCAACCTCTCTATTTTTTTAAAGATAAAGAAATTGAAATGACCCATTGGCCTAAGGTTAAAAAAGTGGCTTTTGTATAAGTTTCCCCTTTCTAAATCAATTTATCTAGGCCTCTTTCAAAGAAGATTCTATTTTCCTTCTGCTTTGGTATTCAGTGAGGATTACAATATCAAGCTGTAAATGTAGGGAAGACCAAGGGGGAAAGAGAATGCCTCAAAATAGTCTTTATCTATAATTTCACTGGAGACAACTTCCTGAGTAAAACTGGTATTTTTGTTGAGGTAAAACGTCACGACTATTGACGTATTCCTCAATTTCCTGGTGAAATGACAATTTGGTTTGAGGTAGGAATTCTATGGACTTTTTCACAAATGCAGATATGAAGCACTTACTGAAAAAAAAAACTTCCAAACACGTCAGTAAGATCACATATAAAGTAATGACTTCCTATGACTGAATGATTTTCTTTAAAGGTAGAATGGAGAGACTGATCAATTGCTACATAGGGCTTTTTCCTAATTGATACTTTTAAAAAAGTTTGCGTCTACATCTGGGAAAATGCCAAACATTTAAACACACATTAAAATTGCTTTCTATATTGTCCCATTAATGCTGTTTAAACAAATTTTCTTTCAGTGACATTTACAACTAAAATGTGATTTCCAGAACCATTGAAATTGACAAAAATAGCATGATAAAATAAAATGAGGTGACACTAGGTGGCGCTGTGGTACCTTCCAGATGAGTCAACAACTTAGAAGTTCCGGGTGGATGAATGGGGGCTGCTTTTATATATTTAAATTTACTTAAGGAGGATTTTTCTGGGTAAGCCAAAACCTCCTGAGTAATTCAAATGCTAACATGAAAAAAACCTAAAATATGCCTGGTGGCTTCCCTGAAGGTGACATGACCCCCTTTTATAAAACTATACCCATTTTCTTTGCCAGACTACAGAAATATCTCAATAGAATCGGCGCCATCATTTAGGAGTCATGGTCCTCTAGAAATGGTCCTTAAAATGGTTGTTTTACTAGGCACAAACTATTTAAAATAAGGCTAATTAGAGAGTTTGTGACAAATAATTTTATAAAACTTATAAAAAGGAGCTGGTGCTCCTTTAAAAAAAAAAAAAGTGCTGTAACTTCCCAATGACAATGACTTTTCTGTACTCTACAAAATAAAAGAAAAGGGCAAGATGAGGATAATGAAGAAAAGGAAGAGGAAGAGGAGGAAAGAGGAAGAAAATTAAGTTCAATTAAGTAAAACAAAAAAAACACCAGTTTTATATTAAGGAAAATTATATTGTACAATTTAAAGTAATTGATTTAGTCTGTTGTGCAATCTTGTGCAATGTATTTTCATGTGTCTTTAGAAATATGACTGGCACACAATCCTGGTTCTTAGCATGTGTGTGTGCACACATGCATGTATTTGTGTGTGCGAGAGAGGAAGAGGAGGAGTGGTGAGGAAGTGTGTAAACCCATACATGCTATATGCAAAGGAGAAGAGTAAAATAATTTAAAACACAAATCCCCAAACATCAGTCATTAACTGAGGAGTGAAATTATTCATTCTAAGAGTCTTCCCAAGACATTTTGTCACTGATGGATCATTTAAGTTTTAGTCTCTTTTGGGAGAGGCTGAAATTCCTGATGAGTCAGGGCCTGACCTCAGAATGGTCAATATTAGCTTTTGACTCAGCTGCTGAGAGCAGAAAATAAGTAGCAATGTTGCCACCTTTTCCTTTGGGGTGATGATATTTATTTTTTTTTACAACTCTGAGGAAAAATGAAATACCTATTCATAACAGATAAATGTCTCATATTTTTGGCATGAGAGGCAACAGAACTCTGTACTGAGAGTTGGCCTGAGTCAGGAAGGTTTGTTGGATGTACAAAGCTGGGCAAGTATAATCTTTCAAAGGTCCAGGAAACGCTAAGATTCGAAGTTTTCCTAAAGTTGCTGATCTGCATTGGGACAGCAAATTTTCTTCCTGAGAATTCTCTGTACCCCTGAAATCCCAGGACTTAACCTCCCTACCTCCATCCCTCTCCTGGACACAAGAGGCACAAATGTGTACCCTAGCATTTAATACACTATAATTTGGTATTAGTAACCCAATTTATATTGACTGAGACTTAAAAGTCACAGGATTGAGACTGGGATCCTCTGGCTTCAAATTTATATACTACACCTGCCTTGATTCCTACCCTAACTTCATCTGCCATGAAGTGATGTCTTTGGTCAAAATATTGCATAATAAGATACAATAAAGAAAAGGGAAGAGGCCAACAGTTTTTAGATTAATCCAAAGACTTGTGTCTGAGTATTATAAATATTTCTTTAGAAAAGGAACTTGGAGAGACATTGGTACTGATGATTACCACACTTAAAAATGGTAAGGAAAAGACACTATTATTTCATAAAGCAACTGACACAATTGAGAGGCCAAAAGGGTCAGAAAACAGCTCTGCTGTCAATCTCCTTTCCTCACTGCCAAATGGAAGGACATGGTGGCTGTGTGCAACACATGTTCAGACAAACCACAGAGGAGAATGATAGAAAGCAACAAGCAGGAACTCCTCACAAAAGAGCAAAGATCAGTATAAGGAAAAATGAGTCTGCAAAAAATTGGCAAGAGAATTGATCAAGGCTAGATCATCTCAAAACAGTCACAGACAAAAGTGGGAGGAGAAAAAGATCTGTTTTCATTTCTCTCACAAACTATTTTCATCAAAGTGACAATGAAACCCCCACATTTGATGTGTTTTCTGAAGAAGCAGCAATGCCATTAAAGATGGTGATCACAGCTGGACTAGACCAGAGAAGCACAAATCTATGCTAGAGATGCCTAGAAGAGTGGAAGTTACTGAATGACTGGGAAAAAGTCATAGAGTATATCATTACCACTGAAAACAGGGGATCAGGGTACCAATAACCACCAATTCATATGTGCACTCTCATCTCTAGAAAACTTTTATGAGAATGATCAAGGATCATCATTCTCATGTGTAGATCAAGGATATTATGGATGAATATATGAGAAGAGGCCAGGTAGCCTTTCACAAACCATTTTTAATAGCAAACACTCCCCAGGGCTATATAGGGTATCCCTTTTTAAAAGTCCTATCAGTGCAGTGTTAAGCATCTGCTCTCCCTCTACTTTTCTTCTCTTTCCCTTCTCTTCTTTTCCTCCTCCTTTTCTGCTACTTCTTTTCTTCTTCTCTCTCTCCCCCAAAGTATATGTGAATAATCATTGACTATTCATTATTAGGCATCTCAAAGAGTATCTAATCCAATTCCTCGTTTTAGCGAGAAGGAACCTGAAGCTCAGAGAGATTAAACCATGGTCACACAGAGGAGACACTTAAATCTCTGCCTTAGAGCCTATGCTTTTTCTACTATACTATGCTAATCTTATAACTAACTGAAAGAGAACAGACGTTCCCACGTGTTTCAGGAATAACATAAAAGATTTCATGCTAATAGTTGTAGTGCAGGTATCAGTTGATGGGGGAAATTACATAATGACAAATCTTACTATTAATTTGGCCATGACTTTAAATGAATTTAAAATTTATCAAACACAACAATGTGAAAAAAGTAACATACTTGCAGGACTTATTATTGATTCAACTCGCTGAGGGTAGCTCTGTTTACTTGGACAGGCACTGAGTACAGACAATAAGCAGGCCCTGATTTGAAAAGGAGGAAAATGGCAAGCTTGACTCTTTGTAACTAACTGTTCAATATTTTCATCAATCATCATAAAAGCCATATTTTAAGAAATCAAAAGATGCTCTATAGCTGTGAATAACAGATGACAAAGAAGCAAAATGGTGGGTGAAGATCAATGAAGAGAGAGATGGTAGAAAGAAGATGGCCAAAACATATTGCCCACAGTGAACCGGGCCCAACACCAGGAGATGTGATGGCCTGGAGCAAGGGGGCAGAGCTCTGGATCTGGAGGGAAGGCTCTGATGATAAAAGCTATAGAACTCTGGGCTAGCCTATGGAGTCCTCATTGCAAAAATAAAAAGGCTTATAATCAGTGACCTCCAAGATCCCTTCCAGAATTAAGTGGATGATTTCAGAATAACTTAGAAACAAGTAAGAAAATTAGCCACACATGTATGGACAAGAGACAACAGCTGACAGGCAGTCTAAGTAGATTCTCACCTATGCTAAAAGACCTACAGAAGGAGACAGCTCAGCAGAGTGGGTCAGAAATGGGCCTTGGAGTCCAAACACCGTAAGCCTGGGGAAGCCCTTACTCTCAGAGGCCCAAACAACTCCCTAGTTACACGAGACCCAGAGAATTACATGATCAAAGATGTGGTAGAAGGTCTTCAGCACGCCGGGATCCCTTGTGCCATGTCAGAGAAAGCAGGCCTAAGCTGGAAAGCACTTCCCAGGCCTTGGAATCCAACCCCCTCACTTAACAGAGGAAGAACGGGAGGGACAAATTAGGAGGCCATCCCAAGATCACAAAGCAAGCCCAGGGCAGGATTCTGAATCCACAGCCAAAGCTTCTTCCCGCCTTGCCTTGGATTTATGGGAAAACCCATGGAGGGGTGTGCAGGGAGGGCACTGAATACTCCCCACAACAACGTGCAGGCAACAAATGGCTTCACAGGAATTCTCAGGACATGTGGCTGAATGAGTGGAAGAGAGGAGTGAGGGCCAAAGAACTAAGTGAACTCTGTAGCTAGTACGGGGGACGAAATAAAGGCAGGCTGAGGGGCTGCCCTCTCCTCCCAAAATGTTAACCAAGACCTTCCTCTGAGGGCTCATGGGAGCACCTGGAGAACCCCCAGGGAGAGGCAGAGGAGGGGACAACAGGCCCTGTCTGAGAAAATGCGTCCAGGAGATCATCAATATAGGAGCAACAGTTAAGACTGGGGGACGGGAAGGGCAGGTACCAGGGAACAGCAGTAATGGCGAACATTCAGAAGACTGCCACTTTTCCCAAGCTGACAAAGGCTTTGGGACAAACTTCATCCTCTCTATCTAAGGATCGAGTTAGGGCAGAAGGTTGCTGGTCAGTTTTGATCTGGTTTTTTGTTTTGTTTTGTTTTGAACCACAGCAATTCATGAAACCTTCTACTGAGGTACAAGAGTTTGTTGCAATCTTCCTAACTAGAGAGTACCTAATCTGTAAAAGCCTCTGACACAGAGAGGGGAACGTTCCCCCACCTAAGAAGTCAGCTCAGCAGGTTAGACGCCTGTTCCTCTCCCAATGCGATTACTTAAAAATGGTGTCCTTTTGTTAGTGAGATGCCTTACAGCCAGACCTCAAAAATATCTTCCCCAAAAAAGATAAACATTGGGAAGCCTATGGCTCTGAGAGAAGCTGCATCATTTGGGGTCTGAGGGCAGTGTGTTTTATTGGAAAGAACACTGAATGTGGAATCCGGAAAGACTTGGGTTGCATCCTTCCTCTGACATTTTCTAGTTGGGTGACCTTGGACAACATTCTTTAGCCTTTCTCTCACTGGCAAATAAATAAGTGAATGAAGGAATAAATAAATATACCTATGGTATCTGCTTCAGAGGGTGATTTTTTAAAGGCTTATATGGCATAATTCATATACAACTCTTTGCCAACCATAAAATACTATATGTCAGTTATCACAATTAATACTAATATGAATATCCCATCATTGAGAGGCCTTCACACCATCAGTGATTTTGCCCAAGCACAGATTGGTTACATTTTTTATTATACATGTTTTTGTGCACAAGCCTAGGGCCCTAATTGCCAGTTATTGACTTTAACAAAAATTTTAGAACATAGTCTGTAGGTTAAAAATTATCTGAATTGGGGACCTAGGAAATTTATTCTAAAAATCAAGAACATCAAATCCAGACCCCTGTTTCAGAATGCCTGAATGGAAATATGCTAGAGCTCTAAAAAGAAAACAGAATACATTTCCTTCCCCTGGTATATTCTATAGTTCTTATGCCACTGAATTCCCTCCGGCACATGCTCAGATGGATGGATTAATGCGAATGATGCCTGGTCACCATGACAGTTAAAACCTTTAAGAGGGAGTTGTGCTCCTGAGCCCATTCTCAGAAAAGTCACGGAAACCTAAAATGTATCTTTAAAGATACCTTGGGATCATAGCTTTTGAACATAGAGATTATCTACTCCAGTGATGTAAAATTCAGGTGGAAATCCATCCTTGTGAACTGCTCATTGACTTAGAAAACCACAAGTTAACATTATCTATGAATTGTTTTTTCCATTTATTTTGTTAAACATTTCCTAGATTACATTTTAATATAATTCTGCAACTGTTTGGGATCCAGGCCATAAATATGATGTCTTTGTCTGGTTCAATACTTTCATTTTATGAATATGAAAACTGAGGCTGAAAAACAGGGAAGTGCCTCAGCCAAGCTCATAGAAAGAATAAAACAATTCAGACCTAGGTCCCCAACTCTACATCTGGTGCTTTTCCTATGAAACCACATTGGTTTCCACTTTCATCACTGCTAAAAGTTTTGAATATCATACAAATCAGCAAAATGAAACATCCCTAAGGTATGACAACCTTAGAATTCTAAGACCGTCTGCAATTTGGCATATTCTTTGTGATACATACATGTGTATGTATGTGTGTATATCCTTAGACATGCATACATATGTTTAAGGATATGAATATATGTCTGTATATCTCTATAACACATAATATATTTTATACACATACATACACAACTACACACATGTATACTACACATATGCATTATATAGATATTCTTACACACATATGTATATACATACACACACATGTGTACTGTATCCACATATCTCCATACACTCATGTTAAATTTATTCCTTCCAGAATGTCCTTCTTAGCAGAAGTTATTTCTGTTCAGAAATGGAAAATTCAAACACCTAAAAAACCCCGCTCCATGATAATCCATATTGCTAGGTATGGCGCTGCCTGCGTGGGCCCAAGCCATCAATTATGAATAGAAATGCAGAGCTGTATACAGCAGTGGCCAGTGTCATGGGCACGTCAGGGATTTCTTAGAAGGGAACAAGCAGCACAGGTCAGTCATTGGTCTGCATCTTCCTTTAGAAAACAGCTGACAGAGAGGGCTAGTGGGGCAAGGTGATTAACTCAGCCCACTAATTGATTTCCTTCTACCAAAGGAGAACTGGGCTGTAAGCTATGCAGCAAGGGACACAAGAATGGCAGGTGAGAAAGGAGGCCAGTCACCAAATGGGAGTCAAGCTTATGTGGGGGGCTCTTAATGAGGCAGTCTAACTCCCCAAATCATGTGGTCTAGAACACAAATTTATTCTGCAGACATTGAAGGAAAAGAAAGCACTGGCAAATTAACCCCCTTGTCCTTCTGCTGCAAGAGAAACACAAATAAAAACCCACCACACCATACATAAAAAATTGATTCAGAGTTTAAAGGCACGGGTAGAGATATTACTTGAAATAAAAGGAAAACTGATTGTAATGAGAGAACCTGGCTGGCTTCTGAGGTGTGAGACCTCCTGTAAGTGAATGAAGTGTGTTTACTGCCTGACCTGGGAGCACAAGACCTAGGAAGATTAACATTAGGAAAACGCAGTGGAAGATATCTTATGGAATTTTCTCCATTATACCAAACACAACAAAAGGCTTTCATTGGGATTTCAATAAATTTAGTTTCTGAGATTGCTGGAGAAACTTAGTTATTCTCTCTTTCTCTAGTGGCAAGGTTGTGTGTGGCAGCTGGTGTGTTTTTGTATTTAAAATGTGAAAAATAACTCTTTTTTCCTCTCATGAATGTGAGTGAGAAAATTTGGAAAAATGTTTTACTTGAGGTAAAATGTCTTTATTTCCTTCTCCTGTGAGGTGTCAGGCAAGTTTCACAAACCAAAGAGCCATGCGTTCAAAAGTCTGAGAGCTTCCTCCAGAAGGAAACAACAGCACAGGAAACACGTAATTTAAATTCATGTAAATTTTCCTCAATAGCACTGGGCCTGAATGTTCTCCACTCTGTGCAGAAATCTTTAAGGCTGATTTTGTAAAATAATTTGGCTGACATATATATAAATAGTGAGGAGTGTGGGGAGTCAAGGCAACAGGACAAAGATGCTATAATTTCTCATTCCCCTAAAGAGTTAAGTCATTTTGGCATTCCTTTACAACCCAGCATGTAATTCAGATAAATTCTGTAAAAATTGAAAGTACGTTTTTAAACAAATCCGTGGCAAAATGTTTGTGAATCCCTGAAAACGAATGAGAACCAAATTAATTTCCTTATTTATGGCATTTAAATATGGGTCTAATGTGCTTAGCATTCACAGAGGTTAGGGAACAAGAAGCATCACAGTGGCTTTCTTAGCTCTTACAACATCTGGTAATTTTTTGTAGGCTAGTTCTAATGAGACAGAAACAAAAGAATTCATTCGTCTTGACCAACACTGAAGATGCCTCTAAAACATATCAGGTCAGAAAAGGATTTCCTATAAATTGGTGAGGTCATCCAGCTGCTCCTGTTCACAGCTGACCTTGGGCTCACTGCATCAAGAATTGCATCAGAACACTGCAGAACCTCCACTGATATCCAGGCAATTTCAACAGAACATGAAGAAGGGCCCCAGCACATTAGGCAGACCCCAAGGGAAAGAATTCTTTGTGGACAGGCAAATAGGATGGATAGGAATGTCCAGGCTGCAGACTGCCTTTTTGAAGGGAATACCCACCAACACAAAGTAAATAGTGTCTTTACTCATTTGGTTTTTCCTGTGGGAATAGTTAAGGCAAATTCTTTCAATTGCCTTTTGCCAGATTTTGCACAGAATGTCAGTTAGGAGTATCTGTAATATTCTAGGGTTTGATATAATAAAGGAAGAGTGGGAGATGTAACACTAGAATACAACAAATTCTAAAGTTGGGGTTTTTAATTAGGGGTCCATGGACTCTCATAGGATTAATGAATAGATTTCAGGGAGTCTATGAACTTGAAAGGAAAAAAAATTATTTTTACTCATGACAAACATCATTCTATTCCTGGACCCTTCCTCTAAGTCTGTCCAGCATGATGGCCTAGGCTTACGATACAATGAATATAGTGGCATACATGATAATTAAAACAGTAAAATTCTGAAAATTGCACAAAAGAAAAGGAGCTCAGAAGGGGACATGGATGAAAAAGTGTTTGGTTTCATCTTCTTTACTAACCTATTCCAATTAACACAGTTTATTTATCAAACTATAAATAATGGAGCTTATGATTTCACATGTCATTTTCATTTGTTTATGCATTTGAATCTTTCTCTTGGAATTAGTTTAAAATATCAAAAATAAAATAAAACAAATACCAGACAAATTAAAACTTAAAAAAAATTTCTTTTTAAGATTTCTCTAATGTTAGGTGATATATAGATTCAGGTATTTATTCACATTTTAAATGACACTTTTTAGTAGCTAGCTGAAGAAGAGTAACTTTAAAGAGTTATTTTAGTCTTGCAATTCTTCAATTATATGTTATATCTAGTATCATGGAATTAGAGTCAAAAGAATTGGCCAACTAGGCCAACATGGACCTTAGCAAAAATCCCCTACACATCATATAGACTTTGCTTAAAGGGAGCTCCCAAGGTAGCTTAGCCCCTTTTTGAACAGCTCTGAGCATCAGGAAGATTGTGCTTATATCCAGCCTAAATCTGTCTCCAAACAATATCATGAATCACAGAATCATGATTAGAAGATACTGTGGAGGCCCTCTAGTTCAGCTCTCTTATTTCACAGATGAAAGGAGTTGAGGTCTAAAGAGGTAAATCAATGTGTGTAAGGGTATCCAAGAAGTAAATGATATTCACCACATTTATCAGTGTCACCACAAGTCAGGACGGCCACTTTCTAATACAGACTTCCTTCTCTGGAATAGGAACATCCTTGGCCAGCCAGCCAGAGAGAGTCTCTCCACCATGATCTCCCTTTATTAAGCTTCGGTTTGTGGACAGAGATGGAACTTGCTAGAACTTGGAAGACATTCCAAGATATACTGAAGGTCATTTTCTGGAAGGGAAAATCTCCAGCCTCAGTCCTTTAACCATGATTTCCAGTTATTAGACCCCAATGAACTGAAAAGAAATGCTGTTGAACATGTATGATTTGAAGTTATTGGCTTCACTATTTCTCCATGAAAGAAAAACAACTTTCCAGAGCTTCCGTGGCTCTGAAAATAAAATTTTTTAAAATTATGAATCCATTTGGAAAGTAATATTTGCAGTAGAAAGTGCAAGAATGGGAATATGAGGATTTTTTGAAAAATCATATCCTCACAGAAAAAATAATATCATTTCTGCTTATTGGGTCTGTGTAGTATGTTTTCACTGGGAAAAAAATTCAGATACTGATACTGTATCTGCTTGAAAATGAACCCCAAGGGCACAAACTTCCAACTCCAATCAAAGTGCTCCAACTATATCTGGTCAAAGCATCCTGAATGCTGATTTTCAAAAAAGGGAAGGACAAATCACAGGTCAGTGGCATCTTTTTAAGATCTGGAGATGACAAAAAGCTGAAACAGTGAATTAAAGACTCATGATCCAAAAGAGATCTTGACATTCCAGAGCACTGGGTTAACTCTAATGACAGTGTGGATCAATGTAAAGACATATTTCAATTGTTATAATTAAAAAAAAAAAAAGATCAACTTTAGTTATATGGGTTAGGGAAGGTATGTTTAGATAGAAGTTTGCTTTAAAATGGTCTGGGGGTTTTAGTGGACTTTATAAAAGATCAGTGGAATTTAGCAACTGGGAAACATGATGTCATCTTACTGATGGGTTCATTAAGAGAAACCTAATTTACAGGACAAATTATTATTCTATTCTAAGTGCCGTGCAATGAATTTTAGTTAAAATATTTGGAGTAATTTAAAAAGAACAAGAAAAGGATTGCCTCATCTCGTACTTGGAGAGCAAAGGCAATGAGTTATTCAAATAGTGAAGGTCCAATGTGAAGGAAGGAAGGAAGGAAGATTGCTCAATTAGTAGCCCCAAAGTGGGTTTAGCTGATCAAGGACCAAAGCCACAAAGTGAATGAATCTGGAGAAGAACATGCAGGACCTTGCATAAAGGCCAGAAGGCCAGTGATGTCAAAGAGACTCTTCAGGTCAATGCTTAGGGGAACTATTGATGTATTTAAATTTGTTTTTCTCCTGCTTACAGTGATTTCTGTTAGTCCTTTCCTTTTTTTTTTTTAAATATATTTTCTGTGGGTCAAAATAAAAGCTGTCCTGTCCCATATGCATTGTCATCTTGAGTTTCAGTATGGAAGCTGTGTCTCTTACCTACATTTCAAGAAAAGTAGAAATGATCCAATTATTAATTACATTTAGAATGTTTTTTGGAGGAATTCAAATGATCAGAACCTCAAAATGAGAGCCAACCTCCAGGATCTTACCTGGTCCAGTGAGATTAGAATCTCTCTCTCCTCTCTCTCTCCTCTCTCTCTCCTTTCTCTCTCTCTCTCTCTCTCTCTCTCTCTCTCTCTCTCTCTCTCTCATATATTTTTTTTATTTGATCCCTGTAACAACTCTAGGAATTAAGTGTTATTATAATCTTCATTTTTGTGTACAAGAAACCTGAGTCTCAGATTGAATGAATCATGCTAGTTTTTGTGTATGTGTATATATACACAATGTGCACACACATATGTGCATATACACAAACATGTATGTATATGGGATCTTATAATTTAAATGCAGGTTTTCCTGATTCTAAACCTACAGTATCACCACATATGACATTTATATAGAGCTATAGGGTTCTCAAAATGGTTTGTACTTATGATTTCATTTAAGCTCCATGATGATTCTGTGAGGTAGATAGCACAGGTATATTCCCCATTTTACAGATGAAGAAATGGTAGTTCAGAGATTGTGATTTATTCACAATCATCCAGTTCTAGTAGTTTTCAAAGGCAGGATTTGATTTTGAAATATATACTCATATCTTATTAGTTATTCTTACCAGGGTCACCACCACTAGAAGTGAATACTTTAAGTTGCTATCATTTTATGAAGTTTGGGGGTAGAATTATGCCCTTTGGAGACAAAGAAATTGGGTTTTTAGATTTCCCTCTGAGTCTTTTCTATCCAAAATGCTTAGTGAAACAAGTAACTATTACAGATCTTCATCCAATAATTCTCTCAA
Organism: Myrmecobius fasciatus; assembly: GCA_023553655.1. NCBI lineage: Eukaryota > Metazoa > Chordata > Mammalia > Dasyuromorphia > Myrmecobiidae > Myrmecobius > Myrmecobius fasciatus. Next base: position 225,556 of record JAJPUD010002206.1, on the reverse strand, counting down.
GTAACAGTTATATTCAACATGACTCTGTATTTTAAATAACCCTCTAAATAGCACTGAGATATTCATCAGGAGTTGATAGCCCCATATTCAAATGACTCATGATGAGTTACAAATCATTTCAAGTGTGCAAATGTTTCTTCAAAATACAATAATATTTACTTAGAAATACTTTGAAAAGCCTCTGCTAGATGAAAAACTACCTACTATCCACAATCATAGTTTCCAATTTGGATTCCTGACATCAGATACCCAGAATTATTCTCTTAAAATATAAAGTCTAGATCAATCCCCCAATCACTGCCCCTACAACTATTTCAAGTTTGGCTAAACTACTCTTATGAGGACTATTCAAATGTGGCTAGGAGTTTACTCAGCTTAGATTGACTCATTCAGCTACTCTGGTTTACCTGTAAGGCTGCTAGTGGTCCACTGGATAGGGGAAACTGGGCCTGAAGTCACAAAAACCTTGATAGATATCCCCTAACTCACTGATGGGTTGCAGGCCTGTTGGTTACCCTTAACCTGGCTTAGCCCACTTACCAACATTTACTTAGTGGGGCCATTGCATATGCTGCAGCTTCTTGGAAACAGGGGTGAAAGCTGGGTGAGAGATGGACACCAAAGGTTGATGAGCAGTCCTGAAAAGGGCTCATCAGCCTCACGCTAGATTGATAGTCCTCCTGAACACCCCAAACTCGCAAATATACATACACATAATATGCATATACATAAACATGCACACAGACACACACGTGTGTGCTCCCCAAGATCTGGGACACTCTCTCACATGAGCAGAGTCCAAGAGAAAGCGGGCTCAAGCTTAGAGAGCATATGTGGCGAAAGGTTGGCTCCTTTTCTCTCCTCCTAAAATCTGAAGTTCTCTGAATTCTGAGAGTCACACTTCTCAAAGTTATCATGTCTTTCAAAGTCTTGTCCAGTAATGTCCAACTCATATAGAAATGGATCCTAGTGGGTCTTATACTGACTTAGAAAGTCACAAATCAACATGATTTATGTTGTATTTTTATTTCTTAGGTCCAACATTTTCTAATTGCATTTTAATCTGGTTCTGCTCAGAGGAGTTTGGGTCACAACCCCTGGGGTCTAATTTGTCCTCTTTTAGCTTCCAGGTAGATGTGTTGTCTGATACAGGTTTAGTCTCTCTAATGCCTAGGGCTCAAGCCTTTCTCCTCTAAGTGCTTTCTTCACAGGCACAAAAGTTTGGCTTCTCAAGCTTAAATGATTTTCTGCTTGAATCCTTTCATATGTACATATGTATATGTATGTATGTATATATGCACATATTTATTTTCCTCAAATCAAGATAGTTCCTCCTCTTCCCTGCTCCATATATCACATAGATATAATCCTTCAATACTTTATTATTCTCTTCTTTTTCTCCTACCTTTTCCTTACTTCCTTACACACACATATTGAATTATTTAAACCCATCCAAATACATCTGATATTATTTAATGGCTGAAGCACTTTACTCTTCTCATCTAGTTTACACTTTAATTTAATAAATTGCTTAGGAATTATTCAGACCCAGTTTATACATTTGATTGATTTTGTAACTCAATTTATGGGGAGTTACGACTTGATGAATTATCAGGATATAGGATATCTTGTTAGTTACATGTATTGGAATTAAGAAGACATAAAGCATACTTTTACACTATAAAACACTGTATAGTTAAGTTCTCCTTAGGGAAGCTCGGCCTTGGCTCCCTGGAATCCTGAAATCTGATGATCATAACTCTCTTTAAAGCTCTCCAAAGTGATGGAGCACCTAGGTGGTGCTGTAGAGAGAGCACAAGAAGAGACAGTCAAGACGACCTCAAAAATTTACTAGCTGTGTGACTCTTTGCCCTGCTTGACTCAGTTTCCTCCTCTGTAAAATGAGCTGGAGAAGGAAGTGGCCAACCACTCTGGTGTCTGCCAAAGAGATCATGGAGAATCAGACACAATTCAGTCACACACAACAGAGAGATTTGGGAATACTTCCCTTTGACATAAGCTCTCACCAGAAGAGAGATTCTCAGTGGGCACGGGGTTTGTCTCCATCGGTCCCCGCCCCACTCCCATCTGCTTCTCCAGGATCTCTTTAGAAAATCGTTCTTTGGTTATCTGCCCCACAGGCTCTGAAGGTTCAACGGAGATAACGGAGATAATGGTTGGGATTTGGTGAACCAGCAAACCACTATGTAAATATGAACCATTCACAAAGACGGAGTAATATTTCATGTCTATCGAGCTACTGTGGTAAGAGCTCCAAATCAAAGGGAAAAACAACAGTGGCTGCCTTCAGAGAGCTTCCATTTCCTTAGGGAGAGGGTATGAGTGGCTACAAGGAGATAAAAGGAAAAGAACCACCAGGAGAGTGGGCAATGGCAGGGGGGCTTCAGGAGAGGCTCTGGGTAGGGGGAAAGGGAAGCAGCAGATGGCCCCAAAGTCCCAAGCCTGAGTCTCTCCTTCTAAGTCTTGCTCCGAACCAGCCCAAATCGCCAGGGGCTCTGCAGAACCTCGGGCGGCCAGCCCGATCCCAAAGCTCTGAGCTGAGGAGCCGCCAGGGGCTCTGTGGAAGCCCGTGACAAGTCCTGAGCTATTAACTCCAGAGACCCTCCAGAAGCTGCCCTCCGGTGCCCTGGGCCGGCTGCTCCCAGCGAAGGGCCGGACCAGGGTGGGGGCTTCGGCTTAGCCCCACCCGGCCAGGCTCCTTTCTGATGGATGGTTCACTGGGACGCCGTCTCTGGAGTTCCTCTCCTTGACATCCAAGCTGGCGCCGGAGGACCCAGGCAGGCTGGAAGCAGGGTTGGTGCTAGGTGAGAACAAGGCGAGCAGGATGCCAGAAGCATCCCCAGGCGAAGCCCCAGGCAGTGAGGGGAAGGGGGCTGAGAGCCCAGCGAGGCGGGAGGCTCAATGCGGGGAGGCGCTCTGTCTGTGTGGCGCCACACGGGGCCTAACCAGGGATCCCAGTCACGTGACCACCGGTGCCGCACGGGGCGTCCCAAGTCCCGGCCAGCTGCCCCGCTAGGCAAGCAGACTGTGTCTCGTGACTGACTTATAATGCAGCGCTACTCTGACTAACCAAATAAGAGAAATGTGTTCAGGCCGAGTATTTAAGGGGGTCAGAGGAGAATCAGGAGCATGGAAGACCTCGGACTGAGCTTCAAAAAACAAACCAGCCCACTGCTAGTCTTTCTGAATACAATGCAACACGGTTTGCCGCCTAGCTTTTAAATCAATGTTACAAATGTCATCAAATAGAATTTCTGGCGATGTTCTATTACAGCTAAGCTTCTCTGCAGTGTGACTTCCAACGGATCCAGTCTTGGGAGTAAATGGGAGTTACTGGTATTAGCATTCACATTTATATGCATTGTAAAGTTAGGTGACTTGCCCAAGATCCCAATAGCATGTAGTGCCAGAATGGTGGTGGGGACCCCATTGAAGAATAATAGTAGCATTACTTATTTTGTCCTACCTGATCCTTAAGCTATCTCTGTGATGAGATCCTTGATGAAAAGGAACATCTGGCATTACCAGAGACCCCTTCAATTCAACAAGCATTTATTAGGCTCCTAGGAGCTTTTAATAGCTAGGTGAAAATAGTCCCTGGTCCCAAGGGGTAATTATCCTAGAGAGATGGTGCAAAATGTATGCAAGAAAGTAAGTTTAAACTGCATACAAAATAAAACTCAAAGGGATTTCTGGGGCTTGGGGGAGAATACTAACTGGAAGTAGGGGTAGGCGGGGAGAGTGGCTCTATGCTGAGGGAGCCAGGGATTGGGGATGAGTAGGACACCCAGGGATTCTTCTAGAGTTCTTCTAAAAGCCAAGCTTTGCTTTCATCCCTGTGTATGACATTACACTAGACTAAGGGCACGAAGGATTATCCAGCCCTCCTGGGTCTCTCCTCCGAGTTCCAAGGCTCTCCTTCCCATTTCTCATTTGGGCACCTGATGACACATGGCTGTACTGGGCACAGGCGAGAGTGTGTACTGCTCTGCCCTGTTACTAATAATGGGTGAGAAGCCTGTCTTCCCCTCTCCACTATGAGCCCCTAAGTCACTGGCCTCTTGGTTGTTCCATGAACAGAACACTCCATCTCTCAGCTTCTGGCATTCTCTGGCTCTCCTCCATACTCAGAGCCATACTCTCATTCCCCCAGCTAAAATCCCTTCTTCTACAGGAAGCCTTTCCTAACCCATATTAATTCTAGTGCCTTCCCTCTTTTAATTATTTCCTTGTTATCCTCTATATACTATGCTTTGTGTGTGTGTGTGTGTGTGTGTGTGTGTATGCATATACATATATATATATATATATATTGCATGTTTTCTCCCATTAGATTATAGGCTTCTTGATGACACTTTTTTTTAACCTCTTAGCATAGTTCCTGGCACAAAATAGGTGTTCAATAAATGTTTACTGATTGACTGACTTTGAGACAGAACCTATGTTTTGACTTGCGTGTATTTCTCATGAGACAGTGGTGTTGTGGAAACAATGCTGGATTTAGAAAGCTGAGGGTTTAAATTCTGCCTCTGACACAAGTTCTAGTCATGGACAAATCACTTCTGAGACTCAATTTCTTTGATTGATTTAAGAATGGGCTAAGAATTCTTTTGAATGAGGCTAAGAACACCTTTAAGACATGTATCGGGGCAGCTAGGTAGGCAGTGGATAGAGCACCAGCCTCTGAAGTCAGAAGGACAGGAGTTCAAATGTGGCCTCAGACATTTAACACTTTCTAGCTGTGTGACCCTGGGCAAGTCATTTAACCCCAGTTGCCTTAGGGGGAAAAAAAAGACATATCATAGGACAGCTGTGAGAGTCAAATGAAAAAATGTCTAGACAAATTGGCTTGGCTTGTAAACCTTAAACTGACGTATAAATGATATGGTATCCTTCCCTCATCCCACTTCCAGCAGCTGATTCAAAAATAATCCACTGATTGTTTGATTATGTTTATTTACTTCTTCCATGAGATGATAAACTTGGAAAAAGCAGTAGATTAAGCAGGAGAGAGTGTTACAAGACAAAGAGGCAGATAAGGATGGGTGGGTTGGAAACAGGATTTTCTTTTTCCCTCAATTTTTTTTTTCTTTGAACCATTTTGGCAAGGAAACTCTTGGTAAAGCTAAATAATGTTGTTGGTTTTTGTTGTTTTTTTTGCTTGTTTTGGTGACAGGGGAGATTTGCAAATGGGAAGGAGCAAGGGGGGTAGAGACTTTACCCTAGAGTAATATCAAGTGAACATATTACAAATCACATTAGAGTCATTTTCTTGGAGGAGAACAGCAAGTGATTCATTAGTCCACATAGCTCAGGAATCAGAATATTAAGCTGTCTTACAGCAATCCATCATATTCAATTTCCACTTTCCAATCTTTCTTTATGAAAGATCAAATGATACTCCTAAACACACTACTTAATGGTACACCATGCTGACGTGGATTCTAGCATCTTTATCAGGGCCAGCAAATTACGCTTAAGTCAGCAACACCAACCACAGGAAGGCAATGAATAATCAAATTCAAAAAGAAAAGAAAAGAAAAATGAGAGGAATGCTGGAGACAAAGAGTTAAACCACCCTCCCAATTTAAACCAGGTAAAAACACTAAAAATAATTTGCAAAACAATTTTCCTTGTGCATTTAATAAACCTGTGTCAGAGGAAACAAAATCAGAGAAGCTGAAAGTTTAAAAAAAATCAATTAAAATAAAGTCACAGGGCACGGCCATGAATTGTTCCTGGCAGTTATTTGATATAATATGGTTAATATTTCTAGTCAATCAAATTAACACAATTTTGCCACTGTAGATTGTGTGTAGCGTCAGAGAACACACACAGTCCCGAGAGGCTTGTTCTAAGAGTCAAAGTAATAAATTCCTTTTTAAGTGTGGAAGAACTTCACCATATTTATCAGAAGTACTGTTCTCAAGGAAAGCAGCATCCTCAAGCAACCTAAAATTAATTTGCAAATCATTAGATCCCATCTGACCCGCCTCAGCTTTTCTTCCTCATGTTTCCCATTTAAAAGGCTTTTGCTCCAAATCTGTCTATTTATCTCTCTATTTGTATCCATGGATGTGCTTTTATTTTCCTATTGGTCTGCCCATCTGGATAATAGGTACTCTGCCACACTGCTATTGATTGAAAGAAGTTCAGGGAAGCCAGTGTCGGCTTTTATTCCTACAGGGAAACCAGTGAGCTAACGGGTGTAGCAGCAGCAATAAAGGTCAAATCAGGATTCATCTCTCAGTGTTGCTATGCTAAAATGGGATGACACAAAGGGAAGAAAATGTAGATTTTGCAAGTACACAAAACAAACACCACCACCTCAATCTTTTCTTTTCATCTTCCTTGCAGGGTTGGAGGAATAAATCTTACATAAGAGAACTCCTTTCTGTTCTGGCTTTTTAAGAATTAAAATAATTTAATCCAAGTGTCATATTACTTCCCCCCTCAATCTTCAGGCTTTGCTGTTTCCTTTATTCTCTTGCCATACAATTGAGGAAACCAGGAAGGGGAAAGAAAGTCAGAAGGAAAGAGATGGAGTAAGAGGAAAACGAAAGAAAAAGGAAAAAAGATTTAAAAAAAGGGGGGGGGGAAGAAACAGAAAGGAGACAGACAGACAGACAGAGAGGGACAAGACGAGAACACATGTATGAGGGAAATTAACACCATGAGGTCCTCTAGTTAATGCATTAAGTGCTACAGCCATTGGGGGCAATCAGGTCTTTGCCTGTTGGTCTGGGACTAATGTGCACACGTTAGGGAAAAGGCGAGCCCCTGATGCTTGGAAATTAATTGCCTAGAGACACCAGGAGAATTTCCCTGGTGTGCTTGGTGTAGAGAGCCCATTCCTTTAATCCAGCACTACGACTTGATTTTAAAACCATTAAGAACCATTCAGTTAAGAAGGGGGGCTAACATGACAGATCAAACCTTAGATCCATCCCTAGAGCCATAAGGAGCGTGAGAGCAGCAGTCTCATCATGGAATGCTCTAGAGTGCTGAATGCCCTCCTCCCACTTAGCTCTGGCTGCCTCCCCCAGGGTCACCTCATCAGGAAGGGTCTCTTAGATGGCATCTAGGTCCACCCCAACTACCATGATTCCCCTTTCCCTCAGGCTTTGGGGAGGAACCCCTGCTCTCTGGGGGGATGGCTCCAGGATGGACTCTTCTCTTCACTGCCCTTCTTTTCACTCATGATCTTACCTTGGAAACAAGAATTCCTAGTTTGTAGCTATGACTTCTTTCTCAGAAGAAGGAATTAAGGGACTCAAAAAAAATCAGTGTAAAAAGTATTGGAAAGGAAGCAAAAGAATTCATAACAGCATTAAGCTGCCCGTAAACATTATCACATGAGCTCTGAGCCATCTGACTCCCGGGCATCCTGCCACCAGATATTTACAGGCAATATTTGCCTTCAAATGGGTGAGGACTTTGCCTTCTACAGAGATGCTCCAAAGCACTCTGCTCAGCACTTTCAGGGGGAAGCAACACTGTGAGAACATGGGATAACACTCTAGTTCACTTAATTTTTCTTGCTTTCCTAGTAGAAGAGTAAAGGAAAATGGATTTGGAATTCAGAGGACAGGGATTTAAATCTTGGCTTTGCTACATACTGCTTATGTGATCCTGAAACAACAATTGCGCCTCAGTTTCCTCATCTGTATAAAAGGAAGATCGTACTTGGGGAATCTCTGAGGGTCATTCTAACTTTAAGTCCCATCAGTTTATTCTTTCCAAGTGGACAAATCACCAGCCATCTCTCTTATAACAGCAATGGCTCAAATTCATCAAACACAGCCTTCAAATGAAACTCCTCCTCATCTTGCTTTCCATTTACCTGTCTGTAAAAAACAACAACAACAACAACAACAACAACAACAAAAACAAAAAAAAAAAACACCACCTTACTTCTGGGGCATTAGAAAGGACCTTAAGGATATCATGATTACTTACTTCTTAATTACTGAAATCTACTTCAAGGTTAATGATGTGAATTAGCAGAGTGATGGAAAAGTCAACTAACCTTTCATCTCATGAAAAAGAATTGGAAAAAAACAAAAACTCTTTCTCCTTGAGTTACACTTCATAACAGTTTGCACTTGATCTGTTTCACAGGAAGAGAACAAAGTATTTTAAATTAGAAAGCAAAATGATCTGACCAGGCTTCCACACTGGAGCCCAGAAAGAAAATGCCTAAGTTTTTAGGTCAAAAGAACTTATTCTTTGTGTTAGATTCCCATTGTATCTTACTTTTTAAAAATCTAAAATCCCCAATTTGCCAAATACACAAGAGAACTGTATATCTGCATCAGTAAGGAATTCTTTCATTTGAAAAATCAAATCCTCAGAGGTACCAAAGTATAGTGGATAGAAAGCTGTCCTGAATGCCAGGAAAACCTGGGTTCAAGTTCACTTCTGACACATATTGGCTGTATGATCAATAGCAGATCTTTCAACCTCAGTGCTCTAGATAACCCTAACACTATAAATTTCAGAGAAGGTACTGATATGCATTGGCAGAGGGAGGTTCCTTATCCATACAATACCCATGAAATCATGGGTCCAATCCCTGTCACTATCCTTTTCTTTAACAGCTCTCTTAATATTATCCTGGAAGAAAATAAACTCAAAACTCAAATGAAAATCAATTAGAAATGAACATGAAAAAATTCTGATATTATAAAGTACAAATAAATAGCATACGATTGGTAAAATTTCATTTCAGAAATAGCTTTTCAATTACATATCAGCTACCAAAAAAAATGAAGTACACATAAGGTACTGGAGGAAGCAATTCTGTTTCAACAAGGTTTTATGCTTCCTTATCTAACAAGCATTTATTAGATACCAACTGTATAAAATATACTGTAGTAGGCACTATGTAAGACATGATGTTCCCAAACACTTTTTAATCATGACAAGGAAAGATTTTACTTGTCCAAATGAATATAATGCAAATTGGAATATGAATATAGAAAAGTTGCATAGTTAAATCCTGATTAGTATGAATAATAAATCCTGAGAAGTGGTCACATTTTAAACATAACTTCAAATAGTGTGAATTCAAATACATGTGAGTACTTCATGTGATTCATTATTCGTAATAATTGGAAACTAGCTGTGAAATGACAAGAACCAGTAGAAAGAGATCCCATCCTACTTGGGAGATTATAGCCCTTGTGGATTTTCCTCTTTGGGTCCTAGTTACCTTATCTATAAAACAAAGCCATTATTTTGAGGGAACAAAAAAAAAAAAGGATACAAAGGGGGTATCCATTCATTATGAAAAAAAAAAAACCAGAACTGTGGTAAATTAATATAATAGATCTGGAAAACAAGAGGACCTTAAAGGAACATGGGAAGACCTGCATGAATTGATGCACAATGAAGAGAGAAAGCCAGGAGATAGGGGTTTTAATCAAGGTAAAAAAATGGAGCACTGACCCCTTTCTGAGGCCTGCTTCCTCCCACACCTAGTGGCTCCTTGAAACATTGACAATATCACTTCTTCAATCCTTGCAGTTGCAACTTAAATGAGTTTACTTTCAAATCCCACTTGATGAAAAAAAAAATGTTAATTATACCTTCAGAATAATACAAACAAATACTAAATTGTATCTTAACTTGAATTAATTGTGATCAATCTTGGTCCCAGGAAATGTTTAAAGAGTAGTGAAAACGACATCTTTTTGGTAGGGAGAAGGTGATGGACTATGGGGGTGAAATGTTGTGAAGTCTTATTTTGAATCAAATTTGTCAAATACTTTTTTTTTTAAGGAGGGAGGGTAAGTTAGGGGAGAGAAGGAAAAAGAATGAGCATTTATTAAGCACTATCTGCCATCTCCAATCGTTCTGATCCGTATCTGGTCACTGGATGAAGATGGTTCCAGAGGAGAAAGTGAGGCTGGTGACTTTGCACTGCTCATCCTCATTTAAATCCAATTTACTTGTATGTCATGGTATCACCTTCCTGATGTCATGATCCTCTTGGAGAACAAACAAACAAAAAACAACCAGGTGCCAGACACTGTGTTAAGTGCTTTACAGATTTCATCTCATTTGATTAGAAAATGACTGACAGAAAATGACACTAAAAACATCAATAAAGCACTTTTAGAGGTAGGGGGAGAAAAAGGAGAGTACTAGATTAAAAATAAAATGGAGCTGCACTGGATGATCATTAAGGCCCTTCCAGGACTAAAATTCTCATCTAATAATCATAATTCCTCTGGAAAACCCTTACAGGCAGCCAAGAGAAATAAAAGACTAACTATTTTCTTAGGGCCAGAGAATAAATGGGTTATTAAAGGAGAGAATGAACAAAGAACTCAACATTTTCAATAAGAAAACATCATCCTGGGGACTTTGCTTCTGGTGACAGAATTCATTCAAAGGCAGAGCACTATTTGCCATAAATAACACATCTTCCCTGATGTTATGATACAAAACAGATCCCACTTCCTGTGTCCTGGGTAACTCTGCTAAATAAAAACAACTACTATCCGAAAATGAGATGGGGACGGAAGGATTTTTTTCCCTCCATGGTTCAATTAGAGGCAGTACAAGGGACAGGGTAAAGAAATCCACAGAAATATAACTCTACAATCTCACCATACTGCTTCAGCATGAGTCACAGCTCAAGGTCAATCGCTCATTTCCTCTTTTAATCTGTCTTAATTAGTGTGATGAGATGCTGCCATTAGCCCTTCTTGTTCTCCCTGGGAATGAGCAAAAGATGCTTACAGATATCCCAAAAGGGATTTCCAATTCGGACTTCCCATCCACAGCAAACAAAAACACCTTCCACAAGGGGAACTCTGTAGTCTACTGGGCCATCAGACAAGGAAACCCATCAGTCTTGGGGCACACAAGACACTCTCTTCCTTGTCCCCAGGGAAGAAAGCTCTTTACACTTCTCCAGCTTTCTCAACCCAAGACTGCCTCAGGGAAGGTTCTTTCCAAGAGCCAGCCCCAGAAACTGACCAACAGCATTTATCAATCACAAAGACAATATTTATATCCTTTGGACTACTATTTTCCAGTAATCTGGAAAGCTGCTTGGCCCTGGTGTCTCAGGACCAACAAAAGAAATTTCCATGTATTTTTAAAAAAGCATTTGTTGGAGAGAATAGCTTTTTCCAATAAGAGCTTTTCCCTCTCAACAAGTAAAAAAAAAAAAAAAAAAAATTAAATCCATCTTTAAATCTCCCTGGCAGGGACACTAAGCCTAGAGGTTCATTAATGGGGTTATGTTTTTGTTCTTGAGAAAACTCAAACAAACCAAAGCACTCAAAGAGAGTTCTCTAAATTATCATTCTGCCCAAGTAAATTGCTTTCATATTCCCTTAGAAAGATAGTGTAATCTTGATGCATTGTCCATTTTTAATTATAATCCATTCTAATGGTGGGGCACTCAAAATAGTTGATTAAAAAAAAAAAAAAAACAGGAAAGCCCAATCACACCTGCCTTTGGAAAAGAAATAAAGAAACTGACTTATGAAGGCTGGGCTCAAGGTGAGTCAGAAAATGATGCGGGAAGGTCTACATGATAATGGATTAGCCTAAATAATAGAAATTTGGGCAAGATAATTCTTGACAAACTTGTTTCTCATCTCGGAAGGAAAAACAAAACAAAACATGAGAAATGTGTAACTACAGGTCTTTTATTTCAGATTGTTCTCACAAAATTACCATTCTCAACTCTTGACTTTTTTCCTTGGAGCTGGGAAGGCCGAGTTCAAATTCAGCCTCACTTACCAAATGTGCATGATTTTAGATATGTTCAATAGCCTCTGTTTGGCTCAGCTGTCTGTCTCATCTATTAAATGGAGATAATAATAGACCTTATTTCCCAAGGTTGTTATGAGGATCAAGTGAGCTCGTATTTATAAGGCACTTAGCACAGTGCCTGGTACATAGAAGGTGCTGTATAAATGCTTTCTCCTCCATACTTCCAACCCCCAGAACCCAAGATTTAATCCTGCTCCTGCCACTTACAGAATGTGACCATGGACATATTATTTAATCTCTTCTTCAGCTGGAAAATGAGAGTTGAACTAGATGGTCTCTTTATTCTTTTTCAATAATAAATCTATGGTCCTAGAATACATTTTCTGGTGACTGCAGTTTGTAATGAAATCTTCCCTCAGATCTCACATGGCACTTTCTTTTGCATCTTTCTCATGCATTAATTGGGAATATAATTAATTTATGTTTTAACTTTCCTCTAGACTGTAAACTCCATGAAGCCAAGGACCTTTGGATCTCTACAGTGTTCAGTAATCAGAAGACATTTTGGTAGAATGAATAAATAAATACCCTAGGAATTAGAAGACTTGAGCCTCAGTTTCACTTAATTGTGTTGGGACCTCGGAATTTTGGTAGTAATAGCAATATTCTAAAATTTATATAGAATATAAAGAATTTACTCTAAAACGGATTATTTTCCTGGGCCCCATGACCAACTCCTGCCCACGGGTGAGTGGAGAGATTTGGGGATGGGTGTGTGAATGTGAATGAAAAAAAAATTATAGCTTGATTTCAATATAATTGGTTTCTTTGTAATTCTATGTATTTAAAAACTCAAGTAGATTGCACAGGTTTCATCAGACTATCAAAGGGATCATCCATGTCACACAAAACAATTAAGAAAACTTTGATCTAAAATAACAGCTGCTGATGTTAACAAACAATATATAACCATGGCTATGATAATGTAAATGGAAATTTTTTTTTAAATAATAACAATAAATTTGAAAAGGAATTACACAAGAAGATACCTTTCCTCCTCTTCTTTGTAGAGATTGATGAGAGGATTATAGTTAAGGAATACTGAATATGCTAATTTTTTTCAATATGTTATGTTCTGCTGAACTGTTCCCTCCCTTTTTTATTCTTTGTTTAAGGCTGATTCTCTCGGAAGTGGAGAGGGATAAGGAATATATCAGGAAATGTAAGTGACATAAAAACTAAAAGATAACTATAAAAGTTATTGCTTTAAATGCACAGAAGAAAACAAAAAGTACAATAAGGGACAAATATCACAGCTTTGTTATTTCTGTTAAGTTCAATACTTATATTTCTCAAATACTAAATAACAAGTTCATTATTTCTTAAAAGTTGTGGTGATCAAATTCATAAGAAAAAAGAAAAAAAAAACTGCCAGAACATAGAGAAAAGGTTAACACAGAAGTAACACGATACAGAGAATAGATTATTTAGGAGATAAACATTTAAACATTGAAAATTTTCATATTTTTACCTATTTTGTGAATTTTTAAAAGAAAAATCTCTTAAAATTATAGGGGTAATCACTAATAACTTCGAGTCTTACTCCAAGTTACTTGGGATGGACAATAGAGCATTAGCACCTAGTGTTCAATAGAATGTCAACTTGTAAAGGAAAGAGTTATTTTTCTTCTTAATATTTTGGTGGAGTGCCTAGCACAATATACTAGATACTGCTTAAAAAAAGCTTATTAAATTGAATTAGTTCTGGAAGTAATGTCTTTTTCAGCAAATCTTATTTTAGGCAAAAGGTGTTAAATAAGTGTATCCATGAACTGATCAAAGGGAAGAAAGGGAGTCATTTCAAGTACTTGAAAAAGGGAGCCATTGCAAATATAGATATGTGTGTCTGGGGCTTAAGGTAGCCCTGTAGTCTCTAGTTCACCGCTGAAGCCTAAGACAGGGTTGGAGGTGCAGTGGCTGGGGTGGAGGAGACAGACTCAATCAGCTTAGAAAAGGTCTGAGGGAGACAAGACGGGGAGAGACAAGGAAAGGGTGAGAGACTGAGGTAGCGGAGTATGGCCTTCCTCCCTTCAGGCCAACCAAACCGGCCCATCAAATCGACCTTTTTTTCTCCTGGGCCTACAAAGACAAGCCCACTCCATTCAGACTTTTTTTTCATTGGGAAGGAGAAGTGAGGAGGGTGGATAAAGCTATTCTTTCTAAGTGGGTGAGGGCACTGGGGAAGACTATGTCCTGGGCATTTTGGGTTAACTCTCTTCTCAAATATTGGGCAATGAAGGAAGATGAGGAAAGGGCCGGGGTAACCTAAGGGGCAGGAGCAGGAGGCCTCCTGTATGCTGGCTGTGGCTCTTCCAGGTACTGGCTGCTGAGGTCTGCTTCCTCTTCTCCCCTCAGTCCTACAAAAAGTTACAGTGTAACCTTGTTACAGTTTTAGAGCCTTGGAAGTCCAGCAACCTGCATTACAGTCAGAGTTCCATCACTCACTAATGGGGTAACTTAGAAGAAGCCTTTCCTGTGGAGGGAAAAGAGTAGGGGGCAGAGATTGGACCAGACCAACTTCTAAGGTTCTTTTGGGCCCTGGAGTTTACCATTTTCCTCTTATCTTTAAAAACTCCAATTTAGACTTTTTTTCTATATTTCAAAGAGAGAATCATTCAAATTCACAAGATACTGGTTGAATGTTTGTTAAAAATAAGCAACAGCTTCCCCACTTGGGCCCAAACACAAAACAGAAAGTTGACGGGATGAATGGTAATCAGACTTAAGGTCTAAAATTATTTGTCCTTTCCAAGTTGGTATTTAATACCAAGTAAATCCAAGATGGTAGCTAAAAAAGCGTATATAGTATTAAGATTATTAATAAGATTAAAGTTGGGTTGTATTTTTAAAAAATTAAAAATTACTCAGTTCTCACAAAAACAGGGAAATTTAATTTGCCAGATCCCTGATGATTTATTTTGCTTTAATGTTCAGAATATTTAAATGTTATTATGTCTTTACCTTATTTTTCTAACAATTGCCAGTCCTTATCACCTTTTCCATCCTTTCTCTTTTATTGGCTGTCATCACACCCAATGGCTCTAACTGCCTAATCAGAGAACTCAACAATAGCCAAAAAAACCATTCAAAGCAACAAACCACAGTCAGAAATACAGAATCCCAAGTTCTCCCTCTGAAATCTCCTACAGCACACCAACATCAGGAGACATAGAGCTCTGATCTTATCCCATGGTCCACCATTATGACTAATAGCCTTCAAACTATTTCCTCATTCAATTTTGAAGTTTTTTAAAAAGATCCTAACATCTTATTTATGATAAGAAAATATACATTTATACAATGCTTTATATTTTACTAAGTGTTTTCTTAATGATGTTCTCACAAGGTAGAAGACATTTTAAGTCAATATGAATTTATTAAATACCTACTATGTGCCAGGCTTTGTGCTAAGTGCTGGGGATCCCCCAAAATACTCTCGCAGATGAGGAAATTGAGGGTCAGAAAGGTTGAAAGGGTCTGTCCATGATTATACAACTAGTGTCAGAAATTCAAACCCTGTTCTTCTGACTCAAGCCCACCTTTCTTTTTCCTCAGACACATGAATGGAGTCAGCCCAGGACTCTGTACCCAAGAACCTCAGGAAGAGCAGTTGACCCCAAAAATAATAGCCCTGCTTCTACTTCAGAACCTGAAACATATTTAAGGGGAGTAACCCTTATGGAGAGCTTGTCATCCCCACTACCACCAATTTCTGTGAAGAAGACTCAGGAAGCCCAAGAACCCTGGGAATAGCAGTGTGCTTGGAGACCAGTAGCCCTGCATCCATCCCACCTCATACCAGTACTCACCACCAGCCATCTTGCTAGGAAGTGATCCTTGTGAAGATGAAGCCTGGCACATGTCTCTGCCTCCCACAGTTACTGAAGACCCAGAAAAGAAAACTTTTCCCCAACGTCCCTGCCACCATTAACTGGTTCAATGTCAAAAATGGTTATGATTTTAGTGATGGCATGGAAATGTATTGGAAATGACATGGAAGATGTAATACTATCTTTTATTGATTCATTCTTGGCAACGTAGCTCCTCAACAGTAGGAACTATCTTAGGCCTTGCTTTGTATCTTCACTGCTGAACAAAGGACAGATGCTTAACAAAGAAAGGAAAAATCTGGTTTCAAGGAATCTTCATTCTTAAAAAAAGTATTCTTAACTGGATGCATGAACTTGTTTTCAAAAATATTTAGAAAAGCATTTTTCAATATAATTGGTTTCCTTTGTGATTCTACCCATTTTATTTATAAACTTTAAAATATTTTTTCTACAAAGAGGTCTATAGGCTTCAATGGATTGCCCAGGGGTGCCAGAACACAAAGTAGGTAAAGGGTCTCTGAAATCAAGAGAAATACATTTGTCAAGCAGAGGGGCACATATATGTCATATAATAAAGCAAATGCAAATCCACAAAATAAAAGTCAAGGAGGTTTACCTGAATAAAACAGCATAAAGAAATAGCTTAATACCAATACCACCACAGCTTCCCTACCTTTTTATCACTTTAAGCCTTACAAAGTATTTTCTTCACAAAAAACTTGTAAAAGTTTCTAATAATTATTAAGCCATTTGGGAGATAATTTGGAATGCAAAATGTTTAAATGAATGAAAGTAAAAAAAAGGAGAATGAATTACTGTTATCCCATTTTATAGATGGGTATGTATTTTATAGAGGGGTATGTGAAGTATCAGAGACGAGTTCTGAACTCAGATTTTTCTTGCTATGGAATCCATCTGTCTTGTATCCAAACTGCGCCCAGCAGAATGCCACCTTGTGTCTGACTGGCTGATTAGGCCCTCTGAGCTCAGAATGCTCTGCCACAGGCCGGCACAACTGGTCCCCAGGAACATCCCAAGAGCAGATGTGTGTCTCACGTTTCCTTTGGACTACTGTCCTCCTGCTTCACTCAGAGAGCACAGCGCTGACACGGGCCAACTGTGCTGCCTCAGTGCGAGACCCGGACAGCGCCACTTGTGCCTGCTGGGCGCACACCTGCTATGAGCGTCCACCAACGGTCTTAGAGGCAAATGGGCGCTTGTCGTCTGCACAAGGAGGCCGGCCGGCTGAAGCTGAGCTCTCTGCAGGAGAGGCCGAAGTTCGGCTCCAGGAAGACTCAAGGACCCAGAGGGAATCTTGCCAGAGGGCGTTCAGAACCTTCCTAAGACACTCCCCATGCAAGCAGCTCAGGTTCTTGCATGGCGCTGGCGGGTTTCACAGGCTTGCATTAATGAGGTCAGTGCAAAAGCTCTGCAGACCTGCCCGTTGGTAGGCAGACAAGAACTTCGCTTCTCCCCCACACTTCCTTCAGAGCTTCCCAGCACTGAACTTAATGTGTGGGGCCCCCTCAAAGTCCCCGTGGACATCCCAGAAAGTGGACTGCCAAGGCCGATGGGCTTCTCCCCAGCATTCAAAGGGAGGGTGCTGAACAACTGCCTGCTGGGCCAGGCCCCACCGCTTCTCCATCTTCTTCATGCACATACAAACACAGCACATCTCTATTTGTGTGTATATGTGTGCACACACATGTATATCTATATATACACATGTACATATATATGCATATGTATACATTTATGTGCAGTTATACACACATGCACATATGTCTATGCACATTTGTATGTGTATACATACATGCACATATATCTATATATACATTTGTGTATATACATATATACACATATGTATCTTTATACACATTTATATGTATGTATATATATGCACATACATCTATATGCACATTTGTATGTACTTGTACATATTCACAATCTATATGCACATTTCTATGTATACATATACATGCATATATGTCTGTATATTTATATGTATGTATACATATGCATGTACATATATATGCACATTTATGTCTATGATACATATACACACATATATAAAGAGGTATTTGTGTGTACATATGTACATATACAAATATAAAGTTTAGGTTGCTGGGTTGCTCTATTTTGGGTTATATGGATAAAGGTCTTCAGTTAAAAATTAAAACAATGTGGACATAGTATTAGTAGCTAAAGAAAAGCTGCAACTCCTGTTTCAAAAGACAAAACGATTTACTCTTTCGCAGTATCTCATTCCACTCAGATTTGTGTTTTGTATTTTTATTTATCAAAAGCAGCAGCAATACCTAAGGAGGAGGCCCTTTCTTGAAACATGCAAAATGAAGGTCCTTTTTTTCCATTTGGGGGTTCTGATGATGAGCGAGGCAGTTTCCGCTCTGCTTTCATAATTGGAAATTCCACGCAATCCCTTGGTTGGGATTCTGTGGCTGCACTATTAAACATTTTATATTGCCTTTGAAAAAACTCAGGGCCTAAGTCTGACATCAGGGCCAATGTTGGCAAGCAGGAGAGCAGGCACTCTGCTCTCTGCAAGCCTGGGAGTGGGGGTACCAGGGCCCTTCTCCAGGTCTGGGCACAACTCTGGAAATGACGAGCTTGTCTGTTGTGTTAGCATCCCTACCCGTTAAGGCTAAAAATCAATGATAGGTTTGGCTGCTTGTGAAGCGTCAAAAATAAAATTTTAAAGAGTATCCTTTGAATCGTGTCACAAAAATCACCCCTTTGGGTAACCATATACAATGGAAAGATCAGTGGATCTGCAGAGAAAAGACACTGATTCAAATCCCCATGATGAAATCTGAAGATCTCTATATTTCCTTCCCACACAAAAATGATGATCTTAGGGTTCTGAGTCCATTAAAAACAATAACTGACATTTGTATAGTGCTTGAAGGCTTGCAAAGGACCTCATGGATGTTTTCTTGTTTGGTCTTCATAATACAAAGAAATTGCTATAAATACAATTAGCTTAATCTTGCAATCAGAGAACTGCAAAAAACAAGTCAACAAGCATTTATTAAATGGGGGGGGAGGGTCATCAGAAACAAGACGGTGGAGAGCAGACAAGTCTTTCCCTGAGCTCTCCCTGGTGTCCCTCATATCAAACCAGATCCAGCCACTGACCAGGTTTTGGCGTGACAGAACCCACATTTTGGAAGAACTTCAGAAAACATCGGGCACAGGGGGAGGGAGCTGAGAGCAGGTTCAGTGCAGGGATGCAGGTTAGAGAGCCTCCATGCACCAGGGAACCTCCTGGGAGGCTCTTAGCCAAGATGCAGCAGCATGGGCTCCTCTGGCCTGGTTCAGAAGCCAGTGGATCAGCAACAAGCTGTGAAAGCTCCAAGGCAACTCCAGAAGGCAAACAGTGAGCCCCTGGACCCAAGAATGACCAGGACTTAACCATCCCCCTCCCTTCCCTCTCTGTTCCCCGCCCCCCGCCACACAAGAAGGGAGCTGGCAGCATGCAGCAGCGGTCCCCTGTAGGGGAAGCTTGGGACAATCCGTTTTGCCCTAAGTGCAGACCTCAACCTTTAAAGATGAGCAAAAAAACAAAAAGAACTCTGATCATAGAGAGTTTTTATGGAGACCTCAAACCTAAGGAAACTAAAGGCAAAACATCTCCAGATAAAGCCTCAAAGACTAATATGACTTGGACCCCACCTCACAAGGCTCTCTTGGAAGAACTAAAAAAGGATTTAAAAGGGAGTTAGAAGAAAAATGGGGAAAGGAAATGAGAACTTTGCTGGAGAGTTTGGAAAAGGAAACACAGAAATTATCTGAAGAAAACTCCTTTAAAAATAGATTTAGAGAAACAGAAAAAGCAATGCCTTGGTGAAATGGAAAAAGCATATTACTCTTTACAAAATAGATTTGACAAAATGGAAAAAGAAAACTCCTTGAAAAATAGGATTTCTGAAATGGAAAAAAATTCCATTGAACCAAACAACACATTTAAAAGTTCAACTGGCCAAATTCAAAAGGAAATGAAAAAAGCTAACTGAAAAAAATAATTCACTAAAAATTAGAATTAAACAAATCAAAGTTAATGACTCAATGAGACATCAAGAATCAGTCAAAATCAAAAGAAAAAATAGAAGAATATGTAAATTACTCATTGGAAAAACAATTAACCTGGAAAATAGATCCAGGAGAGACAATCTAAGAAATATTGGACTTCCTGAAAACCATGATGAAAAACAGCCTAAACAACATCTTTCAGGAAACCATCAAGGAAAACTGCCCTGATGTCCTAGAACCAGAGGGTAAAATAGCCATTGAAAGAATTCGCCAATCACCTCCTGAAAAGAGACCCCAAAATGAAAATTCCAAGGAACACCTAGCTAAATTTCAGAATTATCAAATCAAGGAGAGAATACTGCAAGCAGCCAGAAGGAAACAATTCAAACATCAAAGAGCCACAATCAGGATTACCCAGGACCTAGCAGCTTCCACTTTAAAGGACTGAAGGGCCTAGAATCTGATATGTGGAAAGGTAAAGGAACTTGAATTACAGCCAAGAATCAACTATCCAGCAAAATTAAGCATTATCTTTCAGGAGAAAAGATGGACATTCAATGAAACAAGTAAATTTCATTTATATGAAAAGATCAGAGCTGAACAAAAAATCTGATTTTCAAATACTGAATTTAAGAGAAGCCCAAAAAATAAAAAGGAAGGAAAAAATAAGTTTCTTTCAAAAGTTAAAAAGTTTACATCCTTATATGGGAAGATATGTTTAATTCCTGAGAACTTTGTCTCTGATATGGGTATACTTAAAAGTTGGGGGTACAATTTGATTTTATTATGATGATATATAAAAGAAATTAGAAGTAGAAAGGGGATTATACTGGAAGAAGAGGAAAGGGGAGATAAAATGGGGTAAATTATGGAAATCTCATGAAGAGGCAAAAAAGACTTAGTATAATTGAGGGGGGAAATGGAGGGGGATGAGCATTGTATGAACCTTACTCTTATCAGATTTGGTGCAAAGGGAAAATATCACATATTTAGTTCACAGAGAAGCTTGTCTCACCTTATAGGGAAATGGAAGAGGAAAGGGGAAAAGAAAGAGAGAAGCTAATAGAAGGGAGAACAGAAGTAGAAGGGGAAAGGGATATGAAAGGGGGAAAGGGGGTAAAAGGGGAGAGCTATGTGAGGGAGGGAACAGTCAAAAGCAAAACACTGAGGAGCAAGGAAAGGGGGAAAGGAAAGAGAAATGTTTAACTTTGGAAAAGTAAGATGCTGGGAAATACAAAGTTAATCATTTTAACTGTGAATGTGAATGGGATGAATTCTCCCATAAAACAGAGGCAGATAGCAGACAGGATTAAAAGCCAAAATCCTACAATATGTTATTTACAAGAAACACATTTAAAGTAGAGTGATACATTCTGAGTAAATCTAAAAGGCTGAAGCAAAATTATGCTTCAGTTGAGTTTAAAAAAAAAAAAAAGCAGGGGTAGTGATCCTGATCTCAGATCAAAAAAAAGTAAAAATAGATCTAAACAAAAGATATAAGAAAACAACATTTTGCTAAAAGTTAGCACAGATAATGAAGTAATATCATTACTAAACATATGCATTAAACATATAGCATTCAAATTCCTAAGAGAGAAGTTGAGAACTACAAGAAGAATTAGACAGCAAAATGATATTAGTAGGAGATCACAACCTTACTCTCTCAGAACTAGGTAAATAAAAACACAAAATAGATAAGAAAAGTTAAGGAAGAAAATGGAATTTTAGAAAAGTGATAGAGAAAACTGAATGGGGACAGAAAGGAACATATTTTTTTTTCAGCGGTACATGAAATCTACACAAAAATTAGAGCCAAAAAACCTCAAAATTAAATTTTAGGCACTGTGCTAATAATCACTGGGAATATAAAGGAGAAAGAAACCTAAGTCCCTGCCTTCAAGGAGCTTACAGTCTAATGGGTGAGACAACTTGTAAATAATAACACAATAAATATAAGTGAGATATAGAGTAGACAGAAGAGAATCTCAGAGAAGGAACTAGTAG
Organism: Myrmecobius fasciatus; assembly: GCA_023553655.1. Lineage (NCBI taxonomy): Eukaryota > Metazoa > Chordata > Mammalia > Dasyuromorphia > Myrmecobiidae > Myrmecobius > Myrmecobius fasciatus. The sequence continues at coordinate 203,855 of JAJPUD010002206.1, read as the reverse complement.
CCAAGGGGATTGGACAAGATATTTTACAGAAGGTGGGATTTGAGCTGAGGAAGTGAGGGTGTCTTAGAGATGAAGGTGAGAAGGTGTTCTTCACTAATGAAGGAAAACAAAGGAAAAGGCATAAATTACTTTATGAAGTTTATGAAATTATTTTAAAAAGGTGATAGAAATGGTAGTTGTCTAATTTGTGATTGAACCTGGGTCGTCTTGATTTCAACACCATGGAGCCATATGTACTGCCTCATCTGTTAAATGGAGATCCATATTTTCCTCTAATATATAACCATGGAACAGGTGAAGACTAAAGCACTCTATGAAATTTAGGTAGGAACCCCACAATGTTCAGAGTGAGACAGATTTCCTCACCAAACTTTGCTTAGTACTAGTTCTGAAAACACACCTTAAAGAAATATCTTTCTTTTTACCCAAAAACAGTTTTGTCCACACTTTCATGAGATAGATCTCATGACAACCATAACAGCTACAACCAACCATCATTTTCTTGGAAAATGAATGTAGCACAGAATGAGGACAGGCAACATTTCAAAATGGGTGGGGAGGAGGGAAAAATTTTTAACAGAAAGTTTTGCAAGGGTCAAGGCTGAAAAAATTACCCATGCATATGTTTTTACAAATAAAAAGTTTTAATAAATAAATAAAATTAAAAATTTTAAAAATTAAAAACAAATAAAAACAAATTCTATGTTCCCATCAAACTGACCACCCAACCCCTATATGCCTAGAATATACTTCTGGCTCATCTCACACTCTCAGAATCTCAGGCTTCTTTCAAGATAAAGCACAAGTACTACCTCCTTGATTAGCACAATAGTTGTTAGTATTTTCTCTTCAATTTACCTTGTATTATCCTACTTATGTATCCCCTAAATAGAATATATGCTCCTTGAGGTTAGGGAATGAATGCTTCACATGCCTAGCCCACTTTAGATATTTAATAAACATCTGCTGAAATCAGTTCATAAACAATTAATAAACATTTATCAAGGGTTGACTGTGCCAGGAACTATGCAAAGTGAAAGGGAGGCAAAAAGAGGCAAAACATAGTCCCTGGCCTCAAGAAGCTTCCATTTTGAGGGAATGAACAGAACTACACAAAATGTTATTCGAGAAGCTTAGGAATGAGATCAGAATTTGCATTCCCTCATTCTGGTAGTATATACAAATGGCCTTGGCTGCTAAGGCAAAAAAAAAAAAAAAAGTCACAGCCTCTGGGCTCAAAGAACTTATTTATTGACGTTATTGGCTCTTAGTCAGACCATCCAAAGCACTGTGTTCAGTTCTAGATGCCACAGGTTAGGCAGGAGGCTGGCAAACTAGAATCTGCTGAGAAGACTAACAAGAAGGAGAGAGTTCAAAAACCATGCTTCCTTCACAAGGAAGAGTTGGAAAAAAATGATACTTACAGGTCGTCCATCAATCAATCAGCAAGAATTTGTCAAGACCCTCCGGAATGCTTCCAGACCCAGGAGATGCAAAGCCAAAGATGGAACAATTTATGTCCTCAAGAAGATAGTTCATTGCATACAGACTAAATAAAAATAAATACAAGGCTGGGGAGGAAAAGGACAAGCAGCTGAGAAGGCTGGGATGTCCACAAAAGCCATTATCTAATAGTATTTAAAGGGTTGTCATTTGGAAGGGGAATTATTTTGCCCCACAGAAAAGATCCAATGCTAAATACTAAAATCTGTGAAAAGGAAATTTTTTTGTTTAGTAGAGAGAGGACCTCCATAATAATGAGAACCATCCAAGAGTGAAATGCACACTCTGTTCCTGGTCAACTGAGGTCTTCAAGCAAAGAGTGAATGTTGTTCAGGAGTTTTCACTTGCAGCCAACTTTTCATGACCTCATTTGGGATTTTCTTGGCAGAGATATTAGAGTGGTTGGCCACTCACTTCTCTAGCTCACTTTACAGATGGGGAAACTGAGGCAGTCAGGGTAGTGATTCTCCCAGGGTCACACAGCCAGTAAGTGTCTGAAGCCAGGCTTGAGCTCAGGACAGCGAGGCTTTTTGACTCCAGGCCTGTCACTATCTCCACTGCACCATGTAGCTGCCCTGCTGAATATTGAGGCCTACTGTAAATGGAATTCCTCCTTCTGGGAAAGGATGACGAAATGAACTTTGAGATTCCTTTGAATTCTAAGATTCTATAATCCAAACGGTGAGAATGAGAATGACTGTGCCTAAGGAACAAGGCCAGGAAAAGGGAAGCCCTGGGAGACAGGACCTGTCTCAATTTTGACTTTTTCTCCCTAGCACCTAATACAATGCCTTAGACATACTAAATGATTGAAGAATTAAATTAATAAACAGCCTAAACATAACTAAGCTCAGTCACTAAGCCTACCCACCACTGGCTGACTAGCTGAATGATAGTCACTAAACACTTAAAAGATGTTCAGTATATTTGAGCAAAACAATACACAACATAATGAAATGCAGTCCTTTAATGAATCTCAACAATCTAGAGCTAGAAGAAAAGGCTCTGAAATGATAAGAATTTTTTTAAAATGTGCCACCCTGTCCACTTTAATATTTTCAGTTATAAAAATATCATATACCTGAAAGCCATTCAAATGTTTGCTTAATAGGTACTGAATTTAAGCATGGCTGCCGGTTGACTACTGCTTATGGCACCAAATTTAGCTTCAGTGGAGCAGATAATAAAGAAACAAAACAGAAAGATGGAAACATTTAACAAATAAAATAAGAAAAAAAAAGAATCAAAGTTCTAAGTAGGAATCATATTTCAAAGTAAAAATAACCTTAATTACAAATGAGTCAGGGGAACATCCTCCCTTCCCTTTCTATTCCGTTCAAAAGAGATTAATTGATGCCAAAAGGGTCATTATAACTCCATAATTAAAAAATAAACGGGTAAGGCACTGTATAATTGAGGTTTCTGAACATTTAAACGATATATAATAAGATGAGAATTCTTAACTTAAAAGGAATAATATTGCCCCATTTCTTTTTAAAGAAAGGATATAGATATATCAAAATACAGCTTCATTTTTAAAAATTACAATAGCAAAATAATAATTTTAAAAGTTGATACATTTACATAAAAAGCAGGGTTCTGAATATGGTATCTGTGGACTTGATAAAAAAAAGATTTTGATAACTGCATCTCAACATAATTTCACTCCTTTCTAATGCTATGTATTTCTTTTGTGCATTTGCATTTACAAACAGTATGGACTTCACCAGACTGTCCAAGAGGTCCATGATGCAAAAAAGGTAAAGGACCCCTGATGGGGAGTTTTGTGGCTGTGCTTTTGCACACATGATTTCATCTGCTTCTCAGACTGGCCTTGTGAGTTAAGTGTTACCATCCATCGTTTTAGAGGAGGAAAAGTGACCCTCAGACAGACTAAGCTGCCTAGGGTCAGGCAGGGAGCTGGGTGTCTGGGGTAATGTGAACCTAGATGCCCTTGACATTAAGGCCAGAACGATACCCATTACTCCAGACTATCTCATTGGATTTCATCATGAATCGTTAGAATCCACATCCATACTCACATAAAGCATGTCATTGATTTTAAATTCTATTTAAAAAACAACCAACACCAAAACCTAAACACTTAACACTAGAAACATGGTAAGAGGAAAAGAATGTCAGTTACCTACGCTCAGCTGTGCAGATCAATGAATCTGATAAGACCTAAGACCAGGGGAGTGGGGAGCACGCTTAATCTTGTTGCCCAAAAGGCAGACTAGGTGACAATAACTTAGAGTGTAAAGTAAAAACACTGTTAAGAGCTCCAAAATAATTCTTGAACTCTCTGACCTGATTTGAATGGAAAACTACAACACATTTAAGAACCAGGGCCCACAGCTAGCCCAAGGAGCTAGGTTCATGGGGCTGCCTTCTGGGGAAGGGCTGGCTGGTCAGTTTTTTGGAGGATGGACTGGATACAAAGGGCAGATGAAGTCTTCTCTTCAAAAAGTCAATACATCTTCTTAAAGGTCCCAGCACATCCTCAACTCCAATCAGTAATTGTCATTAAAAGCTCTCATTATATGAAGTCGGCGTAATTAGAGCATCTTGCCCTCACAGGGTGCAGCACACAGAGAAGGCTGGAAGGGTTCATAAATTAGTGCCAATTCCCTCTCCCTCTCCCCACCTCACAATCTGCTGTGAGAGAGAAAAATCGTATTTACACACATTAAGGCAAATGCCCACTGGCCCCGGCAAAATTAGCCTCCACACTAACCATGGTTATTTGAGGGACTCCCGATTTCATTATGTGTCTCTGAAATAAAAGGGATAAAGTTTGCCATCAATAACCCTGAACGTATCTGCTGAATCCCGCAGATTCCAAGGCATTAATAATTCAAAATCTTGTGGGAATTTTGTCATCGTGGAGATACGACTTGTCTGCAAACGGAGCTCAGGGGATGTTCAATGTGATCTATTCTGGTCGCCCAGCACAACTGTGACATTCATCATGGTGCAGCAAGGAAAACATGATTCTCTTAGAGAAGACTTGGAGAATTTTTTTTTCTCCCTTCAGAGTGCACCAAAAAGGCCCTTATGTATATAAAACACACACACACACACACACACACACACACACACACATAGAGACACCACCCATATCAAAACCAAATAGGTATCATGATGAAATGTCATTGCCTCTAATTGATTAAAGAATGGATGTGGGGGTACTCTGTCTCTCCGAATGCGCGCGCGCACACACACACACACACACACACACACACACAGTTTACACAACTATAATCCGCTGAGGTTGAGGGGGTGAGAAATAAAACAAAACAGGAGGATTTCTCTTGCTCTTCTTCAAGAGTAGGTGCTAGGTTGGTGCATCCTACTGTTGGCATTATGTCATGCGGATGGTGCTAGGGTTGGAATCTTTGGTACAAATCCTCTAATAGGAACTAGTGGTGAAATCATGATCATATAATTTGGACTCAGTTTCCCCTTCTGTAAAATGGGGGTAATGCCTATAGTATTTACCTCAAGGGTTATTGTGGACTTTAAAGGAGATAATGCATATAAAAAGTACTTATATGATGCCAATTATTATCATTATTATTAATATTTTTATTACTATCACTGCCTAGCAACTCAGCCCTTTGCCTTGTAAATCCATGAACATAAGGGAAAATATGAGTAAGTCTTCATTATCTTTTCCCAGGTAACTTGTAAGAAATTTAGAATTTGGTAGCAAAAAGTCACCCAGCTTTCTCAAGATTTTGCACACTAGTGGGCGTAATATCTAACTTACTGTGATTCACACCCAATTAGAGAACTACTCTAGGTTAATGATTTTGGTCAATAACTGAGCAACATGTCCCTTGTTGATTTCCCTCCTAACGTCACTTGCCACCACGTTTTCGCCAGATGCATGACCGAGGCTCGGTTTTGGACCTTACACCTGTCGCCATAACTGTTACATTAGCTTACTCCCTGATTTCTCTGCTTCCAACACTTTTCCTCTGCAAACTAACCAAATGTGTTAGCTGCCAAAATAGACTTCCTTTGATCAAGTTCTACAAACTTTGATGGCTTCCTGTTACCCTCAAGATGAAGGTTCTTACTTTGACATTAAAATCCCTTTACAATCATTTTGACCTCTCCAGTCCTTTTACCCTTTACTTCCCTCCTCAAATCTACAACCCACCCACCCTGGCCTATTAGCTGATCCACACCCCCATTCCCTTCTCTTGTCACCATATGGGCCTTTGCATACAGTTTGAGGCATTCATTTCCCTCCAAAACTCCATCTCTTGCAGTAAGCCTTCCCTGATTTCCCCACATTTTACACTCATTTTATCTAGATTCCACATTTGATGTATGTGGCTGCCCTCACTTAGAACGTCAGATGCACGAGGGCAGACAACCAAGAAGTTGGGTTACCTCTAACTCGAAGGCCGGAAGATACACCCATGCTCTAGGTAAGCCTCTGATACCCAGGCTCTTTGCCCTTGAAGAATCTCCCTATTCTGACAGTTGACATTTAACAGATGGGGAAATCAAAGTCAAAGTGAACAACTGATTTTCAGTATTAATTTATTCCCCAAACAAACAAACAAAAAAAAAAACCATAGAAATTTCATCAGGAACTACAGTGTAATGTTTCTCCTAGATGCTCAATAAATATGAATTTTAAAAAAACAAATGAATGAGTGAGTGACTGAAAGGAAGACCTTAGCAAAAATTCTTCCTTCTATACTTCTTATCTAACCCACTGAATATTACTGAGATAAGCTTGAAAAATATGAATTTTTTTTAGAAATAACATGCCTATTTTATTTTCTGTCTCACATAAATACAAATATTTCAATATTAATACTTTTTTTCTGGTTCAGACCACTGATGCCTGATGATACAGAGAACAGATTAAGTGACTAGACTCAAAGGATCTAGATTTCACAACTAAAACGATAGGCTATTTTGTTTCTTTTTCAATAAGAAGACACATCTAAAAGCTGCAGAAATGCAAAGATTCAGGGAATAGTACAGAGATCTCAGAAAATGTAATATACATTAAAGTCTATTTCTTCCACCCGTGACAGACATTCAACTCAAAATATGGAGTAAAATAGGTTGTTTTCTTGTATAGGAATAGGAAAAGTTCAAAACTCAAAAAAAGTAAAAAAGGGTTGATAGTTCTCTATTGCATTATTCTAAGCAACCAAAGAACTGTTGCTGACATCACCTTAAATATATCGCATATTGGCATGTTTTGGAAGGAATTACAATTGTACAGTAGAAGTCAAAATCAAATTCTGTTCAATCTATTCCAGCAACTATTTTAAAAGCAAGGACCCATTATTATACAAATATTTTAAGGGCTTTTATCAACCTTGTTTATTATATGCCCGACTGCTGGATTTCTATTCATTTGCAAGTAAAACATGAATACTGGTAATGTTATAAGATTAACTAAAAAGACAGAACAGAACTGACTCAGAACCTCTTCTCAGAATTTTATAGTGACAGAAAGCATATCAAAAAAGGCCATGGACACGATGACCACAATAATGTTAAAGGAAAACAATACTAACAGAGGTTAGAAATCAGAATAAGTGCAACAACCAATCCTGGTTAAAAAAGCACTAAAGAAAAAAAACACTTCTCTGCCTTCTTTTGGTAGAGCTGAAGCACAATTGACCTCTGGGTATGGCCTATAGCATGTATACACTGTTAGATCTAGTTCCTCTGGACTGATTTATTTTGTTTAGGGATTTTTCATTGTTACAGGAGAAGGTTCTATATTAGGAAGGGAGAGTGATGTTAAAAATAAAAAGCCTCAGTTAAAAAGAAAAAAAACAAAAAGTCACCATAAAATTGAATTTTTCCTCTTAAGAAATTCAGTCTTAATAATGTTTAAATCTGTAAAAAAAAAAAAAAAAAAAGAAGAAGAAGAAGAAGAAGAAGAAAAGTCATCAGGATTTAAACATAAGGGATAGGAGACTTGGAAGGAGAAAAAGAAACAACAGAATCAAATCAAATATACTGTAAACTGAATTCAGACTTTGGGATTTTACAGGGCATTAATTCAATGGGTGCCAAATTAGATTTTCAAATTCTATAATATTTGATTTCTTTTCTAAAACTAGTTTATACTCAATCCCAGAAGTTTTTCCTTCAATGATAAGCTACATTTCTAAGTAGAATTTTTATTCAAGTAGTTCTATTTTTTTTAAGTATTTATGAATTGTATTTGTGATTTTTCCCTCCCTAAACATTACTTTTGACTTTAACACAGTTAGAATAGGGGAAAGATGGCTTACTTAAAACAAGTTCCATTGAGAGCTATATGGCTCTAAAAAACAAATATATAAGATTTCAATGGCTCTGTGATCTCACCTACATAGAAGCCCCCTGTAATGGTTTAGAATGATCACAGCCCATTCATACCTTCTGGTCTGGTGTGATCTTATCAGGTCTTCCAGTAAATCCTCCACAGATGACACACCCATAGCTTAGGAGACCTTCCCCAGCTGTCAGTTTTCCCCTTCCTCTCCCACATGATCAGCCACTGAGATCCTTTTCCAGACTCATTTCCTGAATGCTTAATTTCCTCCCCAAAGTTTACTTCACTCTCTCTTCAATTGAACTGAATTCTACTATATGCAGATACATTAACAATCTGCATTAAACATGGAACTCAATATTGGAAACTTCCTTCACCAGCTCAGATCACAAGCCATCAAGAGTAGAAAAGTCTTAGGGAGTTGTCTGAGATATGGGTTTTTGTGGCTAAGATGGCAGGAAAAGATGACAAATGTTGGAGGGGATGTGAGAAAACTAGGACATTAATACATTGGTGGAGTCGTGAACTGATCCAGCCATTCTGATCTGGAACTATGCCCAAAGAGCTATCAAACTGTGAATACCCTTTGATCCAGCAGGGTCTCCACTGGGTCTGTATACCAAAGTAATCATTAAAAAGGGAAAGGGACCCACATGTGCAAAAATGTTTGTGGCAGCCCTTTTTGTAGTGGTAAGGAAATGGAAACTGAATGGATGCCCACCAGTAGGAGAGTGGCTGAATAAATTATGGTATATGAATATTATGGAATATTATTGTTCTGTAAGAAACGAGCAGCAGGATGACTTCATAGAAGCCTGGAGAGACTTGCATGAACTGATGCTGAGTGAAATGAGCAGAACCAGGAGAACATTGTGCACAAGATTATACGATGATCGGTTCTGATGGACGTGGCTCTTTTCAACAATGAGATGATTCAGGCCATTTCCAATGATCTTATGATGAAGAAAACCATATACACCCAGAGAGAGGATTGTGGGACTGAGTGTGGACCACAACATAGCATTTTCACTCTTTTTGTTGTTGTTTGCTTGCTTTTTTCCCCCTTTCTTTCTTATTTTTTCTCTTCTTGATCTGGTTTTTCTTGTGCAGCAAGGTAATTGTGAAAATATGTATAGAAGAATTGCGCATGTTTAACGTATATTGGATTACTTTCTGCCTGGGTAGGGAATGGGGAAAGGGAGGGAAAAAAATTGGAACACAAGATTTTGCAGGGGTGAATGTTGAAAATCATCTATGCATATGTTTGGAAAAGAAAAAGATATTTAAAAAATATAGAGAGAGGCTTTTGCACAGGCTGAACCCCATGCCTGAAATGTTCTCCTCTTCTGAATCCCTATTGCCTTTCAAGGCTTAGCTCAAGCACCACTTTCTATATGAGGCCTTTTCTTGACTCCTTCCCCAAAGTTGGTAGCACTACTCTCTGTCCATCTAAAACCAATTATTTTGCATATATTTGGTATGGATCTGCCGGCATACATATTATTTCCCTCCAGTAAAATTAATCTCTTTTGAAGGCAGGGATTTATTTCTTTTTATTTCGGTATAATACCAGGCTCAAAGCATGGGGCTTAATAGCCATGTTAAATGTATCAGAGAGTTTAAATGACTGGCCCAAATTCAGGAAGCTAATGATGGAGGTAAAACTTGAGCACAAGGAATCCTGACCAAGCCCAACGCCCTCCAATATCTCATGCTGCCTCTAAACCCTAAAAATTCCTCTTCTGGAATAACACACTCTGTTTCTTGTCAGACGAAGCAACAAAAGACTTAAGTAATTGTCCAATAATTTTTAGACATTTAGAGAAACTCTTCCAAGCTCATCAGCTGCAAAGTCATGGAGACAGATGCCCATCTGGGAACTCCTTGTTGAAGAATCATAGCCATGACCAACCACAGTTGATAACAGACTCAAGGACAGAACCTGCAGGAAGATGAGGTCCCATCAGTCAGTGCCAGGGAAACAAGGCATAACAGCCTCCAGGCTTCATCAGAAGGCTCCCCAGGTGTCAGCTCTCCATCTCAGGACTGCCTCCTGACTAGCTGGGGCCAGCCCTCCGCCACCAACCAGGGAGCCCCAAAAATCACACATGGAATCTGCGGGTGGAATGAGGTGGGAACACGGGAGAATCTTGTAGAAGGGAAACAGCTACGAAGGGGAGAAGAATGAACGCAGAAAGGAGCGCTGGACCAACGTGGGTGCCTGTAGCTGATGGGGAACCAATTGAGCCAAAAGACTACCAAGAAGGGAATTGCTCTGCATGAGCAAAGGTCTGCGGGGAAAGCAATAACCCTTAGAGGCAGAGATGGGAATAACAGACTCTTCTCAGAGCTACAAACATGAAGGGAACAGCCTCATTATTGCCTGCCCAAGGACCACTCCCTTCCTCCCTCCTTCCTTCCTTCCTTCCTTCCTTCCTTCCTTCCTTCCTTCCTTCCTTCCTTCCTTCCTTCCTTCCTTCTTCTGCAATCTTGATTTTCCTTCTGTTTCTCAGATCAAAATCCTTTAGAAGATCTTTATTGTCCATCAGATAGAAAGCCTCAAGTCCTTCCCAAGCAGAATCTGATTCACACACACCTTTTCAAGATTATCTCATGCTGCCAGCATGTATTTTTCATTGTTGTAGAAACAGATGTCTTCTTAATAAAGAATGACAAACACAAGGAGACATGCTGTTGATAATGGACTCAAAGACAGAACCTCCCCATCATAACAACAAACAAACAAACAAGCATAGTGACCATATTTGTTAACATAGACAGTATTTCATATCCATGGTCCATCACTTCTCTACTAAGAGGAAAATATTTTCCATGATCAGTCCTCTAGTCATTGCACCTAAATTGATTTCTGATATCTTTCAGTGTTGTTTTCATTTTCATTATTATAGGGGGACTACGTATTCTTTCTTTATTTCACATCAGTTTGTACACATCTTCCTTTATTTCTCTGAATTCCTCATATTTGCTACCTTTTTGGTGGCAGGTAGAATCTGGACTTGAGATATCATTGGTGTAGAAAGCCTCCTGGTGAGGAAAATCCTCTCATCAGTGCTGATCACCAATCATTCTATAATTCAGAGTCTTGACTGAGACTTTTGAGAAATCAAGGCCACTCACTATGTGTCTAAGGCAGGGCTTTCACCCACATTAGTATAATTACACATCATGCATGCACAATAATGTTTCATTATATTCATAAAAAAAATTTGTTTGGTGAGCCCCAAACTGACAGGTAATTACTTTGTTTCCAGGTTTTTGTTTTGGTTTTTTGTACAAAAAATGTATTATGGCTATTTTATATATATATATATGGAGCATCTTTTCTGTCACTGCTCTCCTTGGGATATATACACAGAATACATCTTATCTTGGTTAGATAATGAAGATGAATGATGAACTACACCAGAACTGAATAAAGAGAAATGGGCTAGATTGCTTTTAGGAATTGCAGAGGGCTTTCAAGGACTCCATTCTCCTGCTGGAAACAAACATCTATCCTTTTTTTATACCCACATTATTTCAATGAAGTTACATGGCTGTGAATCACAGAATACCATGGTCTCTGGAGAATCAGAACTGTAAGTCATTCAAAGGGCAACAGTGGTGTAAGTAGGTTGCAGCATATTGCCAATTAAGAATTATGTGCAATGCCCTCTTTGTAATGGCTAGAAACAGGAAGCTGAATGGATGCCCATCAATTGGAGAATGGATGAACAAATTATGGTATATGAATGTTATGGAATATTATTGCTCTGTAAGAATCAACCAGCAGGATGATTTCAGAGAGGCCTGGAGAGACTTGGATGAACTGATGCTGAGTGAAATGAGCAGCAACAATAAGACTAGACAATGATCAATTCTGAAGGACATGGTTCTCTTCGATAATGAGGTGTTTCAAACCAGTTCCAGTTGTTCAGTGATGAAGATAGTCATATACACCCAGGGAGAAGGATATGAATGTGGACCACAACATAGCATTTTCATGCTCTCTGTTAATGTTTGCTTGCATTATGTTTTCCTTCTCAGATTTTTTTTCTTATAGATCCAATTTTTCTTGTACAGCAAGATAACTGTATAAATATGTATACACATATTCAATCTGTCAAGTATTTTAACATAATTAACATGTAGTGGATTTCCTGCCATCTAGGGGAGGGGGGGGGAGAAGGAAAAATTTGTAACAGAAAGCTCTGCAAAGGTCAATGATGAAAAATTACCCATGCATATGTTTTGCAAATAAAAAGCTTTAATAAAAAAATAAATTAAAAAAAAGAATTATGTGCAAAAGTGGCAGAAATGTTATCAAAAAGAGAGATGATCAGAAAAGGAAGAAGAATCAGGATAATAGTAAGAATGAAGGTGTAAAAATGGACACAGCATTGGACTCTGGTACCCAAGTAATAACAGAAGAGCTAGGGAAAGCCCTCTCCTCCACCTCACAACATGTTGGTTGTCACAGTTTGGGGGACAATATAGGATAAGAAGATGCAGACAAGACAGAGCCTGCATTTTTTGGAAGGAATAGCCACACCAATAAAATCCCAGACCCATTGTACAACTGCAGTATGGCCTTTCATGTGCCCTATAATTTTCCCAAATTGGACTACTTACTATTCTCCAAACAATGCTTAGGTTTTCCATCTTGGATTGTCCTCTGGCTTCCACTATCCCTTCCTCTGATGAAATCTGAGACATCCCAACCAAAATGCAACCTCTTCTAAGAAATCTTCTCTGAACTCCCTTTAGTAGGTAATGATCTTTCTCCCTTCTGATATTACAGAGCACTTCATAATATCTTTATTATTTCTGGATTATATATACACACATATATACATTGTGTGTCAATATTATATATTATTTATTACCTATTAGACCACAAACTCTATGATGGCAAAGGCTGTGTCTTAAACTCTTTTTTTTTTTTTCCTAGCACCTAGCACAGTGCTGTCTGCATAAAAAAAAAAGACAGTAATTTTTTAAATAAATAAATGGATCATCATTGTCAGCTGTTGATTTTTTTTTTAGAGTATAGGCTGTCCATTTTTTTAATCTCTCCTACTATAAGCATGACCCTACCTTCTTTTCTTGTCATATAACTTTTGATGATACCATTTCCACCACTTTTTAATATGTTGCAATCTATTTCTACTTACCATTGACCTATGGGGAACTCACACTCCTGTTTCCTCAGAGAATGAAGTATGAATGTAAAGAAATATCTCTATACTCATTTTCTAATTCATTCAACAATCATTTATTAAGCAGTTAACCAGCACTAGGGTACTGCGGACACAGAGTACTTTGTGTATATGCTAATGTGGCATATTCAATATGGCATTTTTCTAGCCCAGTCTCCCCTAATAGAACAGACTCCAAAATTCCAAAAGAACATAAGCAAAGGCAAGAAATGCTTTTTTTTCTCTGCTTTCATATATTCTTGAGGTCTAACACAATGCCTGTAACATAATAGGTGTTAAATAAATGCCTGTGAGTGGAACTGAATTAAAACTCTGGTGGATTCAGTTTTGGAAAATATGGTTCCATTCTATAGAGAAAAAGAGAATTTCTTTTTAAAAAGGTGAACGGTAGTACAATGGCAGGAACTTACAATATGACAACAGAGTCATCAGTGGGGGTATAAAGAAAAGAACCAAAAAGCAGAAAGTAAGAATAAGCAGGAGAGGAAGTGTGCATATACTCTTTGCCTGGTGTCCCCCCCACACCTGAAACATTGCATTGTCTCTCTGGCTAAGGCAATGGACATGATGCAGCATCAAAACGACTCTCCATCATGAAAGGAGTCAGAGGGGACAGATTAAGATCAGAAAACCTACAGTCAAATCTGGCCTAGATCTACTGCTTGCTGACAATGAGGCAACTGTATGTAAAGGTAAGAACAGCAGACAAGCTTAGGCCTGGTGATCAGGAAGGACTTTAATTCACTGTAAGAAATAGATTCTCAGAGTCTCAAAATGACAGGGCCACTGTGCTTGCAGAAAAGAGATCTGGATGACGACAAAGGACAAGGACGATCAAAAGTAACTTTGAAACAGCTGTCCAGCATTAGAAAGGCAGAGACAACTCTATTTTAGAAAGGGAGGGGGGAAATGAGAGAGAAATCACCCAACAAAAAAACTCATCCTGAGAATGCTGGGAACCAGTAACTTTTGCTGTTCGATTATTTTCAGTGCTGTCCTTTGTGACTTGGCCATTCCTTTCTCCAGCTCATTTACAGGCTACTGGGTCTGAGAGGTCTGAAGCTGGGAAGAGGAGCGATAGCTGGCATCTATAGTGGCAAAGCACCTTGTGCCCACCATCTCCTCTGAGCATCCTAACAGCCTTTGGTTAAGTGTGAAAGGTGTCAGCATCCCCCTCCTACGACCGAGGGACTGAGACTCAGGCAAAGCTTGTCCGTGGTCACATGGGCAATACCTGAAGAAATCCAGATTCGACCCAAGATTTTCTGACTCCAAAGTCAGAGAGCTTTCTACACCATCCCGGATGACTACGGGCTTAAGAGTCCCATCTTTTTGTCTTTGCACCCCTAATTCTGACCCTGTCCTTGAACAGCTCTGGTAGATCATTGATACGGTCTTAGGGATCACAAAGTACTTTTGTGTACAAAAGCCCCAAGAAATAGATGATGGAAGCGACACTATCTACCTCCCGCTCAGCTTTCTGGGCAGGAGTCCAGGAGCATGATTTTATTAGCAGGGACGAACTCCTGGCATGGAGCCTCCCTACACCCATGCAAAATCAGCAAGCCCTCTACTGCCAGGTATGATACCTGAGGGCAGCCGGGTCTTACCTCCTCCCAAGCTTCCCCAAGGAGAGTCACAAGCCAGAAGAAGATGAAATCAAGTTTCTCTTTATTGAGATGCTTTCCTTAGCCAGCCTCCCTCCCCTCCCCTCTGTAGTCACGCCCTTCATCCCCTTAGCCCACCCATCTTTTAGCAATTAACTTTGTATTAATATGAGGAAGTCAGAAAGATAGTGGAGCTCACATCCTGATAACTGAACACACCTCAGGGCAAGCCCGTTTTTTAGATCACTTTGAATTGCTCTTTTATCTGAGCCATTATCAGTAATCTCATCAAGTCTCTGGGTCTCATGTCCTCAAGGGAACTGCACACAATACCTTCTTATCCTCAAGTCAAGACAAACTTCTGGTCAGGGTCCCCAAATTTTTGGGCCCTAACACTCTACACCTTAGGGTCCTTGAGAGTTCCCTGGGGACACTGAGAGGGTAAATGACTCACTCAGGACCACACAACCAATGTGTGTCAGAGAAAGGCCCTGGTCCAGGTTTTCCTGACTTAAACATTTGTCCCTTACTCCCTAGGCCAGTGGTGTCCCATGCAAACAATATGGATCCCTATAGAGTACACATTGACTTAGAGGGCACAAACTCATATTAACTAGGTTGGGTTATGAAGCATTTCCCAATTTTGCTGCCCGCCGCTTCAGGCCACACTGGAGTTTTGCCAGCTTCTGGCATCTGGGTTTGGCACTCCATGCTCTTAACTGCTATCCCTATGTGTAACATTCCCTTTCCCACCTGCACACCACTGCATGGGCTCTGAGCCCCCAGTATATTCCTTCTCTACAGATGCCTCCGAGGATCTCTAGCTTCCTTCAAGGCTGGGCTGACAGTCTCCTTCCTGTGAGAAGTTGCTCTCTCAATGACTAGCACTCCATGCTACTGGTCTTTCCCGGTTTTAGAGATGAGGAAACGAAGATTCAGGCAGTTTAAATGATCTAGTCATAATAAACACTTATTTGAATGGTTTTCCCTACTCATTTCCTTATGCAACCACAGCGCACTAAGAAGCTGGCACCCGAGAGTCTTTAGCTATCAGGAGACAGTCTGGTAAACTCAGTAATATAAACTTATAATTTGAACCTAGTTGTTTTTTGTTTGTTTGTTTGTTTTTAAATTCTAAGTTTGAAACTCCTTCCAGTACACCATCATTTTTCTTCTCTTAACTTTATGGAGCTTGGAAGAAAATCCAAGGGGAAAAGTAATGGTAGCTTATATACATATATGTATACATACACACAAAGTAGTGCTTTAAGATTTGTGAAACATTTTCCTTAAATTTCCTCATTTAAGAAATAAGATTAGGCCTTGGGCTAGAGAATACACAAACAGGGCCTCCGACAGGGCTGAAGGCCTAAACCAAGAGCTTCCACTGGGTCAAGAGCCTATTAATTATAGGGAACTATTTCAAGATGTTCCAGGTCCAGGTTGCATCTAGATAGACCCTGAGGTACTTTCATACATGTAAAAATATACACCTGTGTGTATGTACATATGTGTGCACATTTTATATGTGTGTATACATATATATGTTTAGATAGATAAGAATTAAAGATAGATATACATATGCCAATGTTAACAAGCCAGGGGCCCTGAGAATAGCACAAGATAAGGCTTTAGTCTTCCATATATATAAGCAGAATAGACCAACACTGATGACTATTTCCTTCACATATCTGAAAAATGCCTTGGAAAAATATGCTACACCACCTGTTCTTATAAGGAAAAAGACAGAATGCAAAATAAATAGAGACAAGCTAAAATGCTTCTGAAATGTGTTAAAGAATATATATATATATATATACACACACATACATATATATGTATAATATAGCACATATGTATCATTCTCAAATATTTACATATATTTAGATGAAGAGAGATCAGAAATATGATGAGAAATAAAAGGGAAAATTATTGTGGGAAAAAAGGAAAACAAGGAGATAAACAGTTCCAAGCCTCAGAACTCCTAAAATAATTCAATGCAATTCAATCCAAACTATGCTATGCTTAGTGCTAGGGATAGGAAATGAAAGACTTGGCTCAAAGATCCTGCCTTGATTGCGGTAATATATGGAGACAGAAGAGGAAACAGGAGATAATTTGAGAAAGGAGAGAACAACTCCAGAGATCAGGAAAGGCTTCTTCCAGGAGGTGGAACCTTGAGAGGAGCCAAGATTCAGAGAGGGAATGCTTTCTCAGCACAGATCACAGCCCATGCAAAGGCATGGGAGTGGGAACTGGAACACAAAAATAAGGAATATCAAGCATACAAGGAGGAAGGAGAAGGAATGCCAAATGCAGGGAACAGCATAAAATGGTCCTGTTCTTTAAAAGCTCGTATGGTAGAATAGGAAAAGCATAACTAATAAAACCAGAGAAAACTGTTTTCTATATGACTTCAGGTAAACCACTACAGGACTACGTTAGCTCTAAAGTCCCTTCTAGCTACACTAGTCTATTATTATAACCCAAGATCAAAGAAGCCCACTGTGTGGTCCGTCAGTAAATACTTGAGTGTTACATACTGACAGTAGACTTTTGTGTTGGGAGCCAGAGCTCTGAATGGAGATTTTCTAACTCAGAATCCTAGATGCTCCAACGTTATACTAGCTCTTGTGCAGTGGAAGTCCCAGAGGGGCAGATTTGGGCTCAAGGTAAGAATATATTGTTTAGAACTGTCTAAAAAAGGTAATGGAGGCAGTAAATGCCTGTCAATGGCATCCAAAGGGTCATTGAGACTTCAAGAACAGTCTGGATGACCCTTTCTTTGCTGGAGATAGGGCAGATTGGAAAGATTCATGTTCAGTGAAGGCCAGATGACCCTCTGGGCTCCCTTTCAACACTGAGATTCAATAAATTTATCAGAAAACCTATTCTGTGCGGGGATGGTTCAATATTAGGAAAACTAGTAACATAATTGCCTATATCAATAACCAAATTAACAAAAAACATATGATAATCTGAATAGATGCAGAAAAAGCATTTGATAAAATCCAACATCCATTCCTACACTAGAGAGTATAGGAATTAATGGACTTTTCCTTAAAATAGTCAGTAGCATCTATTTAAAACCATCAGCTAGCATCATATGTAATGGTGATAAACTGGAACCATTCCCAATAAGATCAGGGGTGAAACAAGGTTGCCCACTATCACCATTACTATTCAGTATCATATTAGAAATGCTAGCTTTGGCAATAAGACAAGAAAAAGAGATTAAAGGAATTAGAGTAGGTCACGAGGAAACCAAATTATCACTCTTTGCAGATGACATGATGGTATACTTAGAGAACCCTAGAGACTCAACTAAAAAACTACTAGAGACAATTCACAACTTTAGTAAAGTTGCAGGATTCAAAATAAATCCACATAAATCATCAGCATTTTTATATATTACCAACAAAGTTCAGCAGCAAGCATAAAGTATTTGGGAATCTATCTGCCAAGAAAATGTCAGAAACTATACGAACTAAACTACAAAACACTTTCCACACAAATAAAATCAGACCTAGTCAATTGGAAAAACATTAAGTGCTCATGGGTAGGCCGAGCAAATATAATAAAAATGACAATACTACCCAAATTAATTTACTTATTCAGTGCCATACCAATCAAACTCCCAAGAAATTATTTTACAGATCTAGAAAAAATAGTAGCAAAGTTCATTTGGAAGAACAAAAGGTCAAGAATTTCAAGGGAATTAATGAAAAAAAAAGACAGATGAAGGTGGCCTTGCTGTACCAGATATAAAACTATATTATAAAGCAACGGTCATCAAAACCATTTGGTACTGGCTGAGAAATAGAGCAGTCGATCAGTGGCATAGGATAGGATATCAGGAAAAGCTAGGTAATAACGTTAGCAATTTAGTCTTTGATAAACCCAAAGACCCCAGCTTCCGGGATAAGTACTCACTATTCGGCAAAAACTGCTGGGGAAATTGGAAACTAGTGTGGAAGAAAGTAAGGCTGGACCCACACCTAACACCGCACACCAAGATAAGATCTAAATAGGTTCATGATCTAGATATAAAGAGTGATATTATAACCAAATTAGAGGAACATAGGATAGTTTACCTCTCAGACCTGTGGAGATGGAATAAATTTATGTCCAAAGAAGATCTGGAACTCTTAATTGAACACCAGATAGATAATTTTGATTATATTAACTTAAAAAGTTTCTGTACAAATAAAACTAATGCAGACAAGATTAGGAGGGAAGCATCAAATTGAGAAATTGTCTTTACATTTAAGGGTTCTGATAAAGGTCTCCTCTCTAAGATATATAGAGAATTGTCTCATATTTATAAGAATTCAAGCCATTCTCCAATTGATAAATGGTCAAAGGATATGAACAATTTTCAGATGGTGAAATTAAAACTATTTATAATCATATGAAAAGGTGCTCCAAATCACTATTGATAAGAGAAATGCAAATTAAGACAACTCTGAGGTACCACTACACACCTGTCAGATTGGCTAAAATGACAGGAAAAGATAAAGATGAATTTTGGAGGGCATGTGGAAAAACTGAAACACTGATGCATTGTTGGTGGAGCTGTGAATAGATCCAACCATTCTGGAGAGCAATGTGGAGCTATGCTTAAAAAGTTATCAAACTATGCATACCCTTTGACCCAGCAGTGTTTCTATTGGGCCTATATTCCAAAGAAATCATAAAGGAAGGAAACGGCACCACATGTGCAAGAATGTTTGTGGCAGCCCTTTCTGTAGTGGCTAGAAACTGGAAACTGAAGGGATGCCCATCAATTGGAGAGTGGCTGAATAAATTACGGCATATGAATGTTATGGAATATTATTGTTCTGTAAGAAACAACTAGCAGGACGATTTCAGAGAGGCCTGGAGAGACTTGCATGAACTGATGCTGAGTTAAATGAGCAGAACCAAGAGATCATTATTCACGGCAACAACAGTACTATATGAGGATCAGTTCTAATGGACATGACTCTCTACAACAATGAAATGCTTCAAACCAGTTCCAATTGTTCGGTGAAGAGAGCCATATACACCCAGAGAGAGGGATGTGAAATGTGGACTACAACATAACATTTTCATGCTCTCTATTGAGGTTTGCTTGCATTGTATTTCCTTTATCGGATTATTCTTTCTTGTAGATATGATTTCTCCTGCACAAAAAATGATGCAATAACTATACATATATTCGATTTCTTAAGCATTCTAACATAATTATCATGTAATGGATATCCTGCCATCTAGGGGAGGGGTGGGGAGTAGGGGGGAAAAATTTGTAACAGAAAGCTTTGTAAGGGTTAATGTTTAGGAATTACCCATACATATGTTTTGCAAATAAAAAGTATTAATAAAAAAAACCCACTAGAGAGTATAGGAATTAATGGACTTTTCCTTAAAATAGTCGGTAGCATCTATTTAAAATCATCAGCTAGCATCATATGTAATGGTGATAAACTGGAACCATTCCCAATAAGATCAGGGGTGAAACAAGGTTGCCCACTATCACCATTATTATTCAATATTGTATTAGAAATGCTAGCTTTGGCAATAAGACAAGAAAAAGGGATTAAAGGAATTAGAGTAGGTCATGAGGAAACCAAATTAGCACTCTTTGCAGACGACATGATGGTATACTTAGAGAACCCTAGAGAATCAACTAAAAAACTATTAGAATTAATCCACAACTTTAGCAAAGTTGCAGGATACAGAATAAATCCACATAAATCATCAGCATTTTTATACATCACCAACAAAATGCAACAGCAAGAGATACAAAGAGAAATTCCATTTAAAATAACTTTCAATAGTATAAAATATTTGGGAATATATCTGCCAAGGGAAAGTCAGGATCTATATGAGCAAAACTACAAAACACTCTCCACACAAATAAAGTCAGATCTAAACAATTGGAAAAATATCAAGTGCTCTTGGATAGGTCGAGCGAATATAATAAAGATGGCAATACTACCTAAACTAATCTATTTATTTAGTGCTATACCAATCAAACTCCCAAGAAATTATTTAACTGACCTAGAAAAAACAACAACAAAATTCATCTGGGAAAACAAAAGGTCAAGAATTTCAAGGGAATTAATGAAAAAAAAAAGCAAATGAGGGTGGCCTAGCTATACCAGATCTAACTATATTATAAAGCAGTGGTCACCAAAACCATTTAGTACTGGATAAGAAATAGATTAGTGGATCAGTGGAATAGGTTAGGTTCACAGGACAAAATACTTGATGACAATAGTAATCTAGTGTTTGATAAACCCAAAGACCCCAGTTTTGGGGATAAAAACTCACTATCTGACAAAAACTGCTGGGATAATTGGAAACTAGTATGAAAGAAATTAGGCATTGACCCACACCTAAAAACCATATACCAAGATAAGGTCAAAATGGATTCATGATCTAGGCATAAAGAATGATATTATAAACAAATTAGAACAATGTAGGATGGTTTACCTCTCAGACTTGTGGAGGGGGAAGGAATTTGTGACCAAAGAAGATCTAGAGGTCATCATTAATCACAAAATAGATAAGTTTGACTATATCAAGTTAAACAGTTTTCCTACAAACAAAATGAATGCAGACAAGATTAGAAGGGTAGCAGTAAACTGGGAAAATATTTTTACATTCAAAGATTATGATAAAAGTCTCATTTCTAAAATATATCGAGAATTGACTCAAATATATAAGAATTCAAGCCATTCTCCAATTAACAAATAGTCAAAAGATATGAGCAGACAATTTTCGGACAAGGAAATTGAAATTATTTCTAGTCACATGAAAAGGTGCTCCAAGTCACTATTGATCAGAGAAATGCAAATTAAGACAACTCTGAGATACCACTACACACCTGTCATATTGGCTAAAATGACAGGAAATGATAATGATAACTGTTGGAGGGGATGTGGGAAAACTGGGACACTGATACATTGTTGGTGGAAATGTGAATGGATCCAACCATTCTGGAGAGCAATTTGGAACTATGCTCAAAAAGTTATCAAACTGTGCATACCCTTTGACCCAGCAGTGTTTCTATCCCAAAGAGATCTTAGAGGAGGGAAAGGGCCCCACATGTGTAAGAATGTTTGTGGCAGCCCTTTGTGTAGTGGCTAGAAACTGGAAACTGAATGGATGCCCATCACTTGGAGAATGGCTGAATAAATTATGGTATATGAATGTTATGGAATATTATTGTTCTGTAAGAAACGACCAGCAGGATGATTTCAGAGAGGCCTGGAGAGACTTGCATGAACTGATGCTGAGTGAAATCAGCAGAACCAGGAGAACATTATACACAGCAACAAGACTATACGATGATCAATTCTGATGGACATGGCTCTCTTCAACAATGATGTTATTCTAACCAGTTCCTATTGTTCAGCGATGAAGATAGTCATATACATTCAGAGAGAGGCCTGTGGGAACTGAGTGTGAACCACAACACAGCATTTTAACGCTTTCTGTGAATATTTCCATGCATTTTGTTTTCCTTCTTAGGTTGTTTTTTTTTTTCCCCTTCTCTTTCTAGATCTGATGTTTCTTGTACAGTAAGATAACTGTATAGATCTATATACATATATTGGATTTGTCATATAATTTAACATATTTAACATGTATTAGATTACCTGTCATCTAGGGGTGGGGGTGGGGGGAAGGAGGGGAAAGCTTGGAACAAAAAAAAAGTTTTTTGCAAAAGTCAATGTAGAAAAATCACTCATATGTTTTGTAAATAAAAAGCGTTTAATAATAATAATAAAAAAAAAGAAAACCTCTTCTGAAATAAAGGCAAGTCCTGAAGACAATGAAGAAATACAAACATGGACTAAGGTCCCATGATAGGAACAAGAACAGAATCAACCCAACGTGGTTCTATCACAATATGTTTTCTTCTATCCCATAAGTATCACTATTTCCAGTACATAGTTCATGGAAAAAAAGCTAAAAAGCCCCTGTTAGAAATTGAAAGGAAATTGCTTCAAGGTACTTATGTAAAAGGACAGGATGAACAGAATGGATTTGCAGGTTAATTCCTATTCTGAAGATAAAGGAAACTAAAAATCCAGATTAAAGAATAACTTTTCAGGTATGTTGGCTGAAAATTTTTATACCATTAAGGATTTTGTACAAAAAAAAATCATATAGCCAAGATTAAAAAGAAAGCAGAAAAGGGACGTGAGGTTAACAGAAAGTTTTTCTATAAAGGACTCATTTCTCAAATATACAGAGATCTGAGTCAAATTTATAAAAATATAAGTCATTCCCCCATTGATAAATGGTCAAAGAATAGGAGAGGCCATTTTTCAGATGAAGAAATCAGAGCTATCTGTAATCATGAAAAAAATGTTCTAAATTATTATTGATAAGAGAAATGCAAATGAAAACTAACTCACACCTATCAAATTTGCCCAAAGTCATACTGCACTAAATGCCAAAGCCCATGGTCTGAATTCAGATTCTCTAAATCCAAATTGAGCATGTACATACTTCTTGTCTTAAATTGCCACAATTTGTCCTAATTTGATGCAATTCCAAAGGATACCCCTCAACAAAAGCTGCTGCCGGCCTTTCAGAATTTGGTTAACAATCCCAAATTATCTGAGCTGGAGTTTCTTCATCTGTAAAATGGTGATAATAATAAAACCCAATTCACTGAGTTGTGGCAAGGATAAAAAGAGATGGCTTAGTTTTAGAAAACTTTAAAGTGGGGCAGCTAGATGGTAAAGTGGACAGAGCACCAG
The DNA here is from genome assembly GCA_023553655.1 of Myrmecobius fasciatus. NCBI lineage: Eukaryota > Metazoa > Chordata > Mammalia > Dasyuromorphia > Myrmecobiidae > Myrmecobius > Myrmecobius fasciatus. The sequence goes on along the minus strand of JAJPUD010002206.1, from coordinate 180,460 downwards.
CCCTGGAATCAGGAGGACCTGAGTCAAATTTGATCTCAGACACTTAACATTTACTAGCTGTGTGAGACCCTGGGCAAGTCACTTAACCCCAATTGCCTCAAAAAAAAAAAAAAGAAAGAAAGAAAGAAAAAAAAAAAAGAAAGAAAATTTAAAAGTGCTCCATAAATATTGGCAATGACATTCTCATTGCCCCCAAGTAATACTCTATACTGTAAGTTACAAAGCAGGTACTGACCTATAGAGGTACAGGGAACTCCCATACCAGGAGTTCCCTACAATGAAATCACAGAACTAGTCCAAAAAGGAAATAAAAAATAAGTTTGCTTTATCAATACCATTCATGTCCTTATAGATTTTCATCACATTCCTTTCTTTGCCTTAATTTTCCCTGTCTGAAGCATCTAAATTTTTTCAGTTTGCTCTCATCTCTCTGATTATTTTTTGCTACTCCATAGTATTTTATTTTTTTCCAATTATATGTAAAGATAGTTTTTAACATTTGCTTTTATAAGATTTTGATTTCCATTTTTTCCTTCCTCTCCTCTCCTCTTCCCCATACAGCAAGCAATCTGATATAGGTTATACATGTACAATCATATTAAACATATTTCCACATTAGTCATGTTGTGAAAGAAGAATCCCTCTGATTATTTTTATGATGGATTGACAACCACAATAATGACATTCAGAGAGAAAATAAAATTTTGAGATGCTGCCATAACTAATGAAGTCTGAGAAATGATGAAATGGGCTTTAATGAGGTTTGAAATGTGGTCTGAATATGACAAAAAGAAAATCAATATGGAAAAAATGCTATCAGTCATGTACAAGAAAAGTCTTTTAAAGCGGTAATGTACAAAGAATTGTTTGACAGTTGACAGAAAAATTAAGGTTTTTGTCATATGATCTCTTGATATTATAACTAAAGTGTAAATTGGTAGCTGTCTAAATGCTTTGATTATCTTAAATTTTGTTTAGATTGGTAAGTGCTGAGGCCTTGTGCTGTCAAAAATCACAAATCTACCTTTTTATGATCAAAAGGAGATTAGGCCCATTTATTCGTTTTTTGTTCATTATATTTTGCTTTGGTTTTTGAGACTGAATCTTTGTATCTTGTCTAAGACAGAAAAGCAGCTTTTACTGGAGGACCTCACCCCATTAATGATGGGGATACAGGAGCTTCGACCTTCTCTGTTTCTGATCTCAGAGAGTTCAGCCTCCCTTAGGCAGCACACTGGCCTTTCAGTCTCAAAGGGCCGGCCACATGGGCGCCTGACTTAGTGAGAACACCCATTTGGCTAAAACCACCGCCTGCCCTAGTGCAGCTCAAAGAGCCTATCCAGGAGCCAGGGCTACAGGGATGGCCGCCACAGCTAGAGATAGAGTGGTCAGAGTGCTCGGCCTGGAGTCCGGAAGACCTGTTCAAGTCCTGCCTCTGACACCTACTATTATGTGACCCTACACGAGCTAATTTATGCCTGTTTTTATATCTGTAGGTAAAATTATCACCTATTTCCAGGGTTGTCCTAAGAATCAAAGTATTTGTGAGGCGTTTTGCAAACCTTAAAGTATAAATCATAGCACCAGCATCATCATCATCTCCTTAAAATTAGTTTTAAGAATATGGTTGTATACATTCTGGAGAGCCATCTGGAACTATGCTCAAAAAGTGATCAAACTGTGCATACCCTTTGACCCAGCAGTGTTTCTACTGGGCCTATATCCCAAAGAGATCTTAGAGGAGGGAAAGGGACCCACATGTGCAAGAATGTTTGTGGCAGCCCTTTTTGTAGTGGCTAGAAACTGGAAACTGAAGGGATGCCCATCAACTGGAGAGTGGCTGAATAAATTATGGTATATGAATGTTATGGAATATTATTGTTCTGTAAGAAACGACCAGCAGGATGATTTCAGAGAGGCCTGGAGGGACTTGCATGAACTGATGCTGAGTGAAATCAGCAGAACCAGGAGATCATTATACACGGCAACAACAGTACTATATGAAGATCAATTCTGATGGACATGGCTCTCTTCAACAATGAAATGCTTCAAACCAGTTCCAATTGTTCGGTGAAGAAAGTCATATACACCCGGAGAGAGGGATGTGAAATGTGGACCACAACATATCATTTTCATGCTCTCTATTGAGGTTTGCTTGCATTGTATTTCCTTTATCGGATTATTCTTTCTTGTAGATACAATTTCTCCTGCACAAAAAATGATGCAATAACTATACATATATTCGATTTCTTAAGTATTCTAACATAATTATCATGTAGTAGATATCCTGCCATCTAGGGGAGGGGTGGGGAGTAGGGGGGAAAAATTTGTAACAGAAAGCTTGTGAGGGTTAATGTTTAGGAATTACCCATACATATGTTTTGCAAATAAAAAGTATTAATAAAAAAAAGTTTGTGAAAGCAAAAAAAAAAAAGAATATGGTTATATAATTCTGCTCATCCTATAGTAAATGTTGTCACAGGAGGAAAGCTAGATCTAGAGAGGAGTCTGATTAATCTTTTCAGAACAGGAAACCCTGGGAAAAGTACTCACAAGGACCACACAAAAGGGAATAGTTGATTGTGCTTCATCTTAGGAAAGCACTTCATAAATGGAAAGACTTAAGTAATTACAAAGTCACAGAATCTCAAAGCTGGAAGGACCAACCACTGTGTGGCCAAGAAAACCTCCTGCCCACAATTGCTTTTGCACAAGAACTTTTGCTGCAAAAGTTCTAGAAAGGGAAAGTTTGCTACTCCCTGGAGTAGCAAATGCCATTCAGAGACCACAATACTTGTTAGCAAGGTTTTCTTTACATCCAGGATATATCTACCCTTTGGCAATTTGTGGTAATGTTTGCTGGGGAGGGAGAGAGACAGAAAAGAAAAAGACAGGTTGACAGAGACAGACAGAGAGAGGGAAGGAGAGAAGGAAGGAGGGAGGGAGATCTGCTAGAGTCTGGACCCAATCTTGCAGGCTCATTTATCGACCAGTCCCTGTTTTAGTCAATAACGGTCCACTATGTGTCAGAATGCTCCTACCCTCCAGGAAGTCCACAGAACCAGCGGCTGACAACCTCTCGGGCCAGTGTGGGAGGAGGTCCTGAAGGCCATCTCAGCCAGGCCCTGGGCCGCAGCCCTGAAGTGTAGACAGGCTAAGTCACTTCCCCAAGGCAGAAGCAGGATTCAAGCCCAGGCCCTGGCGGCTTCTTCCTCAGCCTGTGGGCAGGTTCTTGGCCTCCTGGCCTCCAGGGCTTCCTCTATTCCCTCCATGTAAGGCCTTCATTTAAGCAGCACCTAACATGTCCCCACCGGGTCCCCTACTGTCTGAGACTGGCTCTCTAACCCAGATGGCTCCACCCTGGTTCTCCATATCACTGCCTTCACGAACTTTCATCTCCCTGGGCCCGGGCCAGGAGCCCTCAGGCCCTCTCCCAGATAAGCGCACCTCAGAACTTGTTGGGCCTTGGCCATCGGCTGGCACACTGCTCTTAGGAACACCCGTGGTCCCTCTTCTCCCTCTCTGGGACTGCTGGCTGAGACAAGGGACTACAGGAGCTCTGGTTTTCCCTCCCCATCTTTTTCAAGGCTTGTGGCCATTTCACAAGACACCCTTTAAATCAGCATTTTCAGTTGTGCTTCGCTGTGTCTCTGTGTTGGCACAATGTCTGTCACGTTTGTGCTGTTATCCTGAAAGATTAAAATGCAGCCAAAAAGAAAAACTTCTAAGGGCTGTAGTTAGAACACCAGGAAAGATTTATTAACTAACTTCCACCCTAGACTTTCCATGGGAGAGTAGGATACAAGAAAAAAGGAAAAGCCTATGAAACTTTTTTCTGTGGTCCCAACATTGGACAAGTGGGGTGACAGAAATAAAGTTAGATTATAAAAATATCTTAGATTCTGGAAGTTTTGAGATTAATCATGAAGCAGTTTAGCAGTTAATCATTTTAAGTTTGCAGGAAAGAATTCCTGAGACTTTGGAGTAATGCTAGGAAATCATTCCCATTTAAAACATCTTAGTAAGCTTTGAGGTACTACTCCGTAGAATTATTTTAAGGAAAAATAAGGACTGCTGCCAGCGTAATGGTCTTTTGCTGTATTCTATTCACCTCATCATTAGCTCTTTATCTTATGTATCAACTCTGTTCATCATTTTTGTTAAAGATCACCAAAGAAAAACCTCATACAGCATTCTTATTAGTCTATGATCAGATTTCTCTACATATGATTGGCTACCCCCAAAATGGAATAGTTCATAACAAGAGAAATTAGGGTTCTATGACTAGAGATATTTTCTGATTTTTCTCCCCCTGAACTCTCATTGCTAGTGTTTTCACCACGGATACCACTTCTTCTCTGTAGACATTTTGCATCCTCAAGTAGAATATAAGCTTCCAGAGGGCATTCCATTGTTCGTTTTTGTCCCCAAGATCACACATAGTACAAACAATAAAATTCTAAGTTCAACTGGATGTTTTAGAAGGAATTATTCTTTAGATATAATTTGGATGAGATAATCTTAGATATTCTTTCAAGTTCTAAAATTCTATTATTGTCCTTCAGCTCACTGAAATGTTAGAACAGAAACAAAATTAATGGGGGATCTAGGAATTATGATACTTCTTTGTTAAACTATATTTTAAAATCTATATTTTATTGTTCAAAAATATCAGTTGTTGCTTTTTTAATCAGATAAATTTGGTTTCTTAATTTGTTTCCATGGACAGCTAAGATGCACGTGGACAAATGGATAGCTTAGAAAAATAAATTTAGATGGGGTTAAGAAAAAAAAAGCCCAGTTATCTCTGTTTTCATTAACCTTTGGTTTCCCTAGGTATCCTTTATATTTTATTTAGGGAGATTCCAAGGAAAAGATACTGGACAAGAGAACATCAATAGTAGGGACAACCTCTGACTGTTCAAATTTCAGACTTCCCAAACCAATATAGAACATTTGGATAGAGATGTATTTTACCAAGTGTTTTCTGAGGGTAATGGCAGTAGTGAAACAAGATGGCATCTCCATCTGTTGTGACAGTCACCATACCACCAGTGAAGGAGGGAAGTAGAAATTCTTGTTACATGGTGGCACAGAGACCTAGAGGTTAGCTGGTCTTATCTATAAAAAAAAAAATCTGGATGTAGCATTTACACTTTGCTTATATAATATTGATAAAAGGAAAAGGGGTGGGAGAGACAGTTAAAATGTAAAAGGCAGCTTTTTCTTAACTCTAGAATAAGCTCACACAATCAGATGAATAATTTAACTAGCAGAAACTTCACCCATACAGAATGCTGCCAATAGACCAATGGCAGTTTCACTTCAAATTTGTAGGGCCTTTAGTCAGTAGGCTTCATCTGCATTTCTAACACCTGCTTCAGACACTTGTGAAGTATGGTGCTATCTGGGAAAAAGTCTGCTTTTATCTTCTCACTGTCCAAGGGGGGCGGGGGGGAGGAGATGCAGTCTGGAAAGTAATTACTTGGATTAAAAGTGATAGGCAACCACAAAGTGTGATTTGGGGAGGGGAAGGGTGAAAGATGGAAAGGTATTTTTATGTGTTTCACCAAAAGATTACTGAAAAAAAATGAGTCACTTTAACAGTTTTTCTTTATATGAAATTTCCCCTTAAAATAGAAACATCAATTTTATTCAATAAAAAAGGGGGAAAATTCATTATCCTCTATGCAAGCTATAAAGACTGTCAGAGCTATGTTCTAGGCTAAGAACACTATCCTCTGTTGTGTAGAAAAATAAAATAGGGAAGCAAGAAGGATCATGAAAGCCACTTATTAAATTATGATCCTTCTTTGGTGCACATTTAATAGAAATATTGCTATTAAGTAATAATTGATAGTAAGAAGGGATCTTGGAGGTCTTGTACAACCACCTCAATTTAAAGATGAGGAATATGAGGCCTACAGAGAAGGAACCAAGAGGTAGGGGGAAAGGGTGACCATGTAACAATTTTTCTAAAAAATAGAAACAAATGGGACCATGAGAAGGTTCACTACTTTCCCAAACAAGGAAAAATAATGGATGGTCAAGTAGAAGAGACAACAGTGTAAATATTGGGATATGTCTCTGGATCAAATGGGAATGGTTTAAGGAAAGTTGATGGTGGGAAGAATGGGACAGTAAAAGGTAAGAATAAAGGTGTACTATTTATATCCCAATGGGCCTCCAAACCATGCAGTCTAAGGAAATCTGAGCCCAAACCCAGGTCAGTCAGCTCTAAGGCTTAAAGGCCCAGAAGAATTAGAACAGGAGGGGGCAGCTAGGTGGCGCAATGGATAGAGCACCAGCCCTGAAGTCAGGAAGACCTGAGTTCAAATCTGGTCTCAGACACTTAACATTCCCTAGCTGTGTGACCCTGGGCAAGTCACTTAACCTCAATTGCCTCAGGGGGAAAAAAGAATTAGAACAGGAAGGAATCTCAAAGATGATCTAGTTCAGGGGCTAGTAACCTAGAATCTCTGAACATTTCAAAAAATACTTTGATGACAGTATGTCAATTTAATTAGTTTCCTTTGCAAAACCTACATATTTGGCTTTATGCACTTAAAAACATGATTTCAAGAAGGGCTCCACTAGTGCTGCCCAAGGGGACAATGTCACAAAATAAAGCCTAAGCATCCTTCATCTGGAAAGCTCCCCACAAGCCTAAAGATGAGGAAACTGAAGTCCATAAAGGAGAACATTGAGGTAAGGTCACACAGTAAGAGCCAGAATTCGGCCCCTGATGTCCTCTGGTTCCACATACAATGAGGTTGTTCCTCGACACTGTGTTCCACAGCATCGACTATCTCCAGAGCATCTCTCTCTCTCTCTC
>JAJPUD010002206.1:160201-173615 GCA_023553655.1 Myrmecobius fasciatus | reverse complement strand
CACACACACACACACACACACACACACACACACACACACACCTCACTTGCTTGGCATGAACTTCCAAGTTACAAAATCTCATTCCTTAAGCACATTTAAAATTAAATTGTAATTATCTGTATGAAAATTTTTCTAAAACTTATTACAGATTTCCTTTCTTGCCTTAAGAAGCAGACTACATTAATTACAGTTTAATCATTCCTTTTTTACACCTACAAGTCATCAGTGTAAATATCAGTTCTCATACTGGACCCTGTTATTATACAAAGGTGTTTTCTGGGGACACTGAGGTACAATCCCAAGATGTTTTTGCTTCTTTGCTCATTGGAACCAGGCTATTAGGTCTTATGCTTACAGCTTTTCACATAAGTAAAATAGAAAGATAAAATACTTTACCTTGCGTTAAAGTACTTTACATAAACAATATACAGAAACATAAATTTAGGGCTGGAAGGGGACCTAGTGTTTATGAGTCCAATCCCTTGATTTAGGGGATGGGTAAATGAAGGACAAAAGCAGCAAAGTGGCTTATGAGCATTGAGTGTCAGAGGCACAATGTTAAACACCATCTGACTGCCAGGCCAAAAGTCCATCCACCAAACACCACCTCCCAATCCTTTTCAGAGCTGGTAGTTTTCTCATTTCCTACCTTACCACTAGCTAGAGTGCCCATTGTGAAGCATCCTCCAGCTGCATCACAGCCAGCAGCAGCACCTTCAACTTACTTTCTATGAAGAGCTGCTGAAGTTGCCCATAAAATTAAATTTGATAAAGCATCAGTCTTACTTTTATGCAATTCTAAGTCAAAAAGTCTGGGGGTGACACTTCTCCCATGGAATGAAATGTCTGGACCCTTTTCCTCTCGGCTAGTGCTTTTCCTTCCTTTTCAGATTTGTCCCTATGTTTTAGATGCTGAGGAGGCAAGAAATACATAATAATATAGAAACTGAACATAATTTTGTGGGTATTCATGTAAGCATACATTCATCCAACCACAATTAAGTATCATATGTACAAATTACATATAATACACTGAGCGGGAACATATGTATCCATATACATATTTTGGTTTTTGATTTTAAAACTGAGGATATCTACACCTATATCTATACATATATGTCTGTGTGTTACATATAACTATAAATAGATCCCATCATTACATATGAATGTAATCAGAAACATGATTTTAAATCAGTCATAAACACAAGCCCCTAAAAGAGGGAGAAGGAACTCAAAATAATAGACTTGTGAGATAGCTATACCTATTTTCACTGGTCCCATTTTCATAGTGGTGGGGCTAAGAGTGCATTTGGGTCCCTAAATAGCTATGTTCATGCCTCCTCTTCAGAGTAGTGGGATGTTGCTATCAAATACACCAGTAAGTACCATTATCCAAGATGGTAGACCTGTGGTAGAGCCTTCCAAGTTGGTATTGGTCTGATCAGCCACAGTTGGACCTTCTTTACACTGATCCCAACATCATTTTGTTCCTCTTCAATTATGAAGGAAAACAGATTCAAGTCTGACCTTTATTCCACTCAAACAGCCACCATCCTTAGTTGATGCCCTCATCAACTTTCACCTGGACCGCTACATTAACTGCTCTCATTATTTCCGTGCCTCAAGATTTTTTCTTCTCCAACAGTCCCTCACTCAGCTACCACAATCATCTCTATTCCCACCACTTTTCATTCATTCCTGTTCAACCAACTCCAGAGAATCTCTGCTGTTCTGGAATTAACGATGATTACTGGTTACTTAAGGTTCTTCACAAGACCTTCTTACCTTTCTGAATTTCTTCATGCACAATCTAAACAATATCCATCTATTTCTGGTTCTATTTCTTCTCTTCAATCCTTTGCACTGACCCTTGTGCCTGGAATGCTTTCCCTCTTAAAATCTTCCCAAGTCCCTGGCTGTGCCCAAAGGGCTTAAAAACAGCACATAGCCTTGGACCCAGCAGTACCATTACGAGATTTGTATTCCAAAGAGATCAGAGAAAAAGAAAAAGGATTTCTATGCACACAAATATTTATAGCAGCTTTTTTTGGTGGTAGTAAAAGAATTGAATGCTGAAAGGTTGACCTTCAAATTAGGAATGGCTGAATGAGCTGAAGCACATGATTGTAATGGAATACTATTGTACTGGTTTCAGAAAAACCTGGGAAAATCTATATAAACTGATACAAAATGAAGTGAATAGAACCGGGAGAATAATGTATGTAGTAACAACATTACTGAAAGAATAATCAACTGTGAAAGGTTTAGCTATTTTGATCATTACAATGATCCAAGACAATTACAAAGAACCCATGATGAAAAATGCTATACATTTCCAGAGAGAACTGATAAAGTCTCAATGCAAACTGAAGTACAATATTTTCACATTCTTTTTCTTTTTGCAACATGGCTAATATGTAATTATGTTTTGTATGATTTTACACATATGACTGATATATTCCTTGACTTCTCAATCAGGGAAAGGGCTGGAGGAAAAATTTGGAACTAAACAAATTTTTTCATTAAAATTGAAAAAATTTTTTTAAAGAATTCTTGGTTTCTTTGAAAACTGAGATGTCTTTCTGTAATACCTCCTGTCACTGTATTCTATAGGAAGTCATTTTGGAAAAAAAGAGGTCTCACTGGGACACAAGGGACAAGTGGCAACAGATCTCTAGCAATGGAACCTGAAGATTAATCTGCAAATCAAACAGGACAAGAAGATTTTACACAAGAGGTAAGAAAAATAAAGTAGTATGTTCACAGCTTTGCCATCCCACCAGTGTGGAATTCACATGATGGTTTGCAATAAGGTCAAAGGACCTTAATTACATTCAAGGGACCTTTATTTACATTCACCAAACCAGGTAAAGGGAAGTGAAGAAAATTAGTGAATTGTTTGCCTCCTCTAATCCCAAAAGTAGTAATAATAACAAGATATTTAAAATATGTTCAGTGAAAAATATTTGACTCAAAATAAATTCAAGGAAAACAGACATTAAACACATATAGATCTATTAATAACTTATTGATGTTTAACAGCTGTCTGAGAAGCAGAGAAGTTATAACACTAGCCCATGGTCTTGTAGCAGTGTCACCAAGACAGGATTTAAACTTGGGTCTTCCTGGAACTTGGGATCCACCTCCACCTCTCTATCTACCCCACAGCATAGATACAATAGTTTGAATTGGAAAAAGAACAATAATGAGCCTGTCTTAATTCATAATTAAAAGAAATGTACTTTTATTACTTGCAGTAACTTGAACTATCTGCTAATAAAGTGTTTCCATACAGAGCTCCTTCAGGGTCAGTTTTAATGAACAGATAAAATTCATTTGTAATTAGCAACACAATTTGCCCATAAACAATTAATGAGTTATACCCATTGAAAAGAGTTTATCTCCACAAGTAGTATAAGTGTGTCTACCATACTCTTGTTTACATTATTAATTTGCTTACTGGAATTCTCTCTACAGAAGCAGTACAATGAAGCTCAAGTTGAAGTACCATAAATTCTGAATTGGTAAAGTCTGAACTAGCAATTTATGTATCTGCATACATCAATATGAATACAGAAATAACTTTACTAAGTTACTAGGCAATGATAACCACAACAAGCAGAACTGAGTGATCCTGCACTAAATAAAGCTCAAGAATTTTATTCATAGGAGAATTCTCTGTTCTCACTCACAACCCATTTAGTCTTACTTTAGACATAATTCTAACAAGTTTAATTTTCAGTTTTTCAGCATCCTTGTGGATTACAAGAGTCAAATTCGAAGAACAGAAAGGAGCTCCAATTAGAAAGGAGCTCTAAAAAGCAAACAAAAATTCAGGCAGTCCTATCATCTGGACACCAGACAGTTTTCTTCAATAAATCCAAGTACATTTATTATGCACCTATTATGTGCAAGGCACTGTGCTAGATCATAAGGAGACTCCCTGTCTTCAAGGAACTTACTTTCATGGGGAGAAAGGGAAGGGAGGAGATTGATGGTACATGTTCACAGATAAATATAATACAAAGTAGGTCAAGATGGAGGGAAAGGAAAAATCTCAGCAAAGTACTTTAAGAAAATGGCAGGGGTGGGGTGAGGGAATACATTTCTATGGGAGGATCATCTAATTCATAGAAGAGGTATCCCCTTAATTGGGCCCTTACGGAAAGAGAAGGATTCTGAAAGGCATATATAAAGAACTCAATCAAGCCTGAGAAAATGACTATAGTACGAAGGTTAATATTCACAATTATAACCCTGAGTCATCAAGAAAATGTTAAGCTATGTTGATGACAAAACAAGTTAAATAATTACATGAATGCTTGACAAAGTGAAATGTGTTATATTTGAAATATTTTTATTCCAAAATAATGAATTTGTTTATTTAATGTGAAATCTAAAGGAATAAAGGCTTGTCTATATTGAAAACTTTGTTACCTAGAAGGATTCTCCTAAAAGTTCCTTTCAGAGTTTTATTTGGCATGTTTATGGGTATCCCAGTCCATGGAAGCTCCCTTTGAGGATACAAAGGTTTCACAGCAAAAAATAGGCTGATGGGTAAATGCACAAAGGCAGTGGGCCCTTGTTTGACATGTTTTATCTCAAGTGTAAGAAAGTATAACATTTTAACTTGAGAGATCCAAAGTGAGGGGATGGGTAGGCAGAGAAAGATAGGGAAAAGCATCTCGATCAAAATCACCAAGGAGATAAGAACAAAACCAGATCTCTGGAGAGGACAGGGCACATCTTATAATTATGTGACTAGAAGGGAAGCTTGGTGTTCCAATGGGATGATGGTCAGACTGTGGCAGGATAGAGGAAGAGGAGGAAAAATCCAGAGAGGCTGCCCACCTGAGAGAGTGCCAGGTTAGGCACTCCTGTTTTGTAAGGGAATATTTGGGTCATCCAACAAAAAAAAATTGCTCTGAGCACCAGAGTTTCTATAGGCAGGGACTGAGTCTCTAGCAGGTGCATCTGATGAGTATCTCATTACTAACATCATAGATTGGAAGGCTTCAGTTTCCAAAATTGCATGGGGAAATGGAAATGTTCAGAGATGGGGATTCTGGAAAATAAGAGACCCTTTTTTTCTGCCAGGAAAGAGAAGAGACAGCCACTCCTGAGAAAGAGTGGACCCAAGGAACCAGAGGATTTTTGGACTACCATGCTATGTAAGTATATATGTACCAAGATACAAAATATACTCGCTAAAAACTTATACATGGGCTGAAAAAAATTCCTACCTTGAAAATTAAATTAGTTTAAAAGACAAACCAAAGAAAAACTTCTGAAGATAACTGAGAGGAAGAAGCACTGGGAATCACGCTGAATTTTCTCAGGAATATGTAAGAATCTGAAGACTGTCCCTTGTACTGCTGACATCTGTACAAAACATACTTCTAGAAGACAATCCTAAAGACATCCAGAAGCAAAAGTTCAGATTTCCAGCCATTACTTCTTACTGTGCATTTGGCTGTGGGCTTGGAAAGCCAATGGGGGAAGAGAATAAGTGAGACAAAAACTGGAGATTTAACCTCTGGTGTTCCCCTAAGGACAAACATTTGTCTCCTTGACAGCAAGGTGAAAGGGTTGCGGATGGCATCCTTGCAACCCAGCTACTCTCTCTCTCTCTGCACCCTGGGGACAGCTGATTTCTAAACAGACATCTTCTGAACAGATGATGATGATGAGCTGTGTGAAGAACTAAAAGGGACTGGGGGTGCCCTACATAAGTCAGCCTACCAGGAAGCCCTGCTCTCCAGCAGCGTCACAGTTATGAACAGGGTGGTTCTCCTCAACAATCATTAACAGTGTTTTATGAAATGGATATTCTCAGTCTGGGTATTTCTATTTTCTATAGAAACCCCTAATTTTTAGGGTTTATGATTCTGAGTAAAGCTTGCTGCAGGCTGAAATCCAGCATAAAAATGAGCCCAATTTTTACTCTCAATGAATACACATATCTCCAATTAGCATTAATGTGAGTATGCTCATGCATCAAAAAGAGTAATAGGAACCCTGACTTCGCCTAAAAGCAAGGGCCCACACTGTTTTCAAAAGTGAAAATTGCAGGAGCCAGTTAGAAATTAAGGGCTCAGAAGAAAAAGGAAAACAAAAAGAAAAACCTGGGTATTAATTTCACCTTAGAAATTATAGGTATTAATTAGTGAGCTCCTTTGATGAAGGGATTTAGCTTACCATGTCATGTTAATTCTTTTACTTTGAAAAATTGCAAAAGCTAATGGACCTCAATCAACGTAGAATACAAATGCAAGGTGTCTCTCTTTCCTTTGGAATGTTTACTCAGCCTCTCCCAACAGAACTTCTAAGCACTTCATATATAGAAAGACAGGAATAAGAATAGAGAAGATGTGGACATTGGGGCGCATCACAACTCAAATACATCAAAGAGAGGAGTTGATTTGAGCAGTGGCTGGAGGCAAGGAGAGCCTAGTGCCAGCCACAGAGAAATCAGGATGGGCACGAGCTTGCGCCACTCTCGGGTGCACAATCTCTCCAAGTCTCTCTCTGGAGAAAGTTCTGATTAGCCAGTGGGTGACTAACAGCTTTGGGTCCCAAAGATCCCCAGGGAAACGCCCCGCTCGGCCCTCTGACCCCCCATCCTCACGCCCCATCGCCTTCTAGACCCCCACTCTTGAACATCCCACGGCCATCTCAAATGGGGTCTGAGATCAAATTCAATGCTTCTGGCCCAAAGCGACCCTCTCCCCCAACTCCCCACCGGCAGTCCATGGGTGCAGACCAACTGAGAGTCTTGGAAATGAGGGATTAGATAACTTGTCCAGAGTCACTGTGCACACACAACCAAAAACAATCCCTCCTACAATTCTCCCCACACAATGGATTTGTGAGATACAAGTCCCCACCCTTCCGCTCTTCCAGGATCTTCCCAGAAACTCTCCATTTCTGGTACACTTCTTTGATGCAATTTTCTTTGGAACAGAGTCTAGCTCTCCTTCGTGATTTGTTCCTTCCCCTTTTGTTGTCCAGTCGTGTCTGCCTCTTCGGGACCTCACCTGGATTTTCCTTTGCAAAGATACTGGAGGGCTTTGCCATTTCCTTCTCTAGTCAGTTTTACAGATGAGGAAGCTGAGGAAACAGCCCTAAGTGACTTGCCCAGGGTGTGAAACCAATATAAGAGTGAATTCCACACCACAAGTCCGATGTGCCTGACCCCCAGGAGCATATTTGTTGATCAAACCATAGTGTAAATAAGGGCACTGGCCCTGGTACCTGACAAGAAAATCAGGTGAGAATTAGATCAGAAAGGATTGGGTTCGGATTTTGGTTTTTTAAAGAAAGTTCAGTTATATCAAGTTGAATAATATTCAACAAACATTTATTAAGCACTCATTAGGCACTGGAAACAAAGATAAAAACGAGACAACTATGGATGGAAGCCACAGAGGAGAATGGACAATAATCCTAGTGAGGAAGTTGTGCTGCATAAAAAGAAGATTCACAATCTTAAAAACAAACAATAACAAAAGGGCACCTGGAAATGGCCCAAATCACTGGTAATTGTGAATCCTTTCCCAGGGAATATCACTTGAATGTATATGACTGAGTTTGGCTTCTCTGGCACTGAAAGCATTTCTCAAAGAATATTAATTTATCGAAATAGTAAAATGCCTGGAAAGGAGAGGAATTTAACACTATGAGAAGTCAAGATTATGCAAATGGCTCCATCATGTCACCCTTCCTTTAGAAAATATGTTGGCTGTGTTCCAGGGTCTTTTCAAATATCCTAGAGAACACCACTTTCCACTAAGCTAAAGGAGGACACAAAGAGGCATTTTTGTTTTCTTAAAGCAAAGAAGCTTTAACCAGCTGATTTTATAAAAATAAATTTGCTGTCTGGATAAAAATACTGGGGCATCTTCATTCCAATCTAGGCAGGGAGAGGACTGTTGAGGCTATTCAATAACATAAATTTCTAGTTTGATCTTCAAATAATAACATCACTGTATTAAGGCAGATTGTGTAGCAAGAAGAATGCCCAGCATGGAGACAGGAAAATTTAATTTCAAGCCCCACTTTTAACAGTGGCCACACTGGGGAGCAGGGCTTAGCAGAGAGTTCTAGATTTGGAGAAACTCTGGCCACAAACATGATTCGACCGCCTGCTGTTGATACAATGTCAGACAAGTCCCTTAAGCACTCTAAGCCTCAGTTTCCACATTTGTTTCCTGAACTCAACCCTAAAGTTTTTTAAACTCTAAATCTCTAATCCTAAACATCTGCAGTCCTAAACTTTCCTTATATAAAGTTTGTGGATTCCAGAGCTTCAAGGAAATCTCTTCTCATGCCAAGGGTTCCTCTTAAATTGAAGACATCACACCTCCTCTGTGTATGTGCATAATACATTGAAAATGGCCAATTTAGTAAGTCTTAAGAATGGGAATTTTCTGAGTCTTCACATAAATCTCAACTAATTCATCCTTGAAAAATCTAAACCAAAGAAATTTTGGTTTAGCATTACACATACAAGAGGGAATAGACATCAAATATAAAAATCTATCTTGGACTTAAATTAAGCCTATTTATTAGAAAGTAACAGAATGATTATGATTTACACACATTCACATATACACACACACCACACACACCTTATTAGTGCAAATTACCCTAAGTGAAAAATCATTTTCATTGATAATTTGTAAAATAACACATATTTTTAACTCTATTGTGATTAAAACCTCTATGTGCTTATTTGGGTATGTGGTTAATCTTTCGAATGAAGAATTTCAATGAGTTTGGAACTCATTTGTTAAAAATATTAAAATGCAATGACTTTCAATTAGTTTGCAAAAACAACTAATTGTTATCATGGAAAATGGAAATTTTTACTAGCCCAATTTTAACAATAAACTGGTGGACGGGATTAAAAAAAAAACAAAAAACATATATAATCTCATAAATCCAGTCACATGTACCTTTTCCACCTGAATCTAAGCATCTTTGTGACATATCTTTTCCTATTATAACAGCCATTAAATTGACAAATAAATTGGCAGCATTTAGATGGGAAAGAAGCAGACTAAAGACTTTTAGTTCAATTTTACAGATGAGAAAGAAGACTGAGGTCCAAAGGAAGTAATTTGTCCAAAGTTGTAAACTAGTTAAGTACCAAAGCTAAAACCAATCCCTCTGGCTTTAAATCCAATGTTTACTGCTATAAACCACACTAGAAGAGATTAAAAACAAAACAAAACAAAACAAAAATCCTGAGGTCTGAGAGTACAAATAATTTGTCCAAGGTCACACGGAAAGTGACTGGCAGACTGGGGACTAGAAACCATATCTACAATATAATACATTACATTAATATGTAATAGGTGCCAACTATGTGCCAGCCACTAATAATTCATCCCCTGTCCGAAAACAGCTTACAATCTAATGGAGGGAGAGAGAGACAAATCACAAAAGGAAGTTGAAAAGGGTTTGGCGGGGAGAGGAAAAGGTGCTGGGCATAAGGAAGATGGAGTTAGAACCGAACTACACAGCTATAGGGAAGGGAAGAGATGGCTAGATTTCTGAGTTCTCTTTCATTTTAATTTTCAGTCCAAAATTCTCTCTTTTCCTTCACTTATTCCCCCACCTTTGAAGAAGGCAAGAAATGATACCCACGATAGATATGGACATGAAAACCATATTTCCCTATTAGCTGTGTTGCAAAAAAAAAAAAATTCTTTTTAAAAAGAAAGAAAAATAGAGTTTAAAAAAATGCTATATGAGATCTCCTTAAAGGGAGATTTGAGGAAGGCCAATATTCCCAGGTCAATATTGTTTCCCTGCCCCTTTCTCTGCTCCCCTCTCCCCAGTGTCCATCATTTAGTAAGTGCCTCTTGGGAAGTAACAGCAAGGAAATGCAAAACTATAGTAGGCTGTATATTAAGCAAAAAGGATAAAATATCAAGCTTATATTGATAAGGGGTTTAGCATAATACCTTGAGTTCAAGTATTTCAGAAAGCAACTGTTGCAAGATACACTAAGATTAAACCATAACAACAATAGACCAATAAACTCATATCAATGGATCAAATATTCTCCCATGGAACAGAATTGTTGTTTGTCCTTCATGCTCACAGAGGACCATGACATCAGGGAGGAGATGCCATGAGATGCAAGTAGCTTGGACTTAAGTGAGGGAGGGCTGGGCAAGATCATCCGCCATCCAGGTCCAGTGGCCGGTAGAGATCAGGACAACAGGAGATGGCCCTGGATCAATTAAAACTGGAAAGGATCACAGTGATAAAATATTTCTAACTGGCAAAAGTATCACCGAAATCATTGCAAAAACAGTAATAATAATTGAATAGCTCTAGAAAAAACACTAATGCAAGTGTGGCAAATGCATAGTAGCAAATAAACTGGGACACACGGAAAAGTTTCACAAAGAACTGGCAGAGGCATTCTTAGTGGGACTAAAGGGGCTTTGTCACAGGGCATTGAAACTTTCAATTCATTTGAATTTCAAAACATTCAACACATTCCAGCAGCAACACATAAAACAGGTAAGTTAATTATCTCTTTTAATAAAAACAGTTAATTAAAATTTTTTTAAAACCCTACCAAATGGTATGTTTCCTTTCTGTTCCTCTCTCTAGAATTAGCCCACAATATCCTTGTGCTTCTATATATAGCAGTGTATCTTACCACTTTTCAGATTTCAGTTTAATTCCACAAATATTTGTTCACCAGTTGCTATGTGTATAAGGAAGCTAAAGTAAGCGCTGGGGATACAAAAGCAGAAATTAAACAATCGCTGCCTTCGAGGAGCTTATAGTCCATTGGGTTGGGGGGTGGGGTGTATAGAGAATACAGCACATGCACACAAGAAAATGACAAAGTAAATGTAAAAATTAAAAAAAAAACACCAAATAATTTTTCATTACAAATTGATCTGAAAGTGAACTTGACACCAGTTACCTTGGCCAGACTTGTAAAATTTTTGCTGGACATGAAAATTGTTAATCAAATCTCTAAGAAATGTTATTGATTACCCAAAAAAACTATGGGTCAACTTGCTAAATCAATAAGACGTTTCATCCCTGTAATGGATCACTATGGGATGATTGGTTACTGAGAGCCAATTAATTCAATGAACATTTACTGAGCCCCTATATGCTCAACATGCAGGATCCTGTGAAGGGCATTGGGGATACAAATGGCCCATATAAGAAATGATACTGTTCCTATATTTAATGAAGTTCTTCCATCTATGGTGAGGATAAAAACCATGTCTATAGGTTAGTATAACAGAAAATAAGCTGTGATGGAAGCAAGGAAGAATTAGAGAAGAATTGCTTTAGCAAATCTGAAATGAGGGCAAATACATTTACCATATAATTGTACTTTATTTTTAAAAGATGATTTAAAGCTGTAAACTATGAAACAGTCACACTTTCACCTACTAATTTTGTAATTCCAATCTAAAAGAGCTATTAAATTGATTTTATACAACTTGTTCTTTCTGGTTCCATTATTCCAGGGATATCAACTTCCCCTCCACCCTTAATATTTGCTATTTGCACTTAATATTTGCAAATTAGATTACTAAAGATCAAAGTTAGTCTTTCATAATTGCTCAATCATTCTTCTATGCTTGGCACCATTTTACACTTCAAACAAACAATTTTATTTTAAGTAATTCCATTAATGTCACGTGTAATATCCTAAGATAGAGACACAATTTTTTAGCAGTCATGAATACTGATCCAATTATTTTCAGGGAACAGCCATATGTCTGGAGGTGCAAGAATACAAAGCTGGACATCCAGCAAAACCCTTAGGATGGAGAGAGGCCAAGATATGGCACCTTTATCCAGGGACAATAGAATCAGGTGAACTATGTCTGCCACATGGTTCTCACAATGGCTGCTATTTGTATCATTTGTACTGCTAGACTGTGCGAGTCACTTTGTTTTATTGTTGCTTTTGTAAGAGCCTCTTAGACAATCTAATATGTTTACTTTTAAATTTGACATTATGTACACTGCTCTTCCATCGAGGGAGGCGCCTACAAAGCGCGCCTGACTTCTGATCACAAGCCGCTACTTCAAGAAGCCTGCCTAAACAGAGCACTGCACTTCTTCCTTGGAGCTAGCACAATAAAAAAGAAAAGAGATGTGTGTTCTTTCTTGCATTCAAGATGACAAGTCCTTCTGCTGATTGAAGTTTCAGGCTTTAAATGGATGCATTTGATTCCCTGAGAACAAAAGGGAGCAGGAACCAGACTGAAAGAACCATGCTAGGCAGAGCCAAATAAGGCGTTTGTGACTGTCAACCATTTATTACTTACCGTCAAGGAACAAACTGCATCCTGACTTTCCTCCAAAGCACAAGAGCAAAGTTTCTTTGAAGAGATCAACGATTCCTCAAAGGCCTGAGACCAGGGGTGGATTTTAAATTTCCAGACTTGGCTTCATTGTAAAATGCAAAGGAGGAACAGACACTGTGGAAGGAACCTGGGGGTTCAAGGTCAAGATTTAGAAATACATGTATATCCTATTCCTCAGCACTTGGAAGTCTCCATCTTGTAGGAAACACAGTGCTTCACTTCTTTATTTCTCAACCTACCAGATCTTTTCTGAAGTTACAGTGGCTTCCAAATGTGGATCATGACTGGGGCAAGTCCTAAGAAGCAAACACAGATACTAACTAGAATCAAGAAGCCACAACTTCAAGTACTGGTGTTTCAAATTTATAGGGGAAAGGGAAAATTTTGTAACCCATCCATTTTAGGGAAATTGTGCTAATACAATAAAAGCACAAAATGAGGACTGTTATAAGCATATTAATCAATGACAATGATTGAGTGTCCATTAGGTTCAATGTAGTCAATTAGTATGATTTTAAAGGGTTAAGACTCAACTTCATGAAACTGAATCTAAATTTCTACCAATGAAAGTGATCATGAGTTCTAAATAACTTATTATAAATAAGGATTAGCAGAGGGATAGAGCCAGGATTTCAGTGGTATATGGAATCCCTAGGTATGGAAATTCCCTCTACTAACACAGCTCTTTATAATTTAAAATCCAGGCAGACTACCTAGAAAAAGAGGTTAAAAAAAGATTTTCCAGGGTGGGGGGAAGGTCATAAAAACAGTTCTTATCAGAGACAGAACCTGAATTGACATCCTGGCCTTTATGATAAGTATTACCAAAAATTTATTCATTCTATTCAGTTTAATTCCACAAATATTTGTTCACCAGTTGCTATGTGTATAAGGAAGCTAAAGTAAGCGCTGGGGATACAAAAGCAGAAATTAAACAATCGCTGCCATCAAGGAACTTATAGTCCACTGGGTTGGGGGGGGGGTGTATACAGAATACAGTACATGCACACAAGAAAATGACAAAGTAAATGTAAAAATTAAAAAAAAAA
>JAJPUD010002206.1:558-159801 GCA_023553655.1 Myrmecobius fasciatus | reverse complement strand
AAGAAAGAAAGAAAGAAAGAAAGAAAGAAAGAAAGAAAGAAAGAAAGAAAGAAAGAAAGAAAGAAAGAAAGAAAGAAAGAAAGAAAGAAAACAAACTATTGGGAAAGGATCAGGAAAGTCTTCAGGTAGGAGGTATACTTTGAAGGAAGCCAGGTCTTCTTCAAGATATTTATTG
This sequence comes from Myrmecobius fasciatus, assembly GCA_023553655.1. NCBI lineage: Eukaryota > Metazoa > Chordata > Mammalia > Dasyuromorphia > Myrmecobiidae > Myrmecobius > Myrmecobius fasciatus. The sequence continues at coordinate 159,626 of JAJPUD010002206.1, read as the reverse complement.
ATTTATTTATTTGTATATAGACAAAAATTTTCACAGTTTGGGGAATGGCAATGTTTTAAAAATTAATTTAAAAAAAGATAAAGGCATGTGGCATTTGTTAAAGGGTAATAAAATAACTTTAGTCAATTAGCTAGTTCTATACCACTAGATTTCTTTAAATAGTAATGAAATCATTGCTTTAAAAAAAAAATCCATCATTAAAAAAAAAAAAAAAAAAAGTTGGCTCAGCCTCTCCTAAAATTAGATTTGTAAGTTGCTGGTCATTCCCATAATTAAATCTATGTCACAAATTTGCAAGAAAAATGGACACTGTGACTAATGCATTTACTTGCTGCAGAAGTCCTGTCAAGTAATATAAGGCATTATGCTGTTAAAATGCAATAGGTACAGTTCTACACATTTTTATTGAACAACAAAGGCCATTTTATATTTAGGATGACTATTTTAGATAAAACATATTTATAAGAGAAACAAATCTACAAAGCAGTTATCACAATATTTCTGTGCTAAAAATATTGCTTGATGTGTAAGCACAAAGGCATGCAGGCTTTCTGCCTAGGAAAGGCAAGCACAGGCTATACATACGTTGACAAGAGAGGGTTCTTGTTGGAACACAGAGATTTCCCTTGTCTCACCCTCTCCCATTCAGAAAGCCTCCCAATATTTGCTTATTTTCCCCCAATCCTTAGAGGATGAGATTAAGAAATCACCTACAGCAGGGATTCTTGGCCTTTTTTTGGTGCCCTGGACCCGCTCTGTAAATCTGGTAAAGTCTATGAACCACTTCATGTCTATAAATGTTTATAAATAAGTTAAGGAAAAAGTAAATTTCTGTTAGAACTTAACAAAAATAAAAACGTATTTTTTTCCCATTCAAAACATTGTACTGTATGCTAAGCTTTCACATCCAAGTTTAAACACAGTGCACAATAATACAGTGAGGTGCTATGTTATCCTGTTAAGTTTACCTTATGAAACAAACTTATTAAGCACTTATTAAATGCTAGTGTGTGTAAAGCACTGTGGTGAATGCTAAGCTTTTGCATCCCATTTCAAATAAACTATACAATGTTATCCTGTTAGCCCTCTAAATTTAACTAAATTCCCTAGCACTTTAAAGATGGGCAAAATGCTTTAGTCACAAAAATCCTGTGAGGTAGGAAACATGTTCCGATGATCAAATTGAAGTTCAGAGGACCAAAGTGATTTCTCCCCAAGTCACACAATTAGAAAGAGAATGAGCTGGAATTTCCACCCAAGTTTCCTCATTCTTCATCCAGCACCCTTTCCACTTCACTTAAAGTCAATTTCCTAATGGTTATTTTAAAACTGGTCTCTTCACATTGAGCCACAGTGAGTTCACTGAACTCTTACACTTCTTATTCCTTGAATTTAGTTATTCTTTTCCACACTTCTTATGATTTAAAAGAACTTAATCACTTTCCTTTAATAATTACTAACAACATTCTGGAAAGATAAATATATTCAGAGCTCTCCTAACACTGAATGAATATGCCTGTCTTCCCACAATCTCTCCAACACTGACTATTGATAATTGATTCCATTTTCTTGCCAAATGGCAGGGAAATCAATGTGAAATTATGAAGGACAAAAGACTGAACTGTTCATAGCCTTCAACCAAATTGGAAATATAACTCAGGAAGGCCAAGGATAGGAGTAAAGGTCCAATAAATATAACAACACCATTTATGGTAGCCAAAGAAAGAAAGAAAGAAAAGTGAGTACTCATTGACTGAAAAATGGCTTTAAAATAATCCTGTACTATAGATTAATTATTCCTATGATAAAAGACTTTTAGAATTAATACACAATAAAATTAACAGAACCAAAAAAGCAATATATGAATTAACTACAATATAAGTGAAAAGATTGCTAAAAGGAAAAAAAGAACCATGAGAACTGGAAGACAAATGGTCTCAGGTAGCACATAAGGAAACTTACTCCCCTCCCACCAATCCCAGAGAAGAAGGAAAAATACTGTTTGTTTGTACTGGATGTTACATGAAAAGGGTCAATTTATTGAAAGAGATTGAGGAATGAAGGTGAGGAAAGTATTTCCAGAAATGACTATGATTTTTTAAATAAGGATCAAATTTCTTTTTAAATGAAGACAACTGAACTAAAAGCATTCCCTACTTGTGGAGAAGATATAAAACAAGTTCTAAACATTTGAAATAGCTTAGGACACAAAGTGGATTATTTGGGCAAATTAGCATTAAGAGTAAAAATTACCAGAATAATCTTATGTAGTGAATGAAAAGGGAATACTGAATAAACACAAACCAAATAAAATCACTTCTAAAGAAATGAAAAAGTATTCAAGAATTCAGGCCCTGGTTTACAACCACCCTTTGCAACATTCATTAACCTTGTAGATTTTTGAGCAAAGGGTTGGGAAGTTAGTAGCCCATACACCCTCTGCCAATGTTAGATAGAAGTGAAAAGAAGGATGATGAATCCTCTTGGCAGGGAAGTAGAGAATTTAGGTGCAGAACGAGGCACACTGTAAAACAATGTGGTTTGTTTGTTTTCTACACTGCATTACTTTGTTCCAAAGAAGGAAGGGGAGGGGGTTCAATTTAGAGTAGAGGGGAATAAGTATAGGGAAGTGATAGCTATATAAAAGTTGTGGATTTTTTTTGATGTTTGTTTTCTTTTTTTTAATAACTATTATTTATTTAATATTCTTTTTTTTGTCCTTTCATTCCTTCCTTCACCCAAAGAGAAAGCAAGCAATATAATATCGGTTCTGAAACTGGTGAGAACTAGGGCTAAGGCCAGAGGACAACTAAGGTAGTTAAGTTGGGTTACAAGAGTGAGAGATGAAAAATAGATTTTTAAATTTAATTTTTTCCTCTATCCTGACACATTCTTCTTAGATGAGAGCTTCTGGAAGTAGCAACAACCACTATATCAAAGGAAGAGAATGTAATAATGAGAGGTATCTTGTAAAAAATGTAAATTCCCCTTCTCCCCCAAATCCTCTTCTCAAAATGAATGTATAATACATGGAAACAGAAACTGGGAAGGGGGGAAGAAAATGGTAAGTGAAATGTGTAAAGCACTGAACTAAGCACTTTTTACAAATATGATCTCATTTGATCCTCACAACCCTGAGAGACAGACGTTGCTATTATTCCCATTTCATAGGTCAAGAGCAGGTAAGTGACCTAGGTGGAGTCACACATAGCGTCTGAGGCCTTCTCGACTCTAAGCCCAGCGCTCTATCCACTATACCCACCTAGCTGATGAGGACTGAACCTGTGATTTTGCTGGTATAGGGAACTCCCAGGTGAGCCAACTCTCCCTCTCCCAGTCAGTATAGACTAGAAACTCTCTCTGCACCAGTCCTGGGGAGCTACCTTGAACCGTGAGAGATTTTGAACGAGGGTCAGGCAGGTCTTGGACCCAGGCCTTCAAGGATTTGGGGACAGCTCTCTCACTGCAAACAAATATAATAATCTTCAAAGATCAAATTTTGAAAGACAGTGGCCAGAAGCAAACTTGGCTGGAAATACTTGGCGATGGACGTCTCAGTAAATATGTCTTCCACCAACTCACAACCAATTGCTAGAATATAGTGGAACTTCATTAGAATACAAGACTCATACCAAACTAGCATGCCCAGTGGGGTCATTTCTTTTCTTACCTTTCAGCCTAATTTTTTGGGGGGGGAGAGGGGAGAAGGGAGAGGTGAGCAGAAAAATTCCTCCTCCAAGATCTGAAGCTAAAATGTGACCAAATCACACAATCAAAATGTAATTTTGTAAATTACTAATACTTCTCAAACATAGCACAACCTTTTGAAATTAAACAAAGACATCTGAAATCCCTGATCCAATTCCCCAGAGAATCACCATTCCCTGTGTTTGAAAAGTGCTCCTCGCTTCATGTGACCAAAAAAGCATGCAAGTATGCTGAACTTGGCCTTATGCACAGCCTTTCCCTCATTAGGATATTTCATAATAGCAAAAACCTTGCTCAACAACCACCCAGAATTACTAAAATGCTATCAGATTTTATTAAAACCCCATCAAGTGGGAAATCTCAAATCGCTTATTATGCTCTACAATTATTGTAAAGCGAACTCTTTAAATGAGAGGAGGAGATAATGACATTAACTTCTTAACTTAAAGCAATCCTCTATGGCATGATTCTAAAATATTCTCTTGGTCTGAAATTTATGTAAATTGAATTCATCTATCATTAGTTATTACCAAGCCAGCTACATAAAAACAGTTTTCTGTAACAATTAGTTCTTTAAAACACTGTGTTTTAATTAGACCTGGGATGTTATTAAGCTCGCTATAAATATAGACAATGTTTTATCTGATGCACCCAACTACCTGAAAACCAGAAAGAATTTTTGGAGATTGTTTTTCCCTTTTAAAAAAAATTCATCTTATGAATTTATTTTTATTCAAAATTTAAAATGCAATGAGGAATTCTAAATTTCTTTTAGATGGCCATAAGCAAATACCCGAAAAATGCTTATTCCTAACAATAAAAGTCACAAGATTATAGAATTTTGGAGCAAGAAGCAATCTTAGACTATAGAATAGTAAAGCTATTTCATGTAAGAACTGGAATAATGAACTGTATTCTATTTGAATACAGTATGTTAGAACATGAAATACTGACCTATCAAATATTTGAATGTAGACTATTAGAACACGGAATGCTGACTATAAGAGCACAACATGTTCAGATTAGGAGGGAGCTCAGAGAACATCTAGTTCAATCCCTTCATTTTACAAATAAGACAATTAAGGCTCTTCCTCTAAAAAAGACATCCCATTTACTTATTTACTTTGTATTCCTGTCCACACCCACTCCATCCTGAGGAAAATGTCAGCTCCATAAAGGCAAAGACTGCTTCATTGAGGACAGCTGGGTGGCTCAGTGGATAGAGCACCAGCAAGTCAGGAAGTCCTAAGTTCAAATGTGGTCTCAGACACTTGACATTCCCTGTGTGACCCTGGGCAAATCACTTAACTTCAATTGCCTCAGCAAAAAGAAAAAAAAAAAAGACTGCTTTATTTTTATCTTGATATTCTCAGGGCCAAGAGCACAGGAGGTGCCTAGTAAATGTTTGTTGAATTGAACTGCTGAGCGACCTACCCAAGATCTCACAGAAAGCCACAAGATCTGAGGTCTCCGGCCCCTGGTTCGGGTCTCTTTGTGAGCAGAGAAAAGGGCATGAGAAGGGAAGGGGAGCAACGCAATTGTATCCCTGTGGGGGGCGTTCTCCATTGATACGTCATGCATAACCTAGATTTAAATAACGTCAACCGAATACTTCAGCAGGTTGTCTGAGGCAGCATTTGAACCCAGGGCTTCCTGACTCTGAGGCCAGCCTGTTATTCAGGAGAACACACAGCCGCGGATAGAGCCCTTGGCTTGGACACGGGGAAACAGGAGTTCCAATCCGGCCTCAGGCAGTCACTAGCTATGTGATCCTGGGCAAGAAACTTAACTCCTATTTGCTTCATTTCCTCATCTGTAAAATGGGGACACACTGGAGAAGACAAGGACAAACCAACATCTCTGGCGAGAAAATCTGAAATAGGGTCTTGCAGAGTTGGTCGTGAGGGAATCTTGTGTACATCTGGGTGTTTTGTAAAACAAGCCTGCCAAGTCCTTGAAGAACTCTCTCTCATTTGAAAGTCCTGTTCAAGCTTCAGTTCTCGGGTGGAGAGAGGGACCTCTCACCTGGTCAGCGTTTGGGGCGGTGGGGCAGGTAAGGCCCTGGAGGGGAAGCAGCGGAGTAACCGCTCCCTTCCGCTCTGACTCCGCTGCCCCTTCTTACCCCCATCCTTCCAGAAACGCTCCTACCCACTGTGGTGGAGAATCCGTGTTTGGGGAGGAACGGAAGGCGGCAAGTGAAAGTAAGAGCGGCTCTGCCCAGTGGCTGCCCTCTGCCAATCTCAACGTCATCTATCCCTCCAAAGCCAGCTCAACAACCCCTTCTTCCCATCCTCCCAAACCCTGGGGGGCCTTCCTACAGGATGCACGTTAAGCCATCTTCACACAACTCTGACTGACCACCTACTGTGTGCAGAGGAGAGGAAGGTCTTAATAGCACAGGTCAGGGCTTCTTAAAACTTTTTCTGCTCGTGACCCCTTTTCACCAGGGAGATTTTTACACGGCTCTGGGTATATAGGTATAAAAACATATACAAATCAACATTTAATGATAATAAATCATAGTTTTGTGGTTGTGACCCACAATTTAAGAAACTTTGGCATAGATAAGCAATTGTCTCCATCCCATAGTCACAATGAAGACCAAAAAAAAAAAAAAAACACCTCAAATTTTTAGAGTACTACCGAGCTGAGGCAATCAGGTTTTGGTCAGCAAATGTACATGACCTCCTTATTTATGACAAACTGACTTCCAATTACTGCAGTCACTATATGTGTGAATAACTGATATTTCTATAATATTTTAAGGGTTGCAAAGTGCTGTTCATAGGCTATCTCATTTGATCCTCACCAAAATTGAATAATATAGGTGTTATAGGTATTGTGATCCTCAGAAGCTTAAGTTGGTCACAATCAACTACTTTGACCAAGGTCGTAAGGTCACACGACTAGCAAGTAACAGAGGCACATTCACAATCCACTTCCCAAGCCTGCACTCTTTTACTCCCCCAGACTGATGATATACAAGATATACAAGAATTACCTGTTTGCAATTTTGTGATTGTAAGTATAAGGAATAAGGCTAGAGGGTCAGAGAGTACTTAGCTGTACTTGATAACTATGAAAACTCTTTCCACCAATAAAGATCAAAGACTCAGATGTAATTTCTAGTCTTAGAGAAATGCCATGATATAGTAGGTCAAGAAGCAACCTTTTAAAAATCACTCTGCAGAAAATAAAATATAAACAAGTGAAAGCAATTACCCCATAAAGCAATTACAGAGGCTAAAAATAATCAGGAATTAATACCAATTAAATAACCTACTAATGAATCTTTAAAATCTGATAAAATGGTACAATATTCATAATTCAAAAAACTGTACAATTCAGTACAATAAAATATCATAACTTTAAAAACACTAAATATATATCATATAAATATATTTATAAAAGTACATATTTTAACAAATTCTTAGCACAATTCTTAACTATTATACTATTCTTAATTTTAAACTACTTAACAGTCTGAATCTAATTCAATAACAGCAAATATATTGATGAAGAGGTTGGATATGCAATGGATGGTGATATGAAATGAATTTGAATAGGACAATCATATATATTCTCAAGTTAGTTTATGTATCATTGATTTTGTTTTTGTTTATGTATAAATCAGCCTAATCTAATGGCTTAAATGAGAAATATACTCCCTGAAAAGTATTTTAATTTATTTTAATGTATTTCACCTAAGTTGAACGATTTAAATCAAAACATTCTATTCACAACCCTCCAAAACTCAAGCAGCTTTTGAAATTTTTAATTTTTACTGTATAGAAGTCTAGATTCTCTCTCTCTGTCTCTGTTTCTGTCTCTCTGTCTCTGTCTCTCTCTCTCTCTCTCCCCCTCACTCCCTGTTGAGGGACTGATGCCTAAAAGAAAAAAAAAAAAAAAAAGATTTCTTTGATCTTTGCAAATTGACCTTTAAGTTGTCTCCTGGTCTTTCCCTTAGATTTCTCAGAAATACCCAGGATGGTAGCTCCAATGACAATGAAACATGCAAAATAAATGGCATGTCACCAGGTAAATTAGCATCTCCTTTCTGACCAGCTGGGTCACGTTTCCTCTTTGAAATCCTTGGCCCCTTGATAGAAAATAATAGTAATCTAATAGACCTCATTAAACAATCAATATATTGACAGCACCTCTATAAAGAGAAATGTTGTGTTATAATTGATTCCTTTAACCCATTCAATGGATATTAAACTCAAGCGTATAGAGTATACTGCAGAAGATCAATTGCCTTTATTTAGTAAGTAATTTTATTCAGGCCATGATGAATAGAAAGGTACAAGAACATTTAACAGAACTGAAAAAATGTTTTCAGCTTTCACCAAACTCTTCCAAATAACTGACCTCCACCAACCCCCAAAAAGTCATTTCAAAGAAAGATTTAAACATTGTATTACTCACCAAAAAACTTCCAAAGGCTGAGTTAAATATAGCTGCTGCCTACAGAGAAGAAAGAGGAAAAGTAAACTCAAAGTCAATAGTCACAGTGCAAGCAAAGAATGCCATTCTCCCTCCTCCTTCCCTCCCAGCACCCCAGTTGCCAGCCCCAGAATCACATATACCATTAGGCAAAGTTCGCCATTGCTAACAAAAATTGCCAGTGGCCTGTAGTTTACAAAGACAGATGAGCTGCAGCTTAGGAACTCATAAATAATGGGTCTCAATGGCAAGCCGAAAAGGCTTGCTACTCATTGTTATAAACTTATGACAGGTAACAAAAAAATCATCCCCAATATGTGAACAGAAACCTCGTTGTTATTGATTCTGCCTACTGGACACAAAGCAATCAAGAGACTGATGTATTCCTCCAAGAGACAGCAATTTAGGTTTCTGACTGAAACATACACAACGGCAGGGTCACCCTCAGCAAGTTCCTAGCCCCCTGCTTCAGTGCCCACCAGTAACTCTTAAGCCATAAGCTACAAGGTGAGCTCTCAGGCTGACATTAACCCCATGCTCGCTCCACGCATCAGGGAAGGCTGCTGCAGCCCGACCAGTCAAGTCACTTGCAGCAGCACTGGCCATTCTCAAGTGGAAACACCCATGCAAGACTCAGTCCAAGTCGCCTTTGTAATTCAGATAGGAAACAATTGGCAATGACTTTAGAAGCTATCAGGCTTACCTAAGTATCCAGGGAACACAAGGTAGATGGAAGAGAGCTCTTAACTTTACATCAATCACTAGGTTCCATGAAGCTACACCTGAATCTTGAACGCTTCTCCCAGTTCCCCAAATGGATGGAAACTTGTGTGGCATCCAATTTGATAACAAAAAAGAGGTAAAACAAACAAACAAGAAGCTCATATAGGAAAGGGATAGAAAGAAAGAAAGAAAGAAAAGATAGGAGGAAAGGGAGAAAGCCTGCTATTGACATGTCCTGAAGTTCCCGAGCAGAATTAAATTAATCATCATAGACATTTCCAGCCACACTGCAATAAGAAAAGGATGTCACTTTAGCAAGTTTGAATAAAGTCCAAAGCCAAGCTAAGAGCTGTATCTGAACCAGTCTTCTGCTCCATAAGAGGATGCAATGAGAGTGAATGGGTAATGAGATCCCTGGCTCCAGAGAGCTTAGCTCTCCTATTCAAGTTCATAATTAATTCAAAGCTTTGATAATTTCATTAGATTCCTCCTTTGCTGGCCCTATCAATAAAAGATGGCACTGGACTGCAGTTCCTCTGTGGCATAAACACAGGCAAAGGCACCGACCAGGGAACCTTTGCTTCCTGACAGGGACAATGGCATATGGTGCTCCATGTTGCTGAGGGAGAAATGGAAAAAGATACAGCTAAATAAAACATTACAGATGACAGTTGTAAACTACAGCAACATATTTTAACACCTTTTACTTATTGGATTCCTTTGCTGAGGATTAAAGGAGAGAAAGCTTTGTGGTAGGAATAAAAATCATGAGTAGCTGGGAGGGTAAAACCTCCATGATTTCCTAATTCTGACTGTCTAGGCTTACAACAAATCTATCTTACATTCACAATGAATAATTTTCCCACCTTTGAACTCTATCCCCCATTCTTTCCAGAACCTTTCCACCCTGCCCACAGATGTCAAAAATCTATTTCCTTCTTGATTACAGGTCTTATCATGCAAGCTTCAGTTGCTTCCCACTCTGGATACCTCTGGGATAAACATACTATTTTTCATTTAAGGCCCATGAAAATCTGACTCCAGATTTTTTTTACTTTACTCTCCCTTCATACACTCTGTGTTCCAGGCAAAGGAGTCCTCCAGCCATATCCTCCACCCAACACGGTTTCTGCACTCACAGGCTATTTTCTCATGTCTAGAATATTTATTTTTTTATCTTCTGCCTCTCAAAACCCAAAACTTCCTTCAAGACTCAGCTCTATTTAAAACCTTTCCTGATCATCCCACCCTTATTTCTCAGTGTCCTCATTCCCTTTAAGTCACTTGGCATTTATTTGTATATACTTTGTTTTTGAGGGGAAATGTCATATGATAGATACAGCTTAATCTTAGAGCCAGGAAAATAAGAATTCAGTTCTACCCCTGACACTGGCTCTGTGGGAAAGTCACTTAGCTCCTCAGGGCTCTCAGCATTGTAGAGAAAGTGCCAGCCTAGGAGTTCCCAATACCAATGAACTCACCGTACGTCCTACTCCTACCTTATATCATGCATGCTGAATGTACAGTCTTTGCAACCCTAGAAGTTGTGTGTCCAGACCTGTGATTTCATCAGTGTGTTCAGCTCCAGCTCTACTATCTCCACCCAAACAGATGGCCTTTCTAGTCTTAGAGAAATGACTAAGGCAGTGGTGTCCAACTCAAATAGAAATCCAGGCCAGGAATCCGGACAGAAAGATTCCTGCAGGCTGTATATTTGACTGGAAGTGTATTATTGTACTGTATTGTTGTATTATGTACATTATTGCATTTCTATTTATTTTGTGAAATATTTTCCAATTTCACTTTAATCTGCTTGGGCACTGTGTTTGATGGCACAGAAATGTTACTGGGTCAACCTGTGGAAGAAGCCAATTGTTCACTGCTCCATGCTATGAATTGCTTGACACACAGGCTTGTTGTACCAAATGGATGAGTCTTTCCCTAGTATTCAAAGAAATAGGGAAGCACTCAAAGTATAGGAGACTCAAAATAAATGGAAACAAACACACTAACTAATTTGGACAATTTTCATGTCATTACCTACCCATTTTCCTTAGCATCTTATGCTATCTGAATAGAAGCAAAATCTCTTCTACAGATGTATTACTATTATGTACTATATTAACATAATAATAATAAATTTCCTAAGGTCTACATACATACCACTGAATTTAGAGCAATGGTTTTGAACTCATTCAGATATCTAATCCTCTTCAAGAGCAAACATTTGTGAAATGGGTTAAGTCCAGTTATAGCTATGATCTTAAGCAGAACTGGATCCCTTGCATGACCATCAGAACCAAAGAACTTCACATTTGCTTTGTTTATGCTTATGAATGCAGGTGAAATTTTTTTTGGGGGGGGTGCATTTTTAGAAAGCTCTTTCTTATACTGAGCCAAAACCTGCCTCTCCCTCTAATTTACACTCACTGCTCCAAGTTTTGCCCTCTGGCACTCCAAGCATAGTGCAGTGGGACAAAGAGATGCTGTGTTTCCCGCACTATACCAGGAGAATTCTGATCTTTAACAAGCAATCTATGGAATTTTTCAAAATTTGGAGATTATTATTAAGTGCTTAGCATGTGCCAGGCAACTGACCTGAGCACTGGGAATACCAATCTAAATATCTCTGTATTGCTGTGATCAGTTCTGCAAACAGAATTGATCAATGATGTACCTCACCTACAAGGAACTCTGCCTGGCAGATAGTCTGCTTGTTTCTTCCTGCCTTTTCCTGGCCCTGACTTAAAACAAACAGGATCTTTAGGATGAAAGTTCCCCCTCTGAATCAGGCTTTTTTCTCCTTGAAACATGTGTGTGTGTTTATATGCAGAAATACAAACATGCTAGGTTTGAGACTTTTGTGATACCCTGTACATATAGATATGAAAGTACACACTCACCCACCCACTCACATACATACACACACACACACACACACACACACACACACACACACACCCCTCCCTTCTTTCACTCAGTAGGTCTTACCCACTTTTCAGTCATCTCTATTTCAGTCCCACTCCTGTTTAAGGCAGTAATGGATTCTGGCAAACTAGAAATTTTTGGATGAAATTTGATAGTTGCCAAATCAAAAGCCACAGATTATTGTTTTCCAACAGCAAACCTTGGTTATCAGAGAGGACCGATGACATCAGGAGGGTAATGTCTTGGCTTGCAAGTGAATTGGATTTAAGTAAGGCAGAACTGTACAAAATCATCAGCTCCCAGTTTCCCCAGATCATCAGGATGCAGTGGCAAAACAGAGGTCAAGATGGCTGGCAATGGCCCTGGATGCAATGGGAGACGACCTTGGCCTTTTAAAACTAAGTTCTTTCCAAGGTCTCGGTTGGTCTGAGGCAACATCCACTCAGTGATTTAAAACTAAGTTAGAATTAAGGAAAAGATGACATAATTTTGTCTTCACAAAACAGTATGTCTGAGAGTGGAAGACCCTTGAGTTTCTGGCAAGAACAGAAACAATTGCCAAAATCTGGCTGGAGAATGGCCTAGATGGAGCAGAGTTATAAAGGAAATAATGACAGATGATTAAAGAAGGTGGGTCAATTAGTTAGAAGGCCTTGAATATCAAGTAGATTTAATGTCACAAGCAACATGAAAATATAGTAACATCATGATCAAGGGAGTGATATGATTGAAATAGGTTTTGTATATAAAGTAGGATAGGTAGACAGACAACAGAGGCAGCTGTGAGGATCTTACAGGAAGCAATTATTCAACATATACTGGTCACCTATTATATGCAAAGCATTGTGGTAGGTGCTGTGAGGAATATGCAGAATGCCTTCAAAGTTCTATACAATCTCTCTGGGGAGGTGAGCCGGGTACATATATAACACTAAATAAGAAAATATTTCAATAATGGATGGTTAAAACAATAAAAGAGGAACCCTTAATAGCTAAATGTACTTTTTGAGTTCTGAAAGACTGGATTGTTAGGAAAAATAGAAAAGAAAACACATGCGAGCCATATCAGTAAATTGTGCACATGATATAGACAGTTCTGGGCTAGTAAAAAAAAAAAAAGGGATAGAGATTGAGTATGGGAAAGAAAAATTGGGTAGAAACGGAGTTCACTGACATTCTCTGGATCCAGATTACGACTTCTGTGAGAGGTTACTGGACAAATAGGACAAGGAATAAGGATTTAAGCCATATAATAGCTGGAAGCTTGTGTTGCTCTAATCAGGCTACAACAGATAACTAATGAGCAACTCGGAACAGGAATAAAAGATAACTTGAAGGAATAGGAAGAGAACATGATTTGATCATATGGCAAGAATAAAAAATGACAGGTAGATTATTAGAGAATTAAGAGAAACTAAGAAAGGTGTCCTCCATGTTGGTTGGACCTTCAAGGCCAAACCTATAAGAGAACTGGCACAAGAGTTACACCGGCTAAACAAGCACAGATAAGTGACTTCTCCATTTGGAAGCAATCTCCAAATCAATGACGTCACAGACTATGTGAATATGACAGACAGCTAATAAGTATCTAGCAAATCTAAAAATGTTGTGATCAACCCATATTATCATTTAACTTTTGCTTTATTAATTCAACATCTTTATTTTACATATGAAACAACCTCCCTCCCTGTCTAAAGCCTATCAGAAAAAGGAGCTTCAGCTCAGGAAAGGAAGGCCTGACTTCTCTCTGCTTCAAGAGAGTTCCCTGAACTACCACTTCCATATCAGTGCTCTCTCATTCTGTCCAGTCATTCCATTTCCACCTTCAACACTTCCATCCTATTCCTGAAATGTCTTCTCTACCTCACTAAATTGTCTCCTTCCCTTTAAAACTTGAAAACTTGGTGGCTATCTATTGGTTTTTAATAGACTGGAAAAGCTTTATTGCAATATGGCAGCCAAGAAAACTAATGAGACATTAGCCTAAGAGAGCAATCAGTACTGAACAAATGCTCTGGGAAATGATTATCATAAGGCACACTAAAATTCATTTGAAATTTTTAAATTAAAAAAAAATCACCACTGAATTTCAATTATCATTCTTCTTATTTATCCAACAAATATTTCCAGAATGTGCAGGACAAGCTAAGGGTTACAGGAAAAAAGGGAAACATTCCATTTCCTGCCCTCCAAGCACAAACATGCCATTAGAGGGAATAAGACACACAAATAACCACAGCACAAAGGACTCCGTCAGAGGAAAGTCCATTAGTGACACACAAATCCAATCCTGTCACTCCCTGCTCAAAACATCTTCCAGAGCCTCTGGGATCAAATGCAAAATCTTCGGCCTGGTTCTTAGGACTACAAACAGGACAAAATGACTTGCCCAGGATCACAGGCTTGTAAGTGCCTAGGGCCATATTTAAACTCAAGAGGATGTCTTCCTGCCCGTAGGCCCAGAGCTCTGTGCACCCCTTCTCCACCACCCAACTCCAGTCTTATTCCCAGACTACTCCCCTTCATGCCCTCCTTACTCTAGTCAAGCTATCTCTATGCTGTTCCTTCCATGCTTTTGTGAAAATGGCCCCCAAAGCCCAGACTCTTTCCTTGCTGCCTTAAGGAATTCTTAACACCTTCCTAACAAAAGACTTCTAGATTTGATAAGACTTCTCTCTGGCTTGAAATTTCTCAGTATCACTTTGCGCATACATAATTTCACTTGACTGTTGCATCCCCAAGAAGCAGATAAAAGCTCCTTGAGGACAGATGGCTTCCTCGTTCATTTTTGTCTCTATATTCTCAGGATACTTAATAAGTGCTTGTTGAAATACACTTAAATAGTCTGGAGAGCAAAGATGAAAGAACTCAATCACAGCTAGAAAGTCTCATGGAGAAAAGTGCGTTTGGGCTTGTCTTGGAAGGATTTCTGAGAAGAAGGGACAGGGCCGGGCCGGTCCAAAGGATGGGAGGCCAGTTTGGCTGAAGCACAGGGTTCAGACAGAGGAGCAGTGGGAGATCCCATTCCATTCAATTCAATTCAGAGAACAATGATCACAAACCAACTATGTCAGATTGTGGTCAGATTCACACAAAAATGGAGCAAACATGGTAAATATGATAAATACAAAGAAAGCATACAAAGTACTATATCAAATTCAAGGAAGAAAAATCACTTTGAATAAGGTAAACAGAAAATATTCCATGATAAAAGTAGTACATTTCAACAGGCAGAGATAGTGGAGGAAATATGAGCAGGGTCAAGAAAGAGAAAGCATGGAAAGCAGGAAAGTCAATGGCCACATGGCCACGTTTGCCTAGAACTGATGCATAAAGGAAGTGATATGAAATAAGCCTCTAAGGGAAGTCATATTCAAATTGTGGCACACATCCTACAACAGCAGTTGTAGGGAAGCAGGGAAATTTGGATTTGATCCTAAAGCAAGGTTTTTAATGAGGGGCCTAGGAACATTTTTTTTTAATGACTATCAATATATTTGTTTCCTTCTGTATTTTTAATAAAATTATTATTTTATTAAATGAAATTGTGTATTTTATTTATGTATTTATTAAATGAAATTGTGTATTTTATTTCATGCATTCAAAAACATTGTTCTAAGGAGTCCTACCAAGGCTTCATCACACTACCAAAAGGGTGCAAGACTCAAAAACAGTTATCACAATCTACAAGGGCCAAAGGAATTCTGAACTGGGAAGTAACATGGTCAGACCTGTCCATCAGGAATACTCTTTTGGCAGCTGCTTGACTGGAAAAGGGAGAGAATGGAGGTGGAAAGACACATTTGAGGCATGTTAAAATAGTCTAGGTTGAAACATGATGGTCAAGACTTTAACCAGGGTTATGATCTTGTGAGTGTAAAGAAAATAATACATGTAAGAGAGAATGGAGAAATAAATGGGCGAAAGGCAGATTAGTTTCTCCTTACAACCCTGTGATATAAGTATTAATATTCTCATCTTACAAATTAAAAAAAAATAACAAGACTCAAGGAGGTAAGTGTCTTACAGCTCAACCAGTGGCTATATCCGTGTCTAAAATTATATAGAACAGAAAACATCCTTTTAGCCATTTAGGGAGAGATCTAGGCAAGGGGGGAAATCATAAAAGTAGGATCTCATTCTGGAAAAAAATCTTCAAATCTTCAAGGACTGCTTCAAGGATGGGAGCTTCTGCCATTCTAAGCCTCTCCCAGGTGAGAGCTTCATGTTTTTATCTACTCAGTCCAAATTCAAGACTGCTTAGTCAAACAATAAACATTTATTAAGCACCTACAATGAGTCAGGCATCATGCTAGGAACTGGAAATCCAACAAAAAAATTCAAAATGTTTCCACTTTAATGTCTAAACCAATAACTAATAAACTATGAGCTACTGGGTAGAACACAGAGCCTGAAGCCAGGAACATCTGGATTCAAATCCAGCCCTGACACTTACCAGCTGTATGATCCTGAACAAGTCACATGGGGCTCCTCACAACACCTTAATCCCAAAGCAGTTGTGAGGATCAGATGAGGTAATATTTGTAAAGTGCATGACATAGTGGCTGGCACATAGGAGGCACTTAAACTCTTGTCTCCTTCCTTCCCTCCTTCCTGCAGGAGGGTAAGGGCAAGACTTTCCAGTCCTGCAGAACACAAGGAAGGATCAGAACAATTATCAATGGGACTCTCATTAATTATGAGTACCCATCAGGTTCCCAGAAGGCAGAAGGTTAAACCAATTCCTTCTCTCAGCAGAGAGAGGGCTGTGGAATGCACCCCATTATGTTTCGTACAGTTTGGCTCAACTGTCACTCTTTGCTCCAAGAAAGGGTTCAATTAGTGATGAGGGACATGGGGATGGGTATTGAGAAATAATTGTAGCATAAAAAGAAACAAAAAGCAAGAACAAAAAAAAATTTAACTTTAAAAAATTGTTTCTTCACAGGTTAATTCCCTTTTTCATCATTTCAAAGTCCCTTGCAATGTTTTGCGATGTTAAAAAAGTTTTTGTATTCATTAAAAGTGGAGAAATGAATGCCACTTATACTATGTAATTAAGAAAAGTTCCTCCATCAATGATATTCCAATGAATTAAAGTGGTAGTGGAGGCAACATGAGATAAAGGCAGTGAATTTGAGATTCAGAGGAACTGAATTCTAATGCTGTTTCTGACATTGACAAACAGCACAAATCCTGGCAAGTCACTTCCCCTCTCACTGGTCCCATTTCCCCACCTATAAAATGAAGGTGGTAAGGCTAAGTAGCCTCTACAGATCCTTTCTGGCTTCAAATCCTAAAAATCTTACCAATTAAAAATAATTTAATTTAATTTAAAAAGCAGAAACAGTCATAAGAATATTCCATTGCTGGGTAATAAATACTTCAATTACAAAAACATTTAATTTTTATCTGCTTAATGATGTCTTTTTATCATCTTATAGTTTACACAATAACTATAGCTTGAGTTGAACAAATCAGTAAAATATTCAGTGTATTCAATTGTGTTCAATTATTATTGATCCATGTCACAGAAAATTAAACATATAAGACATATATTCAAAAGTAAGCTCATATACCATATTTGAATTTTAAAGAGAAAAATTATTTTGCTTTGCTTGAGCCCACTATTAAGAGAATTAAAACCTTAAAAACACTAGCAAAGTTTTAAAAAACTATTATTATTCACACCAAAAAATAAAAACAAAAAAAAGATTACTGCAGAACGCTTCCAAAGTCTTCATTTGTCTTAAGAATGATAAATTTGGGGGACATGAGCCAATAAATGGGCACAAATCTTCCAATGACCATTTTCATTTCTTTGTTTTAAAAAATACCTCAGGAATTCTCCAAGATTTTTATTTTCATTTCCTATCTAATTCTTGGAAGTCAGTTACTTTTTCATTAATATGCCAAATTTTCTTTAGAGCCTGGCCTATTTCTCCAGGTCTGCTTATTGATAACAAAGAAAGAAAAGGTAGTTAATATCATCATCTTAGGGTGAACTGGCAAGAAGTGGGGCAAGGAAATGTTGTAACTATTCATCTCAATTCAGGAAAGAAAAAAAAAAACATATTCCTGTTACTGGTTCTGGGTGCTAAATTGAATCAGGTGTCCTCTCCTCTTAAGAAAATTAAGTTGCTTTTGTGCAAGAGTGTTTTAATGAGAACAGAGCTGGCCGACAGTGATAAATGGGAATGACACCAAAGAGAGCAAGTAAGCAGGACAATATGTGCATGTTTCCACCTCCTAGCCTATTTTTCACTGACTATTCTGAATGACTTTGCTGTTTCTTAAGGGGCCTATTAATCTCAAATTTAGTTATTACACAACGTTTATTTGAACATATATTCTGTGGATGATGACAGTTAATAAAGGAAATCTTTCACAAGCTGTATTTTTACATATCGTTCTAGCTACAGCTCCAAGTCATTCTCTTGCATTGATGGAATAACCTACTATGTGGTATGGCTTGAAAAAAAGAACATATATTCAGATTACTTTTTAAGCACACAGGGACTCTTAAATAACTCTTAAAATGCACACCCTACCTCTACCAAAAAAAAAAAAAAATCAAGTGACAAAATGGTTCAATATCAAATAACAGCTTACCTGTTCAACCAAAATCATTTATTTTGCAAGCTGGCTCTTCCAAAACAAGTTAGATGCCTTTTAACACTTCCAACCACCTTTTAAAAATCTGATGCCTTTCTTTGCTGCTTTTGTATACAAAATTACTTTCTCACAATCAGACTGAAAAGAAAGATTGATTTGGTTGAGATGTAAAAAGAATCAGGGGTAGTAGCAATTTGGATTTTCTCTTGTGAATATTTTTTTCTTTATATATCACTAAATTAGTTGTTTTTATATTTTTGATAAATGTTCAAGTCTATCTCTAGGATAACAATTGCAATCCACGCTATTTTCTTCACTCACACATTTTCAACCTTAGTTCAAGACTTCATCAACTCTCACCTAGACAACATTTCATAATTGGTCCTGCTTCCAGGATGTCATCCTCCACACAGATGCCAAATTGATATGACCAAAATGCAGGTCTAACTTCTAAAACTAATATATAAAGCCCCTGATAGCAGAGCACCCATTTATAGTTCCCCTACCCCCCCCCCAAAAGAATCCCTTTTCACACACTCTATTCCCATTAAACTAATCTGCTGGGAATTTCACATCCATGTTTCACACAACATTCCACTTTCCATATCTATGCCTTTCTGGCAAGCTGGTTCCCATTCCTGAATTCCCTCCTTTTGTACCAGCTCTCAGAATCCCTAGCTTCCTTTAAAACACAGTTCCTACTCACTCTACTTGCTATTCCCTTCTCCCACTAGAAATCATTTATATAAATTTAAAAATAACATGTATGTAATCATCTTTGTAAATATTGTATCCACCCAGAAGAATGTAAGTTCCTTAAGGGCAAGGACCATTCTATTTTTGTAATTGCATCCCCAATGTCCAACAGTTCAAAACTCAAATCTGTGATCACATTCATAAGAATGTTAAAATATTCTTTCAATTCACCCATGCCTGCCTTTCCTGTGTGACTTATCTATATCTTCCCATTCATTAGTCATGGGGTGGGGAGGAGGTTCCATTAATGTGCATTTGTATATACAAAATTATACCTCTTTCCATTTCATGAAGAAACCAATGGAACAACATGTGGGTTGTTTAATCCTTCACCATACTTTTGATCAAACTTCCTTTTCAGTTATATATATTTTTGATGACAATCCTTATTTTTCCTTTGAAATTTCCTAAGCCTTGCATAAGAGTAAACATGTTTTTTCTCATTTTTTTCCTTTTTGATCTGATTTTTTCTTGTGCAGCACTTTAATTGCGGAGATATATATAGAAGAATTAGACATGTTTAACATATATTAGATTATTTATTGTCTAGGGAAGGGGGGTGGGGAAAAGGAAAGAAAAATTTGGAACACAAGGTTTTGCAAGGGTAAATGTTGAAAACTTATCATTGCATATATTTTGAAAATAAAAATCTATTATTTAAAAAAAAATTTTTTTAAGTTTGTTATACTGAATCAAATGATTCTTGAAAGCTGAGAAAACCACTTCAATACTGTTTTTTAATAACAAGCTCTACATTAGTCTTCAAAAAGTTTTTCAACTAAAAACATGACTTGGGCATCAAGAAAGACCTAGTAGACTAAAAGGTCATGTGTAACTCAAATCATATGAGAAATATTTCTACAATATTCTAAGATAAAATTTTTTATGATCTGATCTAGAGGAACACTATACACACTATCTTGTCTTCTACTTGATTCTCCATTAACCTACAGTTTCTACGATGTACTATTTCACATGTAACTTTTAGTCATTATTTTCTTTTTTAGAAGTAAATATGATATATATACATACATATACATATACACACATATCTTTGTGTGTGTACATATATATATATATATACTACTATGTTATAAGAAATGATGAGGTCAATGATCTTAGATAAACAAAGACAGACCTGCATGAAATCACAAAGTACAAAAGGAGTGGAACCAAAAGGACAATGTATACAGTAACAGCAATATTGTTTTAAGAAAGACTTTGAGCAAGGAAGTCATTTTGACTACTATAAATAACTTGAATGAATTATAAAGATATGAAGAAAGACTGTATACAAAGAAAGAACTGAAAAATGGAAATATATATATATAGAATAGTTTATATATATATACACACACATATACATATTTGCATCTAATAGTAGTCATCATGATGTGGGTGAGAAAAAAAAAGAAATTTATATATTTATTATATATTCAAAAGAAATAGCAACAAAAAGTTATCAAACTCTGCATACCCTTTGACCCAGCAGTGTTTCTATTGGGCCTATATCCCAAAGAGATTTTAAAGGAGGGAAACGGACCCATATGTGCAAAAATGTTTGTGGCAGCCCTTTTTGTAGTGGCTAAAAACTGGAAACTGAATGGATGCCCATCAATTGGAGAGTAGCTGAATAAATTATGGTATATGAATGTTATGGAATATTATTGTTCTGTAAGAAACAACCAGCAGGACGATTTCAGAGAGGCCTGGAGAGACTTGCATGAACTGATGCTGAGTGAAATCAGCAGAACCAAGAGATCATTATATACAGGCCTATGGGATCTGAGTGTGGACCACAACATAGCATTTTAACGCTTTCTGTTAATGTTTGCTTGCATTTTGTTTTTCTTCTCAGGTTTTTTTTCTTGTAGATCTGATTTTTCTTGTATAGCAAGATAACTGTGTAAATACGTATACATATATTCGATTTATCATATATTTTAACATAATTAACATATATTAGACTACCTGCCATCTAGGGGAGGAGGGAGGGGGAAGGAGAGAACAGAAGGATTTGCAAGGGTCAATGTTGAAAAATTACCCATGAGATATGTTTTGTAAATAAAAAGCTTTAATAAAAAAAAAGAAAAGAAATAGCAAGTTGTACATAATAAATTTGCAGTTTCACTTGTAATCATCTTTTTTATTATATTATGCTGTGGAAATTCTTGTTTTATTTCATAAATTAAGACCAAAATTTTTAAAAAGAGAGGGAATGAACAGTCAAAAAAAGAATATATATGCTTCAAAATCCTATAGTTTCATTCTTGGGCATATTTTCTCTACCAGTACAGAACATGACCTTCCCTACCTTAACAAATAATCTGATTTTCTAGGGCCCAAAGACTTTACTACCTGTGGCCAACTCAGGGAAGAGCCTCTTGGGTTTAGTCAAACCAATCCTACTACCATCAGAACCCTGTACTCCAACCACCAAATCTTGTAAAGACAACATTTTGGTGTGGGGGTGGGAGTCATAACTTCCCTAATACTTTTAAAGTTGACTACAAGGACCACCAAAATGTCATCCTACAGTGTCCCTCCCGTGGTTCCACTGTCTGAAACCATACTGAGTTTGGGAAGATCGAATTATCTGATCCAGAATAGAAAATCTGTTTTTATGTTAAGTGTAACATGTACTTCTCAATGCAGAATCAAGTTAAACTATTTGAAGCTATTGATTTAAAATGTCACACCATATAATCAAGTCTAGTTCTTAATACAAGTGGAAAAAGGAACAACCACC
Source organism: Myrmecobius fasciatus (assembly GCA_023553655.1). Classification (NCBI taxonomy): domain Eukaryota; kingdom Metazoa; phylum Chordata; class Mammalia; order Dasyuromorphia; family Myrmecobiidae; genus Myrmecobius; species Myrmecobius fasciatus. Next base: position 137,701 of record JAJPUD010002206.1, on the reverse strand, counting down.
ATGTCTGGAGGATTTGGGGAAGGCGTCTAGCTTTTCACACACACACACCGGCTTTAGACATCTAAGAGGCACAGTAGAAAGAGAGAACTAGGCCTCAGATACTCCTTAGCCACACAAGTCAGATACTTGTGGCCCTGGAAGAGTCACTTAACCTATCTTCCTGGCAAGTCATTTAAACTTCCAGTGCCTCCAGGGATTTTCTATGATTGTCCCTTACAGATTAAAATGGGATTCTTCCATGAATATGTGGCTTCACAGACACTGAGGTCACTCCCTAAAATAGCACCATCCCCCCCCCACCAAAAAAAAAAGGGGGGGGGGGACGGAATGGAGCGGGAACAAGAACCAATACACTTCTAAATCAGGATTTATTACTGAACATTCTTTAAAGTGCATTTCTTCCTCAATTTCTTAACAGAAGCTATAATGTAAACTAAACATCCTGCTAATTTTTAATTGAAGCTCCATTTAAAGCCAACACATAACCTACATTACCAGAATCATCTTGCATTAATGAGATCTTCTTCAGGGATACTCTTCCAAAACGTATTTTTTAAAAAAACTCAGTAGAAGAGGGATCAGCTTTCAACCAGACATTTACAAATCTGATCACCCCTGCTGAAATATTCCATATTTCCTATAAGTGTTAGCAGAATGCAGCTATTTAGCCATCCATTAGGTCTGAGACCTCGGAGCTTCTTAAGAGAGTGATAGATCAATCCCCTAGCAATAACTCTCTCATCAGCTTTTCATTAACAGTAAAAATAGCTTTCTCGTCATCTTCTGGGAAATAACTTATAATAGAATCATTGCACTTACATGGACCTCTGTGATCATCTACTTCAGCCCTCTGCCTCCAAGAAAGACGAAACCTGAACTCTTCAAGATAGGTGATGGCCTACCATTATTTTTCTATGACAGAGATAATGTCTCAGCAGGCCATCCTGAAGTTCAAATCATCTACATCACTGGGGTCAAACTCAAACAGAAACAGGGCCACTAATTCCTTGTAGGCAGCATATTAACTTGTTTTAAAATGTGACATTTCCCCAGCTATCAGATAAGAAGTGGGGACAAATGACATCAAACACAGCTTTCAACTACAGGCTAGACCGGGGGGAGGGGGGGGGCTGGTCAAGATGAGCCGGCATCTCTTCCAATTCTAAAATTCTAAGACCTGCACCCTAAAATGCAGGGAAACAACTGTGCACAAACAAGGTACACACAAAACAGACTGGAGATAATGAACAGGGGGAGATTACTGCAGAGGACATGTGTTCCTTTGGGATTTCAAGGAGGCCAGTGAATCCAGGAGACAGAGAGGATTCCAGCCAGGGAGCCCAGCCTCAGATCTACTTCTCAGCACCTCCAGGAAAGCTTCTAAGGCTACAGACCCATTACCAGGCTGCATTAGTAAGGGAAGGCCAAAGATGTCATACAGTGCTGAGGATTGCTCAAGACGCATAAATTCATACTGCATACATTTGTCTCTTCTTCATTAAAGTTTTAATAACGTCTGAAATGTTATTTTTTAGAATACAAATGATATAGAAGCTTTTTTTAATCAATCACCTTCACCCACATGTGCAAGAATGTTTGTGGCAGCCCTTTTTGTAGTGGCTAGAAACTGGAAACTGAATGGATGCCCATCAATTGGAGAATGGCTGAATAAATTATGGTATATGAATGTTATGGAATATTATTGCTCTGTAAGAAATGACCAACAGGAGGATTTCAGAGAGTCCTGGAGAAGCTTGCATGAACTGATGCTGAGTGAAATGAGCAGAACCAGGAGATCATTATTCACGGCAACAACAATACTATATGAGGATCAGTTCTGATGGACATGGCTCTCTGCAACAATGAAATGTTTCAAACCAGTTCCAATTGTTCAGTGAAGAAACTGAACATACACACCCAGAGAGAGGGATATGAGAAGTGGACCACAACATATCATTCCCATGATCTCTACTGATGTTTACTTGCATTGTGTTTCCTTTCTCAGAGATTTTCTGTTCATGTAGATACAATTGTTCTTGCACAGCAAGACAAGTATGAAAACATGTATACATATATTCAACTTGTCAAATATTTTAACATATGTTATTAACATGTAGTGGACTTCCTGCCATCTAGGGGAGGGGAGAGGACTAGGGGGGAGAATTTGTAACAGAAAGTTTTGTAAGGATCAGTGTTGAAGAATTACCCATACATATGTTTTGCAAATAAAAAGCTTTAATAAAAATTTTTTTTTAAATCATCTTCAAAGGTAAATCATAACCTTGATCTCATGGAAAAAAAAAAAGTGGATTTGAAGTTCAATGACCTGGGTTCAAATCTCAGGCCTTCACTTTACTTCCATACCACTATTTCCAAATCTTGCTTTCTGCATTCTGGGCATCATCCTCCAAATCAACTTTGGGCTCTGCCTGTGAAATGAACTTGTGCCTGGTCTTGCCCATAACTGGTCTGTACGACATGCTGTTGGGCTCCTGCTCCTTTAACATTCTTAGATGTGTTGTCCCCATTAGAATGTAAGCTCCTTGAGGATAGCAAATGTCTTTCATGCTTTTATTTCTACCCACAATACAGAATATATGTAAGCACATAAGAATAGTAATAAGTAGCATTTACATTAATTATCCTTTAAGGTTTTCAGGATGCTTTACATAAATGCTTGTTTTGTCCTATATTGATCTTTTATCTAACCTAACCCACCTACCTCTACCTCCATCAATCTATTTATCTCTCTCCTATCTCATCTTTCTACTATTCTTTTCTATTCTTCCTTTTTCTCTCTTCTTTCTCCTTTCCCTCCCTTTTTCTCTCCCTTTTTCCTTTCCTCTCTCCTTTCCTTTTCTCTCCCTCTTTTTTCCTCTCTTCCTTCCTTCTCTCCCTTCCCTCCTTCTTCCCTTCATTTTTTCCTTTTTTCCACTCATCCAATCCCATTTAAATAAGGTGACTATTAGAAGAAAGTTAAATGACTTGTTCCAAATCACAAAAGCGGCAAGTAACAAAACCCTAACCCTAACTCAAGTCCTTTAGCTCAAATCCAGAGATTTTACCAATACTGATCCATAAACATTCATTAAATTCCTATAAAATTATTATAAATTATAATTCCTGCTAGGCCTCATTCTAGGAGCTGGGAATGCAAAAACAGAAACAAAATAGTCCCTGCTCTTGAACTTATCATCTACTGGGACAGTAACATATACACAAATAGGTCTATGAAAAATGAACACACACACTACAACAACAATAGATAAAAAATAATTTGAAGGAATGGAGACATTAGAAGGTGAGGGGATCTAGAAAAGTTTGATGTAGGTAAAAGTAATTAACATTTTTGAAGGAAGGTAGGGCTTCTAAGAGGTTCTATTCTACTCCTTCATTGATTGAAAGCACACCAATGATTCCTTTCCTGATTTACAGATGAATTAAGTCAGACTGAGGGAGAAAAAAAGGCAGCACAAAAAGAAGGAATGCAATGAAATCTTATCAGAGACCTATTGCTGCTTCTCATCCTCCTAAAGACCTAATTCTTTTGTCTAATTTGCTAAGTATTATTCTCTTCATTAGGCAGACATGGTGTTAGGCTACATGTCTACACCCCACACACACACACACACAAACTGTGTGTACATGTACATACACACAAACAAATGTGAAATGGGTATTTCACAAAGAATTTTTCTGTAAAGAAGAAAACCAATGAGAGAGAAAAGAAGTATGAGAAATACCTCAAAGTTTTATTTCTCTTTTATTTTGGGTATCTTTTTAAAAGTTCAAGTTAGTTCTTCTCTTTAGGATTGAGATCAGATTTGTTGTATCACAACAACTAAAGGGCTGCCACGGGATGATTTAATAAAAGGGGCTCAGCGACACCATGGTATATAACCTAAGGCTTCCTTTCGGTCAAATGCTTTAGATCTATAAGTGACTTTCTCAAAAAAAAAAAAAAAAAGATTACCTGAGAAGATAGTCTCAGAAGGATACAATGTAATAACAGCCTCTCAAACACACTTATTTAAGTCCAAATTCTAAGAGATGCTAAGCTGTGATTTAAAAAAAAAAAAAAAAAAACTTAAAGGTGGTCCCCAAACACATCATCCATAACACGATTAGAGCTCTAGCTAAACAATACATTGACCAGCTCCAAAGTGTATTACTTTTCCATTCAAAAGGAATAAGGGAATGGGGCATCTTTTCAAATATTGCCCTTTAGATCCCATTCAAAAACTGGAGCCATTTTGTTTATGTATGAGCTGGAGGGTGGGGAGGGGAGTAGTGCTGAAATAGACGATTTGAATTACCATCACTTCTGTGATCACTAGCTTTGCAGCTCTGGGCCCATATGCCTTTAGAGGAGAAGGCAACTAAGCAGAAGGCAAAATTAAATTGCTATTCATCATGCATTAAGGCTGCAATATAGAATATGGTCGGGGGAAATGAGGCATTAAACAATATCTCCCAGGGCTGTAGATAGTGACATCTTAAAATGATGCAGGGTTGGTGAAAATTCAAACCAAAACAAAGCTAACACCTACTAGATATAAGAAACCGTGTTAGACTGTAGGATACCGGTGCAAAAATGAGAAGCAGCCCTCATATTCAAAGCGCTGACATTCTATCAGAGGGAGGTGACATACAAATAATGTTATCCAAACTGGTGCGGAGTGACTGGAAAAGGCAAGGCAAGACACTGACTCGAGAAGTAAGACTGGACCCGTGTGAGTGAAATGTTTGTAGCAGCCCTTTGTGTAGTGGCAAGGAATTGGAAATGGAGGGGATGCCCATTAGTTGGGGAATGGCTGAATAAATTATGGTATATGAATGTTGTGGAATATTATTGTTCTATAACAAATGACCAGCAGGATGATTTCAGAGCGGCCTGGAGAGACTTGCATGAACTGATGCTGAGTGAAACGAGCAGAACCAGGAGATCATTATACACGGCAACAACAGAGTTATGTGATGATCAGTTATGATGGACGTGGTTCTTAACAGTGAGACGATCCAGGACAGTTTCAATGATCTTGTGACAGAGAGCCATCGATAGCCAGAGAGAGGATTGTGGGAACTGAAAGTGGTTCACAATATAGCATTCTCACTCTTTTTGTTGCTGTTCGCTTGCATTTTTTTTCTCGCTTTTTCCCTTTTTGATTGATTTTTTTCTTGTGCACCTTGATAATTGTATAAAATATGTATGCATATAGATTGGATTACTTGCCATCTAGGGGGAGGAGGTAGGAAGAAGGGGAGGAAATTTGGAGCACAAAGTTTTGCAAAGGTCAGTGTTGAAAAATTATCGATGCATATGGCTTGAAAATAAAAAGCTTTAATCAAAAACAAAGAAAAAAGAAAAAAGAAAAGAAAAAAGAAAGAAGAGAAGAGAAGAGAAGAGAAGAGAAGAGAAGAGAAGAGAAGAGAAGAGAAGAGAAGAGAAGAGAAGAGAAGAGAAGAGAAGAGAAGAGAAGAGAAGAGAAGAGAAGAGAAACAAGACTGGAATCTGTGGTTCCAAATTCAGTCTCTTCTACTTCCTCTAGGATCCTGGGTCTCAGTTTCCATCCTCCACTCCTATGATTCACTACACACTGCAGCTATGACTTAAATATGTCCCTGATATTAAAAAGTATACCTAATTCAAGGAAGAATGTTATCCATTTCTCTTGGCAAACTGGGTCATTCTGATGAGATGCTAAAGAGGTAGGTTAAACTCTAATAAAAATTGTCATTTCTTAGAAAAAGTGAAATCGGTGGAAAAATGAAATTGTATGAGAGGGTTTTTGAGAGAAAATGGTTAGTGATTTAGCACTGTAGTCTGGAGACCTGTATTTGAATCATGCTTCTGACAACACTAGCCCTGTGGCTATGGACAAGTTAATTATCCCAGGGATTTGATTTCTCCATTTATAAATGGGTATGCTAATGTTTATATTATCTACCTAAATGGGTTATTATAAGGAAATAACTAAGTGTCTTAATTACAATTTTATCAACAGAAATAGGCAGGACAGAAAGATCATCCAATCTTCTCTGAAATTTTAGTTCAGTCAACAGCTAGCTTTTAGAAATGTTCATTTTCTTGGTAAACAGAAATGAAAATATTCTATTCCCTAAATCTTTATAAGTCACTTAAGCTCTCATCATAATTTTTTAAAAGATACTATTATAACAACACTATGGTTACTTGAAATTTTCTGTGCATATTTAAGTTATTAAGTGTAGGAAATGATGGATAAGCAGAAAAAAAGGTTTCGTGAACTAAATCCACTTGAATCATTCACACCAGATTTAGAAAGATATTTAGCACTTTCTACTTCTTTCTGCTCTCATGTGAGGAACAGTGGTGTTAGGCATAGCAGAGATAGCTAGGTAACACGGGATAGGGCATGAAAGCAGACAGCCTCAAGTTCAAATGCCTCATCACATAAATTCTAGTTATGTCATTCTGAGTAAGTCATAATATCCTCAGCAGTAAAATGGACATAATAAAGGTACTTACCTCCCAGGATTGTTGTGAGAGCTGAACAAGAGAAGACTTTAAAGTGCTTTGCGAATCTTAAAGTTCTATATAAATGCTATCTGTGACAATTTTTTTTGTTTATTTTCATATTAGTCATGTTGTGAAAGAAAACAGACAAAAGAATCCCCTCCAAGCAACAATAACCACACACAAAAACAAGGACATGGAAAGAGGAGGCCTCAGGCTTCAGTAAGACTGCACTAGTCATCCCTCGGGAGGCAGACAGCATTGTCTAGGACCGCTTCATTGCCGAGAAGAGCTTTCTGTTACCGGGTACCACCCTGGTTCTGCTCACTTCACTCTGCATCAGTTTATCTAAGTCTGCCCAGGGATTTCTGGATGCATCTTGCTCGTCATTTCTTACAGCACAACAATAATTCCATCACCGTGGCGTCCCACGACTTCTTCAGCCATCTCCCAATTCATGAGGTACGCCCTCAAATTCTGATGGTTTTTGTCACCACAAAAAAAAGCTGCCATATTGTTGTACAAAGTAGTTCTTTGCCCATTTAGAAAATCTCTTTGTAATGCTCTTGTTACTATCGTTAACAATACCTAGAAAAACCATGGCAGAAAAGATCTTCACTACTTTATATAGCCCGCTGTCACTCTGGGGACACCGAGGAGAAGCAGCACTTCTGGGGAGAGAGCCCTGCTCAGGGCTGCTCCTCCACCTTTGATATCCACTGATTCCCCCGCTTCTGTAGCACACAGACGGCCCCGCTCCAGTCAGCCATATTGGCAAAGGGCCGAGACCTCACCAGGTGGAGGTGAGGTGGGGGGGGAGGGGAGGCTTCCTGACTGAACAGGCGAGTGAGAACACTTTGTCCCAATGGCCTAAAGGCGGCGGAAGCAGTTGCTGAGGAGGAGCGCCTGGAGCCTGGTCCAGTACTGGGTCATTCGCTGCTGCATCCGGGCCATCACCCCTCGACTTGATTCAGCAAAAAGAGGAGGACGCTAATGGCCCTGTGCAATCCTGCCCTAAATCCAATTCAATCCAAACAGAGGGGGGCGGATAAGCTGATGAAAACCGGTGACGATTTGGGTAGGCTTGGCGTTTCTCAATGCGGGGGTAAAATCCCAAACGTCTCCCTCCTCCCCTCTTAGGGGGTACTCCCAACTCCCAATGCTGCGACCACCGGGGGGCAGTCCGGAAGCGGAGGGGGCTGGGAGCTGGAGGAGCCAGGCCACTCACGCCACCTTAAATAACTTGCTTAATCCTCCTCCTATCAATTTCTTCATCTATTTGGATGAGATCCACAGTTCTTAAATCTTTTAAGTATTATGGACCTCTCTGGTAGGTTTTTGAAGACTACAAATTCCTTCTTTAAAATGATGCTTTTAAAAGTATAAAATAAAGCACACGGGATTACCTGGGAAACAACCATTTAGCAAAAATTAGAATGGAAGGTTTTAGGTTGTTCCCCCCCCCCAGCCAAATTCTGGGACCCCTTGAAATCTACCCAGGGCCTATTAGAATATCTGAGGACCACAGGGTAAGGAAATAAATTATTTCAAAAGTCTCTTCCAGCTCTCTGTCTATAATTCTATGATCTAATCAGTGTTTTAACTGGGAGTCCTCCAAAAAGTGCATTTCATAGTCAGGAATAGGTGAAGAAGAGAAATAAAACATTTGCTATGCTGTCAAAAAATCTAAGAAATTGTTTTTTAATATTACAACAGTAGTGTCAAATTCAAACAGACAGGGGTTGCTAAACATACATAAGGATCCATGCTGAGCACAAATTGACTTAGAAAATCATATACTTTGGCAATATATGAATGAGATGAAATACTACTTTGCTCTAAGAAATGAAGAGGATAATTTCAGAAAAACCTGGGAAAATCTCTATGCACTGATGCAAAGTTAAGTGAGCAGAAGCAGGAAAAGAGTCAATACCACAATAGCAGGATCATAAACTTAATCAATTTTGAAAGACTTAATAATTCTGATTAAAACAGAGACCCACCACAATTCCAATGGACTCATGATGAAATATGCTATCCACCTGAGTTATGAACTCAGGGTACATACTGTGTTTTTTGTTTTTTTTCTCAATTTTCTTTTTTTCTTTTGTAAAAGAAGGTGGAAGAAAGTATAGGGAAAAGAAGAGAATTTGGAACTTAAAAAAAAGAATTTTAAAAGTCTGTGCTTTAAAAGAAAAAAAAAGAAAACAACATATTATCTATGTTCTACTCCATTTTCATTTTGCTAAATATTGCTCAATTACATATTAATCTGGTCTCAACTCAGTCTCCTGGCTGCCTGTTTGACACCTCAGTTCTAAAATATAGTTGGGCTTTTTAGTTATTTCTTTTCAGGACCAAAAGATTGCCTTTCCAGCTCTCTAATAACAGGACTATTCTTCATTTGTAAACCTTAATGTACCCTGTAAATGTCATCTATTAACACTATTATTAATAGCAATATGAATATACGAAGAACTTATAGAATAAAATATTAACTTTAAATGTAAACCACCTATTCCCCAGAAATCTATTCTTTGCATAGACAGGAGGTTACAGGGTAGAACACAGAATATACTGTCAGACCTGACTGATATTAGTGAGTTTTGTTGAACTGCTTTTTTTTTTCTTTGTTATAAGGGATGGTTCTCTTAGAGGGGTGGGAGGGACATATAAAGGTGATATAAAAACAAAAAGATGCTAAAAAAAGATTTTAAGGTGTCTATGTATATATACAATACATATGTATATGTATACATATATAAAATGTCTTCCAAAAAAAATTCAGCACTTTCGCATATCTAAAAAATGTTACCAAGAATTTGAAAATGCCTCAAAATATAATCAAGGATATTTAAATTCCATTTTAACCATCAATTCGACTAAATTCATGACCCAGATTGTCAGAATAATTTGAAATTTCTAAAGATGTTTAAATTAAGCTGTAATTCTGTGTTTGGCTTTTAACCTGTCTCTTTTCTCTCAATTTTTTCATCTTCCTGGCCTTAAACTCACAAGAGCTTTATAGCTTTTCTATAAAATTTATTCCCTTAACTACTCCTTACATCTATTTTCTAATCCCCAACTCACTTAATTAAATTCAACGTAAATTTAAATTGCAATTAACATCTTTTGAGGGATTACATGTTCTAATCACAATTATGCAATGAATATTTGAAATACATACATTTTGTTATATTATCTGAAATGCAAATTAGAGTAAAAAAAGATGTTTAATAAAAAACGTATACTACTGAAGACTTTATTATGGAACTCGAGGGACTGAATTAAGATCCAATTTTTTTGAGGACAGAAAAAAACTGTAGGTACAAAGATAAAATCATTTGCTCCCTCTAACAAAACCCCATAGCAATGGCTTGAAATCTTCAACAGACAGTACTATAATTTTATTATTTCCTTTAAAGTTGTTTTTTTTTAAAAAAACAACATGAACTTCATACTGCTACTCTAACTTTTACTAACTTAGGTGATCTTAAACACAAAAACATCACACAGAATTCCATCAAATTTAGAGACAAAAATCTGCCTTACTGATATTGCCATAATGTGATGCCAGGAAGACTGATAAAGGTAAAAACAGTAATTCAATTTTTCTTCCTAGATTACCCATGTTTCTCTTCAGAGTCTACAATTGGCAGATAGGGCAAGTTGTGGCAATTTAGGGTCCAAGATGAAATATAAGCAACCAAATTTTGCATGCAAAATCCTCTCTTTGAGATCTGGGGACTGAAGGGGATCTGAAAGGTTGCAAGTAAGGAAATGGGAGTCCATTGAGATTAAATGACCCCCTTTAGCTCACACTGGTATTAAGGATAGTGTCAGTTATGATTCAAAATCAGATGTTATGACATCATTTCTCTTGCTCCATATGCTTAATGGGGAAAGGGGGGAGAGGAGAGAAGCCTTGACAACAATATTGTGGTTCATCTTTAACCTAAAATAATCATTAAGCATCTAGGGAAGGCTCAAATTTAAAGCAACTAGATAATTGTTAAAGAGATACATGTGATGATAAATGTGGAAATATGTATAGAAGAATTGTACGTGTTTAACATAGATTACTTGCTGTCTAGGGAAGAAAGGGAGAAAAATTTGGAACACGAGGTTTTTGCAAGGGTAAATGTTGAAAACTATCTTTGTATTTTGAAAATAAAAAGCTATTATTCAATTTTTTAAAAAAATATATATGTGAAAGTAGCAACCACATAGGGACATAAGACATAATACTCAGGAGACAGTGATGCTATGGAAAGAGTACTGAAGTCAGAAGATTTGGATTTCAGTCTTGGCTCTTATTTAATTACTTCTTATTTAACCCAGGAAAGTCACTAAATTTCTCTGGATCTCAATTTCTTCATCTGTAAAGTGAGAAGGTTGGATCAGAGGATGTCTAAAAAGTTCTCTTCCAGATCTAAATCTATGACTCCATGATCTGATTGAGCCCAAGGGTACCAAGGACCACAATGATGAGGCTATTCCCTCTAACAATGAAGACCACACCCCATTCTTGTCTACCCAACTCTCATTCCGGTCCCTATCCTCCCAACAAGTCTGCCAGAGCATGAAACAATCACTTATAACACAGAGAGGTTTAAAACCTACATATCTAAAGCTAGCCTAAAGGAAATTTGGCACCAAAGAAAGAACACCATGTTTGTTTGATTTATGGAAAATACAGCCAATCTTCAAAGCTCATTAGGGAATGAGACTCATACCTCACTTATAAGATGACTTTTTCTGCATGAAGCGTTTCTAGAGGATACAATTCCCAAAGAAAGAGACAGAGACAAGAGAGAGAGAGAGGGGAGCGGGGAATCCATGTATTAACAAGCCAAGTCATAAAATGATCTTGCCCCACAGAAAAACTGGGCCTTTCTCCTGCTGCTATTCTGTTATGACAGTCTACATTTACCTTCCTTCTGAAGAGATTCATTTCTTAAATAACATGTCACTAAATATTTGAAGTGAATTCGGAATTCAAAACTAACCCTATATAAGCCATCTTCTACCATTCTGCATGAAAAGACTTTTAACCTCAGAGTTTATTAAATATTTGAACACATCTACCTACTATCTTCCTAAGGAAATTCATAGTAGGTGCTATTTGGGAGACCTGGTCCAAGGAAGGAAAACCTCCTGAGAAAGAAGTTCCACATGGTATGAGTGCCTAACTGGGCTTCTACCAAAATACCAATGATCAGCCTATCAAAACAGAACTTGATAGAAACCAGTACCCCACTGGAAACTGAACTACCATTTAAGAAGCCATCATCAGAAAATATTCCTCTTCTAAATGACAAGTTCAAGTTGTCTCTTAAAGTCTGTATTTTAAAAGGGGAAGGAAAGAGTGTTATTAAATACAGCTTTTAAAAAAATAGCAAATACAACCTGTCTCAATATCTTTTATTAAATGCTACTGTAAAACAAAGTATAAAAAGCAAATGCAGATTCTGAAAAAGTAATGAAGGTTTTGAAAAATATCCCACTGTCAGCACTGTACACAGGTACCGATGCATTACAGCACCTTAGTTTAAAATAAATCAACCTAAATGCCTGCTTTGGTAAGCACTTTAGCAGGCCTTGTGCTGGTATTGGCAAAGTCTGCATACCAAGAAATTAATTAAGAAATGAACTGTTTACAGAGTCCAGTTAGGGGACTTAGATTCTATCCTTCCTCATAAACTTTCTCTTTTTTACTTCTGGTAAAAATCTTCCTCCAGACTTCCTTTCCACATTTGCATATCTGTGCAGTCTTATTCTTTTTTTTTCCCCAAACCCCTTTGCCCTTTCAATCATGAAGCATATTACTCCACTGTCAGTGCAAAGCAGGCCCTAACAACAGGGAACCCAGCTGGGATAGGAAGAGGGCAGGAGGCTCATGCATTAACATAATAATCCAACTGTGTTCCCATAGGCCCTTAGGGCAGACAGCATATTAGGTAGGCCTCCTGTGCAGACCCTAGTGGAAGCTGCCTTATCACCTGCCTATCAACCGGTGGCAGATAGAGGCGGCTCGATAGCAGCAGCTCCTGCCAAGCTGTGGTGCCCAATTACCTTACTACAAAAGACAGAAATCCATTTCTCTATGTCTGTTTAATGTACTCAATGCGTTTCCTTATTTATGATTCGAATCTACGTCTCTGCATCATTTCCAAGGGACTGACTTATTGCCTTTTAACTTCTGAAAGTCGAGTTTGTCTGAAGGCCGGAGGATGAAGGCAGGAGAGGAATTCCAAACCCAGGAAAATACGGGTGGGTCAAGCTAATGGTTTGGGCAAGAGGTGTCTCGATCTATAAGAGGGGAAGGGAAGTGGCCATCACAGTTTCCTCTGGGGAGGAAGAAAAATAGAAGCGAAGAAGAAAAAAATATCCACACTAGTGATTTCTCAAAATCTGATATTTATTCTAACCTAAAGAGATCCAGTTTGAAGGGGATGTCCACATGAAGCACATGCTTTTTGCACGCTGGTTTGGAAACTGAGGGAATCAATTACCACTGGCTGAATGAGGAGATAACAAAAGATCAACCAATGCCATTCTCACACAGCTAATTCACCAAGTCCCCTGCCTACTAACCTTCACTTAAACACATATCTATCCTGTGTCCCTTTTATCAGGGTGTCTTTTTTTCCGCTGACTCTCACTGTCCCCTCTAGAAGGTTCAATTTCTATACTGTTCAATTAAGAGAATCTCTGATTTACTATGTCTCCCCCCCCCCCCCCAAAAAAAAAACCTCTTCTCAAGCCACTGTTCATATCAAATAAGGCAGAGAGAGAACCAGCCATTTAAAAGGTCTTAATTACCACACAATACACAAGATCCTTAAAACACTAAAAGGAGGCATTCAGAATTTAAATTTAGCTCACCAAATTACACAAACTTAGTTGTCACGAACTCCTTAGCCCATGTTCCCTTAAAAAAGAGTTTATTCACATAAAGAAGGCACATAAGTGACATTCCATAAAAAATAAGGGCTTTTGGAACTACACAAAACTAAGCTATTTAAAAGCATGAGAGTCGCCAATTATTAAGGAAAACCTTTTCAAATACTCACATACTTCCCAAAAAATGACTTTCTAGAAGCAAGTTATATCTTGGTTTTGTACATATTTTAATAAAAAATGAATCCTTTAGTCTAGCAAAAATGCATTTATCTAACATTTCCATGAATATTAAATGTTACAGTACTAACATTATTATTTAAGAAGATCAATCTAATATATTTTATGTGCATTCAAATAATTAGGTAAAAAGTAAATAACAAGAGCTATATCCAATAACACAGATTTTCCCCATTAGAGTTACTCCTATTGGCTTAGCAATAACTACTTCATCAACAGATGAAGCTAACAACTGGCTAACATATCAGCTGTTTGGGTAACTATTAGACATGTAAGACAGAGGACAGATACCCCCATCATGGTGGAATTTGCCTACTACATCCTGTACCAAGCAATCGAAGGGAAATATAAAAGGAACAGAAAAAATAATAATAATTTGTCTTCTTCTGTGGGTCAAGTCTAGGCTATTTAATGGTTTCTGAAAATACACTATATTACATTACACATTGATGGAACTGTAAATACAAAATATTAAACTCAATTATAAATATTAATGCTTATATGTGTGTTAAACAGCAAAATTATAATCCCCTTTCTGACCTTTTGGGGATTCCAAATCTCTTTATAAATAAATTCTCATGATTTGACAAAACATAATGCATCTTCTGGGTCGTTAAAAACTGAAATTTGATTTTTGATTAAAAAAACAACTACACACACACTAGCCATTTGGTGGCAAGATATATATAGTCACCTAGACTCTCTTATAATTCTTGAAAGGGGTAAACTTAACACTTTAGGGTAAACATAGGGAGAGCAGAAATACAAAATGGAAATCTAAGCATTCCCCCTTGCTCCAGGCTTTAACTATTTCCATTCCACACTCAGCTTCTCCAACCAGAATAACAGGACCTCCATAGGTTAGATTTGAAAGAATCTTTATCTAATCCTAGTTTTCAGGTCTAGGATATTAACTCTAAGTGTTAACAATTCCAGTTTAGATAAGTTCAAACAAACACCAACCCCCAAAACAATGGAATGGAAATGAAATGATCTCCATTTTTTCAAAATAAAATGGGAGAGATTTTTTTAAAACACAAAAGCAATATGGACCGACTTTGAAACACTTTGCTCCCAAAGTTTTGTATATAATTCTATATATGAAGTACATTTATATGGTATCATAGGTTCTGAAAAAAATATTTTATATGTGTTAATTCATTTGAGCCTCATAACCATGTGGAGAAAGAGATATTGCTATTGTGATCCTCATTTTATAGAAGAGAAAACTAAGAACAGAGGTCAAGTGACTACCCAGGATAACACAACTAGCAAATTTTCAGGTCAGGATTTTAACTCAAGACTAAAAGCCTCCAAATCCTCCCCTTTATCCTCTTCACCTAACTAGAATCAAAGGAAATTAAAGCTGGGGAAAACTTTAGAAATCATACAAGCCCAGGGGTTTTCAAAGTGTTCCACAGACCCGCAAAAATCCTCAAAGTCAAAATTATTTTCACAATACTACTAAAATCTTATTTCTGTATTAATATATTCCTTCCTTTTTCAACTAATTATCTGTGGGAAGCCATATTTTCAGCATACACTCCAAACAAAATAAGATGATATAATAGAATGAAAACAGGAAGTACACATGAGGATGCAGCTTTTATTCTAATAAGAAAAATTTGCATAAAAAAGGAAAACAATGTCATTCTTCTCACTAAATGTTTCTGTTTAAAAAATAGTCTTTGTTCACTTAAAAAAAGATTCCTTGCTTTTAAATGAATAAACATTTTTAAAGTAATCAGTTTTAATTTCTAATATGGTTAAGTAGAGATAGATATGGCCAACATAAAAAAAAAGTTCCTTGAGGTTTTCAATAATTTTAGAGAATATAAAGGGTACTAAGATTAAAAAGTTTGAGAATCTCTGGTCAAGCCCAACCCTCTTACTTCAGAGGAGGAAATTAACTCCCAGGGAGGGGCAGTGACCCAGGAACATGTTAAGTCATCAGTAGCAGCGGCAAATTTGAACCTGAGTGCCCTGACTACATAACCATTACTTTGTACTATTATTACCCATCCTTTTCAGGGAATCATTGGCATTTAGAGCCCAAGAGCATCCCAAGAGGACATCTCATTCAGCCTCCTCATCTTACAGATGAAGTAGCTGTGGCCCCCACAGGTAGAGTAACCTATGCAAGGTCACACAAGCAATTAATTTCTAATGGACTTTCAGTCCTAAGTAGGCAATTCTCTGTAGTTTTCAGATTCACCCTATCTGCTTCACTGAGTACCAGGGACACCTGAGGGGGAATTTTGTTTCACACCCAAGGATTTTTTTTGTTGTTTTTTTTAAGCTAACTCATCTTGCTTCATAATGTAGACCTGGTCTCAGAGACAGTTTCTAGCTGGTGTATGCTCATGTCATTTCTCCCAAGGATAAGACTACATATGAAATACAAAAATTACACAGTAAAATAGATGCCATTTTACTTTGTTTCTCCCTGAATAGCCCTTCAGCTGTTGAGGCATATGCATTTTTTTTCTCCAGGCAAAATCCCCAGGCTAATATAACTGAAACTTGTATCTTTGGGAAGTCCTGCTTCTCAAATATTATTTCAGTGTGCTTGATTATCAGTTACATTTTCATTTCATATTTAACCATGTAGCACAGCAATGGAAAAAAGGAAAATCAAGGCCATTGGAAAGATTCCTTTCCTGCCAGCTGCTCAGAATCTTATGGCAGAAGGTCCCAACATTCTGTTTCGATCACTCCTTGTCAAGATAGCATCTCATTTTGGACCTTATTTCCTGACTTTGTTAACAAAGCTGCAGGTTTTAAGGGCTCAAGAAGCGATCAGCTTGAGTTCAAATATAGTCCTGTTCCTTTCAGGATGGTCCCAACAAGTATCAGAGGGATACTGATAAGTGCCCTCTGCCAAGATTTGGTCTTATCACCTTGCCACCTAAACCCAAGTCAACTCTCCTAAACCCAAATAGATGTTCAGAGCTCCTCCCCAAAAACCCTAAAAAAGAAAAAGAAAAACCTTCAAAATAATAACCAGCAGCATATAAAAATCAAAGAAATCTTTCAAAATAGAGTCATCCAAGAAAAAGAGCCTCCAGTTCCCTAGCAAAGCTACTCAGACCTCCCAATGGAGCTGCCATCTCATCCCTTTAAGAAAAACCAACTGTTCAAAACCTGGCCCTCACCTGCACCTCCTGCCCACGTCCTCCCATAAGCCTGGCATTCGGGAGCCAGGCTTTTTTCACCTTCTCTTGACTTTGTAGGAAGACCAAGACAGAACAGAAGCTGTCCACAGTATCCCTTATCCTTACCCAAGGGCCAATCCCCTGCATTTTAATGACATCCTTTATTCTTCAGCACAATTCTGCCCAAAGTGTGGCAGCCTACTTCAACCTATCATAAGCCTTCCCAAATCTACAAGGTTCTTGATATTATGAGAAATAGGTAGTTGAAGGATCATCATCCCAAACAACTAAGCCAATTTAGAATTTGCATCTGCCTTAATTCAATCTATCTCTCACTGTAAAATATTGACAGAGAAATATTGCATTAACATCATGAATCCCCAAACAGGTTACAAAAGGAGACATTACATGGGGAACAGGGAGGAGTGTCTGAGTGAAGAGAGAGATGTGAGCTTAATGGTTTGTCCCTTCCAATCAACCTCTATTTCAATCCAGATTCTTTCTGGAAAATTGGAATAGAATGATAAAAGGTCAGGAAGGGCAGGGTCAGGGAGAATAATGAAAAATAAATAGGAACTGGATAGAAATGTGAGGGAGAACAATAAAATTAAAAGGAAGAAAGGAAGGAATAAAAGGAAGGGAGAGAGGCAGGAAGGAAAGAAGAAAAGAAGGGAAAGAGGGAAGGAAGGAGGTAAGGAAGAGAGAGGGAGGAAGGAAGGAAAGAAGGAAAAAAGAGGGAGAGAGGGGAGAGAGGAAAGGGAAGGGAGAAAGAAGGGAAAGAAATAAAGGAAGAAAGGGAAGAGAGGGAAGGGAAGAATGAAATAGGAAATTTAAAAAACTCATAGGTTCACAGATTTGAAGTTGGAAGGGATATTAAGTTCAACATCCACATGTTACAACTGAAGAAACAGAAGCCCAGAGAAATGAAGCAGTTTTAGGGTAATTTGGGCTGCAGAGTGACAGAACTGATATTTAAACCAGAATTTAATTCCAAAGGCAGCACACTTTGCAATGTGCTGCCATAACTTCCATGGTATAAACAAAAAAGCTAGTATTTTTCCCTTTCCTTCTCATTTTCTAAAATGACACTGAACATCAGAAAAAAATCCATTTAAAGAATAAAATATATTGAGGCAGCTAGGTGGTGCAGTGGATAGAGCACCAGCCCTATAGTCAGGAGGACCTGAGTTCAAATTTGTTCTCAGTCACTTAATATTTCCCAGCTGTGTGACCCTGGGCAAGTCACTTAATCCCAATTGCTTCAGGGGAAAAAATAGATTAAAATATATCTACTCAGACCCACAACTAAATGTTAAGTAGACAATGAAAAACCCTAGCTATCCTAGGTATATTTACATTTACAAAAATACATAGATTGCTCATGACATCAATAATTTCACCTTAACTATCTTGTAATGAAGTTGCCAGCGGTGATTATCTGCCTACCTAGGGCTTTTCCCTCTCCTTCTCATCTCAAATTTAGGAGACAGAAAGAAAAAGCGGAAAATTTACATTAATCAAAGTAACCTGGAGGAGCAGGAAAGAATTCTAATTCTGAAAGCCCATCTAAATGTATGAATATAAATACAGATCACCTGCTACTATAACCAACTTTATGAGACCAATCGACACCTAGGGAATTATGGGACATGAAAATTGCTTGATCTGAGTGAGCATGCTAATGATTGACACTTGGGCTTTAAAAATATATATATTTCTTATCACTGAAATTGATGTTCAAAACAGGAAACCAGCAACTATACTGGTTTTTTAAAGCCTACAATGTACTGTTCACAATGCAAAGTACAAATAATCAGCTATATATACAAGGATGAAGAGGAAAAATACAAAAGGAACTTTCATTGCTGTATTAATTCTTTTCTAGGAAAAAAAAGTGCAGAGGCCATTCTAGTACTTCGCGCAGTTGGTAAATTCTGTTTTGTCTTAAATGCTTAAAATAAACTAGGAATTAATTCATCAACACTCAAAGAAAAAAAAAATCAATGAATCCCTGCAAAATCTTCCTTGGAGCTTCTTTCCCCCCGAGAAGTTAAAAGAAGCCTTGACCCCTAGACAATAATAATAATAACACCTTGGGACTGAATTGCCAACAGATATATTCAATTAGAACAGAAGAAACCTTTATAGATTTTATGTATGTGGATTAGTTGCTTCTAAAGAATGTCATACTATAAGAGTTAAAGGAGGCTAATGATGCCCTTGCTGGCAGTGGTTCATAGTTCTAACACCAAGAAAAATGGTGCATAGATTTTGCTTCACAATGTTGCCAGGTGCAAAACAAATCATTTACCATGGTCAACGGGCATCTTTTGTTTTGTCTTGATATTTATTTCTGGAGGCTAAGACATCAAAGGCAAAAATCAGATGTCTATACATGCCCAGGGGTGTCAATTAATCCGAAAAGCTTTCCAACATCTAGAACCCAAAGTAACTCAAAATAGCCTAAAGTCCTCAGATTTTATACATGTATTAGATAGGTAGATAATATATAAGCTACAGATAAGCTTATATAATACCAACAGGTGAAGAAAAACAGATTTTAATGAACATTTCAATAACACCATAGCCAAGTAAGGCAGAAAGGAGTAAACTGTTCAAAGGGTACAAATTTCCTTCCACTGAGATTTAATCAGAATTCAGCTGAAGAAAAGGAAGTTATTCTCTAAAATATCTTCCAAGAACAATATCCAAATTGTGACAATAATATTTAAAGAGTAGGGCTCAATGATTCAGTGACAAATAGTTGTCTACCTGAATGGCTGCTCACTGTTTTTAAGCTTTTAACTGAAGAGGAAACATATTACTTGACTGACTGAATGGTCTTGTTTAAGATAACAATGACAGAAAATGATTTAGAAATTTTATCAAATCCCTAAAATTGTTGATATTCTCTGCATGTATGTGGTAGTTGAGTTTTATTATTATCATTATTATTTGGTGGTGCTATTGTTCTAACTAGAAACTATACTTTAAAAAAGAATACATATTAAGAAATATATCAAAAAATTAGGGTTACTTCAACAAAAGGGTTAATTAGGGATACAAATTTCCTCAGACTGTTAATAATGGGAATGACATATACTATGTGCCCATCAGTAATCCTCAGGTATCTTTGATCTGCAGCCCCACCGATTTCTGTTGCCTACTGTAGCCTGGCCTCTGGGACTCTCGCAGAACCAGACATCTGGCTACTTTGTTGTTTAGACTAATCTCATCCCACGAGAGCTCAAGAAATGACACCAGGCAAGGAGGGTCCTGGCAAGGGAAAAAACATTACAATATTAGCAGGGGTTTTTGAGTGGACTGGAGTACCAAAATTGTCTTCAAATTTCTATGGGGGTCTTAGGAGCTGTCGTATTGTGTGGTTTTTTTGCTCAAGAATAATTTAAATAGGACATATATATGCACATATATATATATATATACACATATGTCCATATATATTCCATCTTTAAAGACTATCAATCTTTTAAAATTCATTGAATGTTAATCACAGAAAATGACAATGTGTGCAGAAAAAGTTAAAAGTGGGGGCTGGGGAGAAATACAAATCAAATGGTTTCTGCATCCATCTGTTAGGGTTGGGTGATGACTGATAAAACAAAGATTTTAATTGTCAGCTGAAAGGTGACACCAAAATTGTGGGATAATGCCTAAGATTTGCAAAATAGAGTTGCTCAGCTCCCATTATCCCAACTCTCTCCCTACCCTGCTCTTTCTTCTAACAAATTTTTTTTTGGGGGGGGACCTTGGCTGCCAATCAGCCAGAAGGATTGAGTAAAGTAGGCTTCTTTTTAAGCGTGCCTTTGAGATAACAGGACCAACCAAGGAGAGGAGGTATGAGATTTAAAAAGAAATAAATGGGACTTGAGCACAAAGGGCTTTGGGGAGAAAAGAGAAAAGTCATCAATATTCTTCCCAGGGCAACAAATAATCATAAACATTTTAATACCTTTTTTAGTGATAATTGTTCTATTCCCAAATCAATATCTTCTGAGGCCTAAGGTAATAATTTGCACAAACTCATTACACAAACACAAGATAAGCCAAAGAGGGGTAAATTCTCATCTTCTCAACTTTCTGGTTTTCCTCTTAAAACTTAAGAGTCTGTCCTGAATTTCTCTCTATGTCAAATACCAATTTCTAGCCCATATAATACTAAAATAAGAGGTATTCCAAAATTTCCTGACCCTAACATTATAAAGAGAGTCTTGTTCTGCTGTATGTGGAAAAACAAAAGTCACTGTACACTTGAATAAAATAACGAGGTGCCTTATTCACATGACTGGTTTGAAGAAATGGCTTGTTCTTTGTTTTATGCTTCAATTTTCTTTGCATTAATAAAAAGGTGGGGCTGCAGGTGACTTTTACCATACACTGTGTATTTTATATCCAGTCCTCTCTCTCTCATGAGTTCACAATTCCCAGTTTTAGCAACAACATCCATTGAAATCAGTTACCTCCATGGTGATTAATGATACAGACAATTTCAAGACAGTATAAACATGAGAAAGGAAATCTTAAACAGCCACATTTCTCTTTTTAATGAAAATTCCCTCCAGTAGAATAGAAAGATGCTGGGGAAAAGAAGAGGGGAAACATAGGAAGAAGAGGGGAAGAAGGAGAAAAACAAAACAAGATGTTTTATTCGGAGCAGTTTCCTCTCCCCCAAGATGTAAGAAAATACTTGCTGGAAAAACCACACCTCATTTTCTAAAGGGAAGTCAGCAGAACTCCACTATTATGTCCAAGCAAAGCTGCCTATCAAGAAAGGTTCTTATAAAGACTTCCTAAGGCATCTGGAGCTGTAGGCTCAGTATGAGAGGCTTGGATGCTGGTCCAGAGCAGCTTCCCTCACTCTTACCCAATGAAAATACATTAACTACTGGTTTACATAATTGTCTTAGTATTCTAGACAAAAAAAGCTGAAATAAGTACATTAAAAAAAAAACATTTTTGGTGAATTTTACAATAATAATTATGACTAACATTTACACAGCACTTCAAGGTTTGCAAAGGACTTCCTAAGCAACATTTTCTAATTCTCCTAACTACCTACACATCAGTAAGTGTCACTATTATCCACACCTTACAAAAGAGAGAAAAAAGGCCAAAGAAGAATTAGAGCAATTATTGAATGCAAAATAGATAAATTTGATTATACTGTTAAAAAGGTTTTGTACAAACAAAATCAATAGGGACAAGATTAGAAGGGAAGCAATAAACTGGAAAAACATTTTTACATTCAAGGGTTCTGATAAAGGCCTCATTTCTAAAATATATAGAGAATTGACTCAAATTTATAAGAATTCAAAGCATTCTCTAATTGATAAATGGTCAAAGGATATGAACGGACAATTTTCAGATGAAAAAACTGAAACCGTTTCTAGTCATATGAAAAGGTGCTCTAGGGGGCAGCTAAGTGGTGCAGTGGATAGAACACCAGCCCTGACGCCAAGAGGACCTGAGTTCAAATCTGAACTTAAACACTTAATACTTCCTAGCTGTGTGACCCTAGGCAAGTCACTTAACCTCAATTGCCTCAGGGGAAAAAAAGAAAAAAGAAACGAAAAGGTGCTCTAAATCACTACTGATCAGAGAAATGCAAATTAAAACAACTGTGAGATACCACTACACACCTGTCAGATTGACTAAGATGACAGGAAAAGATAATGACAAATGTTGGAGGGGATGTGGGAAAACTGGGACACTGATACATTGTTGGTGGAGTTGTGAACTGATCCAACCATTCTGGAAAGCAATTTAAAACTATGCCCAAAGGGCTATCAAACTGTGCGTACCCTTGATCCAGTAGTATTTTTATTGGGCCTATATCCCAAAGAGATCTTAAAAGAGGGAAAGGGACCCACATGTGCAAGAATATTTGTGGCAGCCCTTTGTGTAGTAGCTAGAAACTGGAAGCTGAATGGATGCCCACCAATTGGAGAGTGGCTGAATAAATTATGGCATATGAATGTTATGGAATATTATTGTTCTGTGAGAAACGACCAGCAGGACGATTTCAGAGAGGCCTGGAGAGACTTACATGAACTGATGCTAAGCGAAATGAGCAGAACCCAGGAGATCATTATACACAGCAACAACAAGACTATATGATGATCAATTCTGAAGGACATGGCTCTTTTCAACAATGAGATGATTTACATCTTTACATTTAGGGGTTCTGATAAAGGTCTCATCTCTAAAATATATAGAGAATTGTCTCATATTTATAAAAATTCAAGCCATTCTCCAATCAATAAATGGTCAAAGGATATGAACAGACAATTTTCAGAGGATGAAATTAAAACTATTTATAGTCATATGAAAAGGTGCTCCAAATCACTATTGATCAGAGAAATGCAAATCAAGACAACCCTGAGGTACCACTACACACCTGTCAGATTGGCTAAAATGACAGGAAAAGTTAATGATGAATGTTGGAGGGGATGTGAGAGGGCTGGGACACTGATGCATTGTTGGTGGAGCTGTGAACGGAAACAGCCATTCTGGAGAACAATTTGGAGCTACGCTCAAAAAGTTATCAAACTGTGCATACCCTTTGACCCAGCAGCATTTCTATTGGGCTTATATACCAAAGAGATCTTAAAGGAAGGATGTGCAAGAATGTTTGTGGCAGCCCTTTTTGTAGTGGCTAGAAACTGGAAATTGAATAGATGCCCTTCAATTGGAGAATGGCTAAATAAATTATGGTATATGAATACTATGGAATATTATTGCTCTGTAAGAAACGACCAGCAGGACGATTTCAGAGAGGCTTGGAGAGACTTGCATGAACTGATGCTGAGTGAAACGAGCAGAACCAGGAGATCATTATACACGGCAACAACAGTACTATATGACGATCACATCTGATGGACATGGGGCTCTCTTCAACAATGAAAAGCTTCAAACCACCTCCAATTGTTCACTGAAGAAAACCATATACACCCAGAGAGAGGGATGCGAAATGTGGACCACAACATAACATTCTCATACTCCTTGATTGATGTTTGCTTACATTGTGTTTCCTTTATCTGATATATCTTTTGTGCAGATAAGATTTTTCTTGCACAACAATGATAAGTTTGGAAATATGTATACATATATTCGATTTGCCAATATTTTAACATAATTAACATGTAGAGGATATCCTGCCATCTAGGGGAGGGGTGGGGAGTTGGGGGGAAAAATTTGTAACAGAAAGCTATGTAAGGGTTATTGTTGAAGAATTACCCACACATATGTTATGCAAATAAAATAAAATTAAAAAAATTAAATTAAAAAAATTTAAAAAAAAAAAAAACAATGAGATGATTTAGACCAGTTCCAATGGTCTTACGATGAAGAGAGCCATCTACACTCAGAGAGAGACTGTGGGAACTGAGTGTGGATCACAACATAGCATTTTCATATTTTTTTTTTGTTGTTTACTTGCATTTTATTTCCTTTCTCATTTTTTTCCTTTTTTGATCTGATTTTTCTTGTGCAGCAAGATAACTATAAGTATGTATTCATGTATTGCATTTATCATATATTTTAACATGTTTAACATATATTGGATTATTTGCCATCTAGGGCAGAAAGTGGGGGGAAGGGAAGGAAAAATTTGGAACACAAGGTTTTGTAAGGGTCAATTTTGAAAAATTATCCATGCTGCGAAATGTGGACCACAACATAACATTCTCATACTCCTTGATTGATGTTTGCTTACATTGTGTTTCCTATATCTGATACATCGTTTGTATAGATAAGATTTTTCTTGCACAACAATGATAAGTTTGGAAATATGTATACATATATTCGATTTGCCAATATTTTAACATAATTAACATGTAGTGGATATCCTGCCATCTAGGGGAGGGGTGGGGAGTTGGGGGGAAAAATTTGTAACGGAGAGTTATGTAAGGGTTATTGTTGAAGAATTACCCACACATATGTTATGCAAATAAAATAAAATTTAAAAAAAAGAAAAATTATCCATACATATGTTTTGAAATTAAAAAGCTGTAATAAAAAATAATTTTTTTAAAAAAGGGAAAATAAAGAAAGATTCTGAAAAGGATTATCTTGACAATAAGAATCTGGGAAGGGATTCAAACCCAGGATCTTCCTGACAGGAAATGGATAGAGCATCTGGTCTGGAATTGGAAAGATTCCTTTTTCCTGGATTCAAATCCAACCTTAGACACTTACTAGTTGTGTAATCCTGAGCAAGTAACTTAACCCTCTGCCTAATTTCCTCATCTGAAAAATGAGCTAGAGTAGGAAATGACAAACCAACCCAGTATCTTTGCCCAAAAACCCCCAAAAAAACAAAAAACAAAAAATCAAATGGAGTCACTGTCAGACAACTGAACAATTTCCTGGCTTCTAATGACAGCAACCCCCCTAAAAGAACTACAAATTCTCCTGGGGCAATAGATCCAGAGTTGAAAGGAACCTTATAGGCCACTTAGTCAAAATAACTCACCAGAGATCACAAAAGTAAAGTGACAAAGCCAGATCAATAGCAAGTTCTGTGATTCCAAATCCTACCCAAGGGCCTTTCCAATCATCAAAAGATTTTAAAGAAATATTCAGCAGAATCTTAATGCTAAGTGCATTTTAATGTATTCCAAATTTTAAGGTAACCCTTCATTAGCCTGAATATTCCATTCAACCTAACACTTCACCCATCAACTATTATAGAAAACGAAAACAACACTTTTGGAACAAATGGGTATCACTTCACAAAGAAAAAGGAAAAGCTGGCAATAAGTGTGGATTGCCATACTGGTTAACCATTTATGAAAATAGTTTATTTCTAAATAGAGTCTCTGAAACAACTAAAAAGGTAGTCAAAAGGTACTCTATGAAGAAAATTTGCAGAAATCAAACTTTGGAGACAATGAAATGTTGAGCCAATGGCTGAATCATGTGGATGTACTTATTAAAGTAGAGGATAAAACAATGACAAGTCAAGATCTAGTCATCACTACCAGAAATTACAGAGAAACTATACATAACGACCTGAATGTGTTAATTAATTCAGATTATACAAAGAAAAGACAGAAACTGGAACATCAATGAAATCTGTAAAAAACTGTAGCCTCCACAAAATATCTTGCAAAACACATATGAGCTAGTGGATGTACTCTGAAATATACTATTTTCATAAATTAACAGACAACAAATACCTATGATATAAATATAGAATTCAAAATATCACAGTACTGAAATCAGAACATATGGATCACAATCAACAGACCTTATACTGAACCATAAAAAACTTAAATGACATTTTAAATAGACCACACCATACCAAAAACTCATCATCAAGCTGCTAGAATAAAAAATTCAAAGTCCCTGTCATCCCTATTATTTTGTAAGGTAACTGGAGTTAGACCAAGGATGCCTTTGGTGGGCCTATATGCCAATGTTTTTATTCAATTACAAAAAAAGTTATTTTATTTACCCGTGCAGCAAGCAGTCCACAAAACATTCAAAATAAAATAATAATAGCCACACAGCAACTTGTCTCAAGATTATTTCTATTTGAATTCCATCAAAAAAAAGATGAGCAATAATAATCTAATGTTGATCTGATAATCTATAGTTCATAAAATGCTTTATATATACATTATTTCATTTGATCCTGCTGACAGTGGAACTTGATCCACATGCTATTAAATCTTTTGTTCTGATGGGGAAAATCAAAGGTCAGAGAGATTAAAGAGATCTGGTAGGATTGAAAGGAGTTGTACATATGTACTTAAATTATCTCAGAGCATCTACAACAACCCTATTAAGTAGGTGTCATTATCCCCAATTTATAAATGAAGTCATTGAGACTTAGAGATATTAAGAGACTCAATTAGAGCCTCACAGATAATCTAAAAGTCTAAAGTGGGATTTGAGCCTCACAGATAATCTGAATGTCTAAAGTGCCATTTGAACACAATCTTCCAAATCTAGATATGCTGCCTTTAGACCCAGCTCACACAGCTGAGTGGCAAATGTGGATTCCAATTCTAGATTTCTGAATTAAGCAGCAAGTTCAGGTTCAAAAATGCAAAGTGCTTTACAAACTTTACACAGCTATATAAATATATATCCATTGTCATTTGGATAGGTAGTATGTAAGCTCCTTGAGGGCAGGGTCTACTTTTGTCTTCAAGCACCTCACAGAAAAACTGAGATAAAGTATAATTTAACAAATGTTGGCCAAATGAATGAATGAAATATAAAAACAAATGGTGAGATAGCCAGTTCTTTTCAAGAAACAGGAATTCAGTGACCCCTCAAAAAGGTAAACTTCCTAAGATAAAAGTTCCTACTATGAATTCCCATCTATTTTATACTAAAACTGTGGCTCAATATATACCAAGCGTGAAACATCCCGCTTTTAAATCATAAACCCCAAAAGCAATAAATGACATTCAATAAGGAAATCTCAATCCCCCAAACTGCTAACTTCCAGGTCATTCAAATAAGCTGTCAAGACTGAAATGATTAATTCATCACCACAGCCAAAACACCTTTCAAACTCAGTTTTGTTTTGTTGTTGTTGTTTGGTTTTGTTTTGTTTTAAGTACCAGTACAGACTAATCATTTAGCAGGATAGCACTATGGAGCATCATGAAACCAGGGCCAAAAAATATGTTAAGAAATGCTAAAAATGGGGGTAAGACTGAGAAAATCCTATTAGTGTGACTTCTAATGTTACCATTACCTTATTCCATTTATTTCAGCATGGAAAATATCACATGTACAATCCTTTGGACAAATACATTCAGTTGATCCTAAAGAAATCATATCACAGTACTATATGACGATTAATTCTGATGGACATGGCTCTCTTCAACAATGAAATGTTTCAAACCACCTCCAATTGTTCACTGAAGAAAGCCATATACACCCAGAGAGAGGGATGCGAAATGTGGACCACAACATAACATTCTCATACTCCTTGATTGATGTTTGCTTACATTGTGTTTCCTTTATCTGATATATCGTTTGTGTAGATAAGATTTTTCTTGCACAACAATGATAAGTTTGGAAATATGTATACATATATTCGATTTGCCAATATTTTAACATAATTAACATGTAGTGGATATCCTGCCATCTAGGGGAGGGGTGGGGAGTTGGGGGGAAAAATTTGTAACGGAAAGCTATGTAAGGGTTATTGTTGAAGAATTACCCACACATATGTTATGTAAATAAAATAAAATTTAAAAAAAAAAAGAAATCATATTAAAGACAGATGCCAGTCCCTGCTGTATCCCTTTATGCTGGATATGGTCTCATTCAAAGCTTCTCCTCTCTATACATTCTCCTATGACTCATTCACTCCCAAGGGGTCAATTATCATCAGATCCCTGATTTCTCCGTAGAGCTCTACATCTCAACTATATGCTGGACTTCTCCATGTAAAGTGCTGGCTGGCACTTGAAACTCAACATGTGCCAAACTAAATTCATTATCATCTTCCCTAGATTTCCTCTGTTGAAATTTCCTCTCATTACCAATTTTTTTTACTATGAACACTCATAACAAAGTAAAATGAAATAGTGCTGAATGTATAGCCAGAGTAAAATCCCAATGTGAATTTAGCACCTGTGTGATTGTGACAAAGAACAAAACCTCTTGTTACCCTGGGTTCCTCATCCTTTAAAATGAGAGATTAGTATAGATAAAGGAGTCAAACTTTTTCTAACCATGACCTCTTTTTACCCAAGAAATTTTGGGGGTATATAAAATAGGTATATAAGTTAAACATTTATTGAGAATAAATCATAATTTCACGACCCCATATTCAGTTATGAAACCTCATATGAGGTCAGAACCCATAGTTTAAGAAGCTGGGGTCCAGATGATCTCTAAGAACTTCTCTGGTTCTAAATGTATGATTCCTCACCCTACCTCCCCCCAACCCCATCCAACTATGTATCAAGTCTTCCTGATTCTATCTCTACAATATCTATCATCAACATTCTTCTCTCCACTTATCCAGTCTTCATTTTACTGAATTTCCTTATATCCAGTGTCTCCTTCACAAAACTATGAAAATAATCTTTCTACTTATATGGGCCAGTGTTACCCTCCTGTTGAAAAATCTTCAGAAGCTCTTTCCTGGTTACAGGAAAAATCAGAAACCCCTTATCCTGACAACATGGCAGCAATAAACCTTTTCTGTCTTATGTTATCTTCACATACTCTATTTTCAAGTCAAACTGAACTATAAGCTGCCATCACTACCATCCCCATCACACATGCTCTCCCACTTCCTATTACCTCCATGAACTGACACATATCTGGAATGAGCTCTACCTCATCCTCTTGGTTGAAATAATTCTCTTGCTCCTTTGCCTTCTCTTAAGCAAAGTCTTTCTTGAGTCCCCTCACCTAAGTGTTTTCCCCCCTCAAACATTTCTAGGGCATCTTGTCCAGAGCCTTCTTTTGTGTAACTCACATTCTTCCTTGCATTAAACAGGTTTGTATTGAGAACATAATTTGTTGTGGGAAAATAAAGGGGCCAAGAAAAAATACTCTCCTTCTTGTGTACCATAGGTAGAAGCAGATGCTGCAAGGAAGAAATCATAAGATTTATCCTCAGCCTTCCAATTGGACTTATTCCTCTTTCATCCCAACTGCCTACTGATTCCCTTTCCATTCAAGGTCCTAGCTCAGAAATGACACCCCACAATAGCCACATCCCTGGCACCAGCCTACCACAGACCATCACCGCTGACCACTTAGCTGGATAAGCTTTTAAAACAAGAACCATTATTAATCTTGTCAGCCTCTTACTTCACAGGGGGAAATTCCAAAGTTATTCCAATGTTCAGCTTTGATTGCTACGAGGGATCAAAGGCTGAATTTTCTTGGACTTTGTTGTTAATGCTCTCATAACAGACCAATTGGAAGAGAAGAACCTTAAAGGGAAACTTTCCTTCTCTATTTTACTTCCAAAATTCAATTCAACAAATATTTATTGAGCTTAGTGTACAACCTTCAGGAAACACAAAAGAACCTAGTCCTTGCCTTCAAAGACCTTATAATCAAGACAGAGATGAAGACAAATTATACAAAGAAGCAATGGACAAGAAAAGATGTTATGGCAGCCCTAAAGAAAAGGGAAAAACAGTGGGGGACTTCAGGGGAGTGATCATATTTGATTAGAGAGAGGAAGAAAGGCATCATTTGGAATGAATCTTAAGGATAGATTAAGCTTTTGAAAGGCTGAAGAAGTCCATTCTAGAAATGGAATAGCAGGAAAAGAAAAGGTACTAATGAAAAAGAGAAAGCAATCCGGTTTGGCTGAATGATATAGTGTATTGGGGTGAAAAATAAAACTGGAAAAAACATGCTGCACATATAATGTGGAGATCACTGAATGGCATGCTGAGGAGTTTGGACTTTAGCTGGCATGGGGAGGTTTAGATGCTTTGCTATAGATCTGATCTCCTTAAGAGCACAATGACAGAGAAATTCCTAGACACCAATTTATCTCTGGAGATTTAGGGAAAGAAAGAAGGAATGAGATAGGCTACTGTCCCCTTTTATGTCACTGAGCAGTTGTTGCTACAACCCATTCCCTCCAACAATCTCCCATTTGGAACCAGCATCATGTGATACTGCTCTCATTCATCAGTCCTGGCAGATCCATCCAGTGGAAAGGGAGCTCTACTTAATTCTTATTTATCTAATCCCCCTCTGATTACTCCTATCTCTACTCAAATCAACAGATCCTTAAGCTTCTTTCTGTCCAAAAAGCCCCAGTTTAGCTCAGTTTCCATACAGAGAAGAGCTGGTTTCTATTTTATTATGAACCCTACATTGCAAGAAATAATGAAACAAAAACACAAAAGAAACATGATGACTTTCAGCTTAGAGTAAAATTTCACAAAATGTAAACTGGGAATTCCAGAAGCACCATAAAAGTCCTGTCAGGAATTTAGATTCAATCAATGGATAAGCATTTATTAAGTGTTTCCTATGTGCCAATGAGGATGCAAATACAAAAAAAAAAAAAAAAAAAAAATGGTGTCTACCTCTAAAGAGTTTATGTTCTATTGAATGTATATAACACACTGACAGAGAAGTTAATACAAAGTTGAGGGAAGGGGACTGCTGACAATTAGGGGGAACAGGAAAGGTGTCTTGAAATGGGTGTCACAACAGTTGATTCTTGAAAGGAGCTAGGGGATCCAACAGGCAGGAGAGTCAGCCAGAGACAATGTTATTTATGAGGAATAGCAAGGAATATAGAGACCATGACAGAAAACAATATTTTAATCAGCTTGTAAAGCTTATGATCATTACTGTAGTAGTAATAAGAATAATAGCAATAGTAATAATGGTTGGCATTTACATACTATTTTAAAGTTTACAGAGGTATCTTTTCAAACCTGAATAATTGAGAAGTACATGACTCAGCCAATAAGCAAGCTTTTCTCACAAAAGAAAAATTTGAAAATGACAGGAAAAGATAATGACGAATGTTGGAGGGGATATGGGAAGGCTCGGACACTGATGCATTGTTGGTGGAACTGTGAACGGATCCAGCCATTCTGGAGAGAAATTTGGAACTATGCTCAAAAAGTTATAAAACTATGCATACCCTTTGACCCAGCAGTGTTTCTATTGGGCCTATATCCCAAAGAGATCTTAGAGGAGGGAAAGGGACCCACATGTGCAAAAATGTTTGTGGCAGCCCTTTTTGTAGTGGCTAGAAACTGGAAACTGAATGGATGCCCATCAACTGGAGAATGGCTTTATAAATTATGATATATGAATGTTATGTAATATTGTTGTTCTGTAAGAAACGACCAGCAGGACGATTTCAGAGAGACCTGGAGAGACTTACATGAACTGATGCTGAGTGAAATGAGCAGAACCAGGAGATCATTATACACGGCAACAACAATACTATATGATGATCACTTCTGATGGACATGGCTCTCTTCAACAATGAAATGTTTCAAACCAGTTCTAATTGTTCAGTGAAGAAAGCCATATACACCCAGAAAGAGGGATGTGAAATGTGGACCCACAACATAAAATTTTCATGCTCTCTACTGATGTTTGCTTGCATTGTGTTTCCTTTCTCTGATTTTTCTTTCTTGTAGATACGATTTTCCTTGCACAAAAATGATAAGTGTGGAAATATGTATACATATATTCGATGTGTCAAGTATTTTAACATAATTAACATGTAGTGGACTTCCTGCCATCTAGGGGAGGGGTGGGGACTAGGGGGGAAAAATTTGTAACAGAAAGCTTTGTAAGGGTCAATGTTGAAGAATTATCCATACATATATTTTGCAAATAAAAAGTTTTAATAAAAAAAAAAGGAATCCAACTATTCTCTTCTATCTACTGCTCTCAATTGCTATGTAATTTGTTTAAATCCCTGCTATCATGGAAAAGTTTGGGCCTGCAAAAAAGACTAAACTTTTTTTTTCCTTTGATAACCCAGATAGTAGGGCTGAGGCTTCAAAAAAAATTTTTCCATAAATTATGCATTTATTTTAATAAACTAAATACTAATCATTACTAAGGCTTAACCAAAATACCATGAAGTTGACTACAGGATGACACATTTTACAATCTCAGCAATTCTCATACTTCATATACAAAATTAATGAGTTTGTGAGCTCTATTAATTATAGGAATACAATGAAAAAAACAAATAGATCCTTAAAAGCATTTTAATAAATTTAAATTTCATAGTAGTGGAAAGCAAGATTTGCAGGACATATTGAGTTACCTATTCAATTCAACTGTTTTTAAACCCCTATTTAAGTAAACTATCCCCCTCAGATAATAGGTGGCAGACCTATAAGTATGACCAAGTCATTTCCCAACTCAAGAAGGACCAGTTCCCTATTGCACAATTCTTCTAATTGGTATTTAAAAAGTCTTTCCCAACCAGGCTGCAGCCTCCAAGATCATTACACGGCCCTCCTCCTACATGAGAACCTAACTGGGAGTATTTGCTGGTTCTAGATGATGACACTTCACTTTCCACCTAGGCAAAGTCTGCAGTAATCATCTTTCCTGCATGTGCTCCTGGTTCTCTCCAGGGTTTTGTTCCAGTCAAAGTTTCTTTCAAAAGAACTTTCTTGGGGCAGCTAGGTGGTGCAGTGGTTAGAGCACCAGCCCTGAAGTCAGGAGGACCTGAGTTCAAATCTGGTCTCAGACACTTAACACTTCCTAGCTGTGTGACCCTGGGCAAGTCACTTAACCCCAATTGCCTCAGCAAAAAGAAAAAAAAAAAAAAAAAGAACTTTCTTGATTATGCCCAGATCTTTATCCTCATTACCAAAAGAACTTTGTATTAAGTGTGTTTGTGTATGCATCTACATCTTATATTTAACCCATCTGGGAACAGGCTGCATCCAGACCTTCCTCCAGGGGAGTGCCCTGAAGGCAGGGGGTGTTTTATTTTGTTATCTGTATCCTCAGGCTTGGTGATTTATGATGATGATAATCATCAACCTTTTCCTTTCAATCTTTCATTCTTCTCCTCTAAAACGTTCTCAGACATTTATAATCCCATTCATGACTTGTGCTATAAGAAATGATGAGCAGGAGGTAGCTAAGTAGTATGGTGGACAGAGCACCAGCACCGAGATCAAATCTGGCCTCAGACACGTAATACTTCCTAGCTGTGTGACCCTGGGAAAGTCACTTAATTCCAATTGCCTCAGCAAAAAAAAGAAAAGAAAAAAAAAAAAAAGAAATGATGAGCAGGATTATTTCAGAAAAATCTGGTAGTCTTATACAAAGTGATGCACAATGAGGTGAGAAGAAGCAGAATATTGTGCATAATAATAACAGTATTATACAATGATCAACTATGAATGATTTAGCTATTTGCAGGAATACAATCTTTTAAAACAATTCCAAAGGGACTTGTGATGAAAAATGCTACTCATTTCTAGAGAAAGATCTGATGAAGTCTGAATACAGATCAAAGCATATTATTTTTCACTTTATTTTTTTCTCTTTTGGTCTGTTTCTTCTTTTACAGCATGATTAATATTGAAAAATATTTTGCATGATTGCACATACATAACCTATATCAAACTGCTTACCATCTCTGGGAGGGAGCCATTGCAGCAGGGAGAGAGGAAGAAATTTTAGAACTCAAAATTTTTTTAAATGAATGTTAAAAATTGTCTTTGTATGTAACTGAGAAAAATAAATACCATTTAAATTTTTAAGAGAACTGTATAAAATACAATAAAATCCCATTTACAGTTTCCAAACAAGGCACTTACTTCCTAGTTTGGGCACTACCTATCCTAGAGCAGGAGTTCTTAGCCTGGGGTCTATAAACTTGTTTTTGTTTTTTACCTATACTTCAAAATATTTTTCCTTTGTAAACTTATGGATTTTATTTTTATATTTACAAACACAGGCTTCATCAGCATGTATAAGGAGACTGTGATACACAGGAAAGCTTAGAGTCCACTCTCTAGCATTCTCTCTCCTAGCCTGAATTAACAGGTTTGGTTTTAGGTTTTTTTTAAAGAGCCAAGTCTCCCTGCCTCTTGGTGTTTAGGATCCAAAAATCTGTGTTTCTATTATCAAGAGACAGCTCAACTGTTAAAATGGCACTCTATTCTACATTTCACCTCCCCTTTCCATAAGAGAAGAGAGGAAAACATAAGAACTCTGCATTTCTGGAAGAGATAAAGTAAAACTCCTTCTCCTTTGGTTTCCTCCCACTGAAGAAAACAATTTCCTTAACAACCAAACTATGGATCCCGGGAACCCAGTAGACGCAACACTGGGTCTGGAGTCAAGACAATCTGAATCCAAATCTACCTCAGAAACTCGCTAGCTGTGTGACCTTGGACAAGTCATTTCACCTGTCGCAATTTACTCAAGTATAAAAGTGGGAGTAATAATAACACCTCAGCATTATTGTAACGATTGCGGAGATAATATTTGTAAAGTAATTAGCACAGAGGCTGGCACAAGAGAGATGCTATGTAAGTCATTATTCCCTTCCCTTCCCTTTCCCTTCAGTTAACCAATTATTTCTCAATGCTCTATTTGCCCTGAGTTTTATTCATTAACCTATTTGCTATGTGTTAGGCAACAGAAGAGATACAAAGTTTGTAAGTTAACACAGTCCCTGCTCTCATCAAGCTTTGGATACAAAAAAAGGCAAAGAAATAAACATGATCAACAGTAACTGAGATTATTTTATAAGACCATTAGAGACTTGCAAGATAAAATCTTGGGTGAGGTCCTCCCTTGGGAGGTCATTCACCTACCAAGAAAGCCTTTCTAAAGGGTTAAGAGGGAGAAAGGGAACCCTAGACATAGGAGGACATCATAAGATCCAAGTCATGGAGGTAAAAGATCTCAGAATTATGATGATGGGGAGCTGTGCACTTGGGAGGAGGACACAAAGTAATAAGAAGGCTGCAAAGGAGAGCCAGCAGCCCTGAATTAAACAAGTCTAGAACACTGGGCAGAGCACAATAGTCCAGTTAACAGGGGTCTTTGCTTAATGTTGTAATTTTGTAAAACACTCAAGTCAAACGGTTTCCTTCCTTTGAGGGAGCTAGGCCCTTATTCTTTCAGAACATTGAACACTATAGTCTAAAGGAAACTGTAAAAATACAGTTACATACTCATCTCTTCATAGGGTGAATATCAATTAAAAAAGAGTAAGGACTTCAAACTGACAAGATCTCTCTCTCTCTCTTTCTCTCTCTCCCCCGTCTGCCTCTTTCTCTGTATGTGTGTGCCTGTCAGTCCATCTCTCTCTTTGTATGTGTACCTCTCTTTTTTCTCTACTTTCTGTGTCCCCATCTTCTCTGTGTCTATCTTTGTCTTTTTCTATGTGTATCTCTTTTCTCTCTTCTCTCCCTACCTTTCCCTCCCTGTCTGTCTCTTCCTCCTTCTCTTCCTTTCTCTGTCTCTTCTCTCTCTGTCCCTCCATCTGTCTCACCTCCCCCTCCTCTTCCTTCTTTTCTCAACTTTCTCTCCCCTTCCTCTCCTTCCCCTCCTTCTTCATCCCTTCTCTCATTTCTATTTCCTTTCTCCCCCTCTTCTATCTTCCCTCTCTTCTGTCATCTCTCCTCTCCTCTTAAGCTTTTGAGACCAAAAGTGACTTCACTTGTTTTGGGGGATTGTTTTTAACATTTCACTTCTCATCAGTCTAAATCTGCCTTCTTACCCTCCCAATCCTCTCCAACCCCCCAACTGAGAACATAAAAAACAAAAACTCATTACAAACATGTACAGTGAATATTTCATTTTTACTTATTAGCACACTATCTGACATGCAGCAAGCACTTAATAAATGTTGGCTGATTGACAAAACAAATCTAAGTCCCTGCCATGAATTTTATTGTACTCCTAGGAAATTCGTTTGTATTTTGTGGCTCAGATAAGTGAAGGGACCCCAGGGTCAGGAGGGAGTAAGGAATAGAGCCATTTCTGAATCCAGGTCTCCTAACCCCAGAGACAAGATAAGATAAAGGCACTGACAAACAAGTCTTTGTAGAAAATAGATCAAAGTAACATGGCATAAACACGGACCAAGCATATAGGTTATAGCAGCTTGACAAACAAATGAGAGTTAGGAGAGTTAAGAAGCCATCCCCCTCCCTGATGGGCTCATATATGTGAGCTATATGCTGATATATTCATTGTTGTAGTATTTCCTGTATAGGAGGATAGAGGGAGAGAGGAATGGTGGCCAGCTTGTGACCACAGATTTAGAGCAGGAAAAGACTTCTGAGATCAATTTTCAAAATAAGAAAAATCAGGGTGCACAAACAGTAGCCCAGAACCCAGGTCCTCTGTTTCCAAATCAGCATTCCATTTTTGCCTCCCCAGGGACTTCAGGAAAAAGGTGATTTTCCTATGAGGTCACTATGTGGAGCAGTGGATCAAGTGCCCAGCCTGGAATCAAGCAATTTCAAATTCGTCCTTGACCATTTTCCAGTGTGTGCCCCTAGTAAGAGATTTCATCTGTCTGTCTCAATTATAAAATGAAAATAGTAACAGCACTTTCCTTGCAATGTTGTTGTAAGGATCAAATGAGATACCTGGTATACAGTAGGTACTATATACATGCTTATGTTCTTCCCTCTCAAACCCCTCTCCCACCTCATTCCACAGATTAGGTCTTCACTGAACAACTTTTTTTCTTCACTAAAATAGTTACAGGTGAAGAATTAAAATCCTTTACTTAAAAAAAATACCAATATTATTTTCAGATGGCTGTGTCCTTCATCCTCAGAGGACCAAAATGACATCACTACGTTAAAGTCAAGTGAGTGTATCTGACTGGGGCTGATGAGACCCAAACAAGCTCAGAATGCTCTGCCACAGGTCAGGCACCAAGAGTTCCCATAAACACTGGGGCTGGATTCTTGAACTTTGTTAAGCTTGAGCTTCTTTTCTTTTGAACTAATTCAATTCTGCTTAAGCTCCCTTCACAGGTTCAAAGAAAATGTCTAACTGCAACAGCAAGCTTATAGGATGATCAATTCTGATGGACGTGACCCTTTTCAAGAATAAGGTGATTCAGGCCAGTTCCAATAGACTTGTGATGGAGACAGCCGTCTATACCCAGAGAGAGACAGTAGGAACTGATGGTGGATCACAGCATAGTATTTTTACTTTTCTGTTGTTGTTTTATTGCTTTTTGTTTTCTTTCTCATTTTTTTCCTTTTTGATCTGATTTCTTTAGTGTAGCATGATAATTATGGAAATATGTATACAAGAACTGCACATGTGTAACATATATTGGATTGCTTGCTGTCTAGGAGAGGAGTGGAGGGAAGGGAGGGAAAAAATTTAGAACAAAAGGTTTTGCAAAGGTGAATGTTGAAAACTATGCATATGGGGCAGCTAGGTGGCACAGTGGATAAAGCACCAGCCCTGAAGTCAGGAATACCTGAGTTCAAATCTGGCCTCATAGACACTTAACATTCCCTAGCTATGTGACCCTGGGCAAGTCACTTAACCTCAATTGCCTCAGCAAAAAAAAAAAGAAAAAGAAAAAAGAAAGAAAAAGAAAACTATGCATTTTTTGAAAACAAAAAGCTTTAAAAAAATAAAATGTATGGTCAACCTTCACTTTGGTACTCTGCTGCTCACCCTGTAATTGCTTTAGTATTTATTTTTTAATATTTCATATTTACTTGGCTATATACCTGTTTATCCCTAGTGAAATGTAATCTTCCTGAGATTTTTGCTTTTGTCTACACATGCCTAGCATAAAGTCTAGAACAAAGGAGATGCTTAACAAATGTTTAATGAATAGAATTCTTCTTCTCTTATCAAAATAACCTATTTACTTTCTGCGACTTAAGAGGCTGAGATTGCTTATGTCCCCAAGTTGGTTACTACCCTAGCAAGAAGCCTATGTCTGGGTCAGAATCTTGCCTCTAAAAGCTTTATTTGACCTTGCTCTAATTATTGTTGCTGTATAAGATCTCTTCTGTGTGTTTCTCCATTACCTACCTGGCTGCCTACTTTGATAGTAATGAAAAGCTCTTCAACCTTTGCATCCCCATCTTGCATCCCTATCCCACTACTTGCAGTAATTGTACCCCTCTTGTTAAGTCAGGGACCTTCAACATACCTCTGCAATTCACTTTCTTCAATAAAGAAAAGAGTATTTAGCCTCTAAAGTGTCTTTCAGTTCTAAATTTGTGATTGTTCCATCTTCTTCACAGACCAAACACATCCCAATCCCACCAAGCAAAAGATTTTCAAGAACAGCTCGTGCTCCAACTTATTCAAACAAAAGAAAATGGTATGATGAAATGAAAATTACAGAAGAGGGAAGGCACAAAATATTTACTTAACATATAAATACACACTGTTGGACAATACAGCTCATTGCTGTATTGCTCACAGTATACCTTTTTTATTAAAATTTGTCTGAGAAACTAAATAGGATAAAATTCCTATGAAAAAATAATAACTATAGGGTTAAATATGAAACCAACAATTCTTTTGAGCTATATTTTTAAATTTATAGATATTTATTAGTTGAACAATATTATTTAATAACTTCTCCTACAAATAAGGAAATATAACTAAAATAGTATGGGGTTTAGGGAAGAATGAGGAGCTCAAGATCCTATCTTGATTTTCTCCTATGCCCTTGGTTGGAGAAATCATAAAAATCTCAAAACCTTCAATCATGTTAGCTGTAAGATGATGGAGTTAGAAAAGAGGGTTGGTAGGATACCAGAGTAGACAATGTGATATAGTAGAAGTCACTGAAATTGAAAGAGAGAGACCCAGATTCAAATCCTGCCTCTGACACAAGCTATGTGATCAGGAGCAAGTCAGTGGAGCTCTCTTTATTTACATTTCCTCTAAAAGGAGTTAATATTGGCAAAATCACCATCGAAAGAATTCACCGATCACCTCCTGAAAGAGACCCCAAGATTAAATCCCTAAGGAATATTGTAGCTAAATTTCAGGACTATTGCACCAAGGAAAAGATATTGCAAGCAGCTAGAAAGAAACAATTTAAAAGGAATATTAACCACAGTCCCCACCTGACAGGGAATTTCAACTGAGAACATAAATATTATCTCTAGCATCTCTTCCATCATTCACCTCAGAGGATCCTAGCATATATTATTTCACAAGCAACTTTTCAGGGCTAAGCTGTCAAATGGGTCTCATCTAAATTAGGAATATAGGTTTAACAACAATAAGATGATTATGAAATTTGATTACATGAAATCTTTATCATAAAACCATTCTCGGGAAGGATAGCATTCCTAGTAAAACAAAGTCATATCTGTAACAAAGTCCTTCTGCCATACTCCAATAACAACCTTATTGGATGATGACCAAAACATTCCTGCCTATGCCGAATTTTCCTCTACAATTCACCCAATGTTACCAATAAAGTTACTTCAATTGGACTTACAAAGTCACTAGAGCAGTGATGCTAAACATAAACAAAAGTAAAGGTCACTAAACCTTATATAAAAATCCTTGGGGGCTGGGGGCAGCTAGATGGGCAGTGGACAGAGCACCAGCCCTGAAGTCAGGAGGACATGAGTTCCTCATGTCCTCAGACACTTCACACTGAGTTACCCTGGGCAAGTCACTTAAGCCCAATTGCCTCAGGGAAAAAAAAAGATCCTTATGGAACACATGTTGATTTAGAAAATCACATATTAATATTATCCATGTTTTATTTTATTTTTATTTATTTTGTTAAGTATCTCCCCATTGAATCAAAAATTCACAAGCTTCTCTGATAGTTCTCATTTCTCAAATACACAGAGAACTGAGATTAATTTATAAGAATGTCAGACATCCTCCAATTGATAAATGGTCACAGAATTTGAACAGTTTTCAAAAGAATAAATCAAAGCGTTTAATACTCATAAGAAAAATGCTCTAAATCACTATGAATTAGAAAAATAAAAATTAAAAAACCTATCAAACTGGCTGACATGACAGAAAAAGATAATGACCAATGCTGAAGGGGATATGGAAAAACTGGTACTCATGCACAGTTGGTGAAATGGCAAACTGGTCCAACCATTCTGGAGAATAATTTGGAGGTAGGCCCAAATAGCTATAAAACGGTGTTTATCTTTTGACCTAGTAATACCTCTTCTAGGTCTGTATCCCAAATAGATTAAAGGAAAAAAAATATATATATATATACATATATAAAATATATTTAGTGCAACTCTTTTTGTGGTGTCAAAAAACTGGAAATTGAAGGGATGCCTGTCCATCGGGGAAGTTGTGTACCGATTGTGATGGAATACTGCCATGCTATAAGAAATGATGAAAAATATCAGATATCAGAAAAACAAAAACAAAAACCAAAAAAAAAAAAAAAACTTATATGAGCTGATAAGTGAGAAGAGCAAAACTAGGAGCACCTATACAGAATAAGAGCAAAAGTGTGATGATCAACTGTGAAGGACTTAGCTGCCCCCAGAGAAAAGGCTAATGGAGTCTAACTGCAGAATACAGCATATTATTTTTCCATTTTCTTTATTTTTCTTGCTTCTGCCCTCTCCCTCTCTACCACACCCACTCCCTCACTTTCTACAGCATGACTAATAAAGAAATAAATGTTTTTCATGACTTCACGGGTATAAAATGTATTGTATTTCTTGACTTCTCAAGGGTAGAGAGGGAGGAAGGAAGAGAATGCAGAACAGAAAAATGAAAATAATTTAAATATGTATATATATCCTAGTTACATTTTAACCTGGTTCTGGCCACAGGTAGGCATGCTGCATGTCTGGCACTTCTGACTTAAGAGTGTATTAATTTCCAAAACTATTTTTGATATTTGCTAATGTACTTTTAAAATTTACTCCTCCCAATTTCTAGAAACACAGTATAGGTTAGGGAAAGAATTATAGGCTGAGTCAGAAGAGCCTAGTTTTAGTCTCTAATTTGCGGTAATATTGGCCAAGTCATAGCATTTATTCAGGCCTCAACAATGATAGCTAGAATTTGTATAGTATGTTTTAAGTTTTGCAAAGCTCTATACAAATGCTACCTAGGGGGAGGGGAGGTAAGTGCTATTAATATCCTGATTTTACAGATGGAGAAACTGAGGCAAAGATTGACTAACTTGCTAATGGTCAGACAGCTAGTAAATGTTTTAGGCCAGATATAAACTTGGGTCTGCCTGATTCCAACATTCAATCCACCATCATACTACCAGTTATCAGTTCATTTGTAAAATGATATAAATAGACCTGATGATCTTTGTGATCCTTTCCAGTTTTAACCTGTTCTGTTCTGTTTCAATGTAAAAAGCCGATGGATTTATTAAATCTCTCAAGTAACATTCCAGATAGAGAATTTGGAACATCAACCTGTAAATGCTGTTACCAACTACCAAACTTTTATTACAAACTTTTTATTCTATGGCCAGGCACAGTGATAGGTGTTAAATTAGTTTTCCTCCCTAAATCCACCCAACTTCCAATTCTCCCTCTATCAGTGAAGAAAACCATCATCCATTCAGGTTTATAACCTTGAGTCATCATTGATTCTTCCCTCTCCTGTACCTTATTTTTCAATCAGTTGTCTAATTCTACCTCCAAACGTTGCTTATCTGTGGCCCCCTTTATCTCCACTCAGACTAGTTCAAACCCTTGTCATCCCTCTCTTGGACCACTGCAACAGCCCCTTCACTGCTTTTTCTTGTTCCACCCTCGATTGATCAAT
Organism: Myrmecobius fasciatus; assembly: GCA_023553655.1. Taxonomy (NCBI): domain Eukaryota; kingdom Metazoa; phylum Chordata; class Mammalia; order Dasyuromorphia; family Myrmecobiidae; genus Myrmecobius; species Myrmecobius fasciatus. Next base: position 95,680 of record JAJPUD010002206.1, on the reverse strand, counting down.
GCATCCTCCAGATAAGTGTCAATAGCATATTTAATGGAATGGAGTTGTGATTACATGGACCTCCCTTCCCCAATGCACCCAGGCAACAAGCAGCTCTGCCCTATCTAGTCTAGGAAGGCAAAAATGACTAAATTTATATTCCTAAGACACAAGTCTGACTGTGGCACTCGCTCCCAAATTTCCCTTACAGAGACCTTACAGGCCATCTGATCCACTCTCCCCAACCTCATTTTAGGATGAAGCAGGTCACTTCTTCACACCTGCCCAAGAGTCAAATGCTAATAAGTGCCAGAGACGGGGATTCTCCTGGCCCCGAGTCCAACACTCCATGCATTACAGTATGCTGCCTTTCCAGTGCTCCTAAGATAAAACCTACATTCCTCAGTCTGATACACAAAGGCCTTCCCGATCTAGCTTGAACCTAACTTTCTGGTTTTATTTTGTCTTACTGCCCTTCCGGCACTCTGCGTTCCAGACAAACTGGCTTTCTTGGCATTCTTTCAATTCAGCATTCCATCCCCATGTGTCAATGCTCTCCACCTCCCCAAATTTTCTTATCTGTGTGCAAATTTTTATCTGCCCCTAGTAAGTAGGAGTAAGGTCTTTATGAGCAGGAAGTAATTCAAGTTTATCTTAGAAGTCCAGGGCTTTGCATACAGTAGGCACTTAATAAATACTTGTAAAATGGATGTTATAATCAATGGAATAAATGTTACTTACAAGACAGTATCACAGATATAGGACATACAATAAAATAACAAATGACCATCATATATCTAAGAGGCACAAGTGAACAAATAAACTTATTTCAGGTTTGGGATGGAGTTTGTTTGCTTTTTTTAAAAAAAGAAGCTGAACCAAAGAATTATGAAAACATACCCCATCCCCCCTCAAAAAAAAAAAAAAGGAAGGTGAGAGTTTCTTGGTATTAAAAGATGCAGACAGAACTTTTAGTCCCAACATTCCCATTCCTAAGGAAATAACCTAAAGGCCACAAGGGATAATTGAGGATCCCCACCAGACCCCCAACAAAAACAAAACAAACAAAAAACCAACACATCTTCTAAAAAGAATGAAAATTTACATGAGGAGGAGGAATAACAGACCAGGACAAAAACAGTGTCCATCATCTTTCCTGCAGCTAAACGAATCACACCCCCCCTCCAGACTCTTAGACAATCATTTGACCAGTCTGTATTTAGGGTCTCCAATGACTATAGTAATTATTTGCAGTGAGGAAAAAAAAAACTACTTAATATTAATGTGTAAGATAAATTAAATATTAAAAAATTGAAAAGAGAGAGATCACAGAATTTTTTTAAACATTCATTTTTTAAAATTTTGAGTTCCAAATTTTCTCTCTCCTGCCCATCTCTCCCTCACCCAATGAGAAGGCAAGAAAAAGGCACATCCTGAAGACGGATCCTGCTTTAGTGGAGGGCTGTCACCCCATGTCAGTAACATTCTCAATTTACAATCCAAGCCATTCAATGGTTGACAGACAGAATGAGAAAGATCGGGAGTTCACATCTGTTAATATGGTGAATACCACATTGAATTTGGAGTTAGAGGACTCTGCCATCTCTGAATTCTGTGATCGCAGGTATAAAGGAAGTTCCTTCACAGCCCTGGCACTCATTTTCCTCATCTATAAATGTAAGGCAGCTACATGGTACAATGAATAGAGTGCTAGGCCTCCGCTCAGCAAGGCCCAAATTCAAATCCAACCTCAGACCTTAGCGGCTACCTGATCCCTTCACCAATCATGTCATCTGTCTGACTCAATTTCCTCAACTGTAAAATGGCACCTACTTCCCAGGATGGTTGTGAAGATCAAATGAGATTTTAAAGTGCTTAGCAGAGGGACTAACACACAGGAGGTAATAAATAAATGCTTATTTTCTAACCCCTTTGCTGGATAGTGCTGGACCTGGGATCAGGAAGAACTGAGTTCAAATTTGTCACTCAGTAGACACCAAATAAATGTTTATTTCCTTACCTCTTCCCTGAATAGTGTCAGGCCTAAAGGCAGGAATTTCTGTGTTCAAATCTGGCCTCAGATACTTGCTAGCTGTGTAAACATGGACAAGTCACTTAACCCTGTCTGACTTTATTTCTTCATCTGAAAAACGGGAATAGATATAGCATCTACCTCTTAAGATTGCTGTGAGGCTGAAATTAGATAATATTTGTAAAATGCTTTACAAATGCAATCATGAATATTGGCTATTATATTGATCATTTTCCCCTTCTATCTTGCTTCCCAAAAGGGACGTTGGGGTTTCACAATACAGTAACGTCCACCAGCCTGAAGCCATACCAAATTTCACTGGTTCAGCCACACAATTAAGCTCCGAGCTGAGTGAAGTAGGTGTCACCCAGCAAAGATATAGACTGACCACCCAACACTCCGGTGACCACAGAGCGATTCCCCCGAGATCACAAACATCCGATCTGGAAGCCAAAGGTTTGATGAGACAAGACCATCGTCTCACTGTCTCATCAGAAGCGCTTCCTTCCCTCCAGTCCCTCCTCAAACCAAACCAGAACGTTTGGACAAGCCACAAAATGCACAGTGTGGAGTTACACACTCGGGAGTCCGATGGATCTGTATCTGCATCATGACTCCAGTACATAATTTGTAGGGAAAATTAAATATGCGACTTTAGCACTTGGCGAATAATACAGGTAAAGAGGAAAACAGGGGGCACAGAAGGGAAAAAGACAATTTTCCATCCTCTGCTGTCACAACGAAGGCTTGGGAGCAGAGAGCCATTTACTGTTACTGATGATGCAGGAGATCAGAAGTGCATAGGTTCAGATTCTGTCAGTGCTACTTTTTAGTTGTACAACCTTGAAAAATATCACCTGAGCCTTCCAGCTCTTACTGTCCTCATTTGTAAAATAAAAATAATTACAAATGATAATTCTAAGTATTACTTTTTTCTGCATTCTCAGCTCACACTGCTTTATAGCTAAAAACCAAAAACAAAGCCCAAAAATTTTCTACATAGTTGCAGTTTCCAATGTTAAAAAAAAAAAAGTTTCTCATTATACCATCAAGAGAATAAAATCTCTTCTAAGTATTATTCTATGCCACTTTAAGGTTTATAAAATATATGTGTGTGGTTTTTCAAGTTAGTAAAATTAAAATAAGATATCTGAAAATAAAAAGAGGAATTAGATTAGATAATCTCTATATTCCCTTCCAGTTTTCTCATCGTTTGAGGTCAGAGCAGATCAGGCATGTCATACGATTAAATCACAGTAAAAAGCACCTGTAATAATATGGGACTCCATGATGCCCAAGAAGTTTTTCAAACAAGTAGCAACTGGATCTGAATTTCATGTCTTCTAGATGTTTGCAACAAGCCTGCTAGCCACCCAAGAGATACCAATCTCCATACTGAGAATCCTCAAAACCATCACTTCCATAAATGAAAATATTTCTTCTATGCTAACTGTGTAAAAAAATGTATATATGTATGTGTGTATGCCTTCTGTACAATAAATGTATATGTGTATATATAAATCTGTGTGTATATATACACACATGTACATACATACATATAAATATATATACATATATATAAACATGTACATATAGAGAGACAGACAGACAAGAGAGAGGAAAAGAACACAAGCCTACTTTAAGTAACCTGGAAGAGCTGATTTGCCTCCTCCTAAGCCCATACCCATACTTAGCCTATCAGCATATTAGGAAGCACAGCCCCTGACCCCTCCAAGCATCTCTGGGTCTGACCCAAAACACACAACAAGAGCCCCTCGGATCCGGGTGGGGGGAGAGTTTTGTTGCTTCCAGGTGCTGCTGCTCTGGACACCCAAGTGATGAAAGAAGGAACTTTCCACCCTCTCTTCCAAAGCAAAGGCTTAAGAGCAGAGCGCCATTACCGCCCCCCACAACCTCAGGAGACAGCATGGCCCAATAAAAAGAGCCCCGAGCTTGAAACCACAGAAGAGGGCTCCCAGTCTCAGCTCTGCCATTCTGGTCTGATCTGGAAAATGTGGAGGTTGGACAAGACAACCTGTATGTAACCACAACTCCCGGTGGCACTGGGACCCCGATTCCTCGGGTATGCCATTGGGCAAGGATATCAGAGACAACCTGTCACAGTGGATGGAACACTGGATTTGTAATCAGGATGATGCAAGTTCTGATCTGACCTCAGCCAATTCCCAGATATATAACCTGGAGCAAGTCATTAAACCTCAGTTGCCTCAACCATAAAATAAGGATAATAACAGTACCCACCTCACAGGATTACAGTGATACACATAAAGCAACTCTGCAAACTTCACAGCACTATATAAATGATATTACACATAATATATGGCAGACTAAGGACACTGGAGATAATCTAGCTCATTATTTAAACCTTTTACAGAAAAATAAAATAAAAATAAAAATAATGAAAATACATAATAAATGAATAAAAAATAAAATTAAATAAATAAAACCAGAAAGGCTGCGTAACTTGTTGAATATAAGCCAGGGAACCAGAGTGAAAGAATTTCACACTTCTGAATTGTCTGTAAGCATTCCTCCTGACAGTAACTACCTTTATAAATGTTTTAAGGAATCTCATCTTCATGCCTAGGATTCGCACTATTAAAATACTCCCCACAGATGATATGGAATAACCAGGCAATCTTTCATGCTACAGTGATACGCCAGACATTGAACTTTCAGACTCCAGTTGGTCTTCTATGAACTTGATCTTTCACCTCTAACAAAAACTCTTTTATAAGTGTAATTTTAAAGTTAGTAATGAGAACTTCATTTGCTTTCCAAGCAGACAGAAAATCTTTTTGAAATACATTCTGGCTGCCATGACCTTGGTCTATGACTTAAAGAGTTCACCTCATGTAATAATTTTCTTTGCCCAGGAGACACCTGAGGTTTCCTTTGAAAAGATTGGGGAACTAACCCCGGAGATGAAACTGAAACCATATATATTTTCAACTCATTACCTCCCTGCTTCAGGAGAGCAAGGATCAAAGTATTTCTTTTTTTGTCTTGTCATGAATTTCTGATCAACTATCAATGTTTACAAATCATTTAATTTTTCCAATGAAAGCACGCCAATAAAAGTGCAAATAGAAATACATCCTTCCCTTCAGCCAAATGCTATATGAACAAGATAAATAAAGTGTTGCTTTCTCAGGTTTTTAAAATTTAATTTAATTTGTTTCAACAAACAAAAATACTTCTCTCTCCCCTACTGCCATCCACTCACTCCCCCATGTACACACATATACACACACTGAAAAAGAAAAAAAACTAAAATCTTGTAATGAATACATGTAGTCGATAAAAACAAAACCCCTCAATGATTATATCTAAAAAAAATGTGTGTCTCAGTGAAACTCTGAGTTTATCAACTGTCAAAGTATGTAGCATGCTTCACAGGAATCATGTTTGGTCACTACATTGATCACAGTTCTTAAGTTTTTGAAATTAGTTTGCTTTTTACAATATTATGTAAACTGTTCTCTTGGTTCTGCTCATTTCCTTCTACATTAGGTTCATGTAAGTCTTCCTGTATTTCTCTGAAATTCCATCACATTCATATAACAATCTATTAAACCATTTCCTGATTAATGCCTCCCCTAGATATGCTTCTTTGCCAGCAAAAGCCTCACTTTGTGTATTTAAATGTGCCAAAATACATTTAAATAGACCAAAAGGTTTATGAATTATGATTTTTTTTAAACTTAAGCTTACACAATCAGGGTTCTATACTTTTTCCTTTTGTTTTCATGGGTCAGAAGGAAAACTAAATCTCAAGCAGTGGTTAACTAAGGAATATTAGCAAACTTTTACTTTGCTTTTAGTTTTATTTTCCCAAAAATTAGAACTCTGAATTTATTAACATCAATAGCATCATATTTAAAGGTGATATACATAAAGTTTTCAACAAGCATATATCTAGGCATAATTCATTTTGACCTATACTAGAAGCAAATGGAACATTCAAGAAGTAATAGAACTTGTTATGAGTACTCAACTACTGAGCTTCAATTTCTCTTCTGTTTTGTACACATGTACATTTCTATAATTCATATTTATGATGTATATATTTTTAATGTGAATTTGTTGTATCTCCTGTTAGAATGGAATTCTCTTCTATTATGCTTTGTATGTATATCCCCAGCATTTCACAAAATATCAGATGTAGTGGGTGCTTTAAAAATTATTAATGATTTGTTGAATTTTTTTTTCTTTCAGAGACAATGATCTTTTGACTGCCTTATTGTATATAAGTGTTCCTTCCTTATTTCAATCAAATATCTCCCCAAATTAATCCTCCTTTTCCAGTGGCATAGTCCACATACACAGTAATGTGTCAACCTACAACTTTCTCCTGACACACAGAAAAACTACCAAACTGTGAAGTTACAAAACAAACTTTCAAGGAAATATTTCCCAAGAAAAGGAATGGATAAGAAAAAAATACCAACAACTTGCAACACGGTATGATTAGAAATATATCCAAAATATAAAAAATCATTCAGAGTAAGACTAAGGAGACAGAACAAAATCCATTATGATTCAAATGACCAGTAAAAGCAAAAGTTAAAATCAATCTCAGATAAAATAACAAAATACTTGATAAAGTAAAGAAAGGCAAATAGGGAAATAGCACCTCAGACAATGAAAAAAAAAAAAAAAGAAATGAACCAATATTTATGAGAAACCAACAAGGAACCATTTAAAATTTTTCAATTATCATATATTACACTGATATAAAGAACAATTTGCATTATGCTGATAAATATCCTTTGAAAATTAATGTCTAAGTACACTTCAGGAATACAGAAACAATCTTAAAGATAGTGTGAGCACTGCATTTATGCAATATCATTTCAGACATGTATTCATTTAATCATATACTGTTCTGTTGCTTTAAAGCTGATCGCCTTCACAAATCACATTCTAGTAAAACATACTCCTCTTCCTCATCTCCACACCTCAGAATTCTTATCTTCTTTCCCTTAGGTGTGAAACGTCCTCTGATCCCATCTTCAGGTAGAATGTAAATTAGTCGCCTATTTCATTTTTATCTTTGAAGAATGATCAATCTGGAGCAAGAAGGAAATCTAAGAAATCAGGAGGTGGCTAGACAGAGCAAAGGACTTGGAGGTGGAAGACTTCCGATCCAGCCTCATACACTTTAACTAGACCTGTGACCCTGGGCAAATCCAGTAAACTCTGTGTGCCTCAATTTCCCCATCTGTTAAAATGCAAACAGCCCCCATCTCACAAGGTCATTGTGATAATCAAATGAGTTAACACATGGAAACGTTTTTGCAAACCTTAAAATGCCATGTAATAATAAGGACCAGATGTGAGAAAATCTGCCCAATGTCACTCTAGTTTTAAGTGGCAAAGTCAAGACTTGAATCCAAGTGTTCGTGATACTAAGTACAACATTCTTACTCACACTAGAGGCTTAATAAAGGATTGCTGAATTGAATTGTTGAACACAAAAGATCTTTTTTTCAAACCAATGCAACATATGCAACTTTTATAGGAATCAAATGAGAAAGAGTCACTAATTGGAATGACACCTTAAACTCACATAACATTGGACTGAAAAACACAAGTCATTTTCCCCAGGAACAATTCTCAGGAAAAAAAGAAAGCCTTCTCATGTTGTGACCCCAAATGGAAAACCAATACAGTAGGCAATTAGCAAGCAGCACCAACTCACCGTACTTTCATTAAAATTGTTAATTAAGTACAGTGAACTGACAAATGTGAAAAGTCACTGCAAAAAATCATGTCTAAGTTGTACAATATAATAAAAACTTTGATGACATAATTTCCAACAATACAACAGCATAATTGGTATGAGATTCATAATTTATTTACCAAACAACATTTTTACTATTAGGATGTGGCCCCTATCACAAATGTCTTGCCAGTTCATATTACAACGCTTCCTTGTAAAAGCCTACAAAGATTTCTAAGTCTTTTCATAAACAAATTATGGAAAAAACTTTTAACCCTTTTGGTCCGGTTTTGGTACTTACTCCAACAAAGCCAAAGAAAGCAAGGTCCATATAACAACAAAAATTTGTAGCATTACTTGTAATGGTCACAAAAGTACACCAAAAAATTGGGTTCCTACTTAAGGTAGAATAGTAGTATAAGCTGTGTGTGTGTGTGTATGTGTGCATGCATGCGCATGTGTGAAAAACAGAGAAATAAAAAAAAAGGAAGATTACTGTAAATCAGCCATGGAAATTCAGAGAAATCTATGAAGACATGTATGAATTGATACAAAGTAAAAATAAGCAGAACCATGAGAATATACAATAATGTAAACAAGTATATCAGAGGAAGGCAATTCCCTTTACAGCAACTGCAATGAACAATCTTGGCACTAAAAACAGGTGAAACATACTTTCCTCCTCTTAGAGGAGAGACAGGGGAATTAGGTTGTCATCAGACATGGCCATTTTATCTGTTGGTTTTTCTTAACTCTTATTTATTTCAAGGAAGACCACAGTGTGGAGCCTCAGGGGTAATATCAGGAAATGATTGTGACATAAAAAGCAGAAGGTATCAAAAATCTTTTAAAGTAATGCATAAAAGCAATATAAGAACAACTAGGGAAAAATATTTACAATGACTATATATAACAAAACCTTTGAACTGGATGTTGTAAAATTATAAGTACCAGAGAAGAAACATGATGAGCATATACTTCCTCCCTTTCTCTCAAGAGGGAAGGGGACTGCATTTGTCAGGTTTGGTTGATGCATTTTGTTAGTTTTGTTAAACTTTTTTTCTTTCCTATTTTCCAATTCACTGTTATAAGGAATGGCTCTCTGGGAGGGAGGGAGGAAGGATACACTGAGAAATATCTATTACATTGAAAAAAGACATCAATAAAACTATTTTAAAAGCAAAAGCAAGTGCAAAATAAAAATGGTCATGAATAGTACTTTCTATTTATTCTTGGTTATAGTAATTAATGTTTTCCTAAAGATGAATATTTTTCATATTTCTACAAGAAAAACCAGCCTGTTTACTTCAAAATACTTCTCCAACTGGATCAGAGCTACTCTAATTCTTCTCCAAAATTCTAGGTAACCTCTATGGAAGTTGGTTTAAAAAAAAAAAAAAAAAAGCTCTATATTTTAAAAGCTCACTCTATTCCATCATTTAAGAAAATTAATTAGTCCTAGGCTCATAACTGACCCTTCTCCCCCATAGGGCATCATTGCATAAGCCTCCCTGTTTATCAGTGAACTATCTATAATTATTCTTCATATCCAACCTTTTGAGCAGTTGTACATTGCTCTCCCAAGAGAATAATTTGAAGAGATCACACTTTCCTAGAACGTAAATGGCCACATCACAAGAGATTAAAACCAAAAGATTATAAAAATGAGGATATCCTAGGATCTCATCTTCCCCCATAACTCATCAATAGGATACAACCCAAATTCCCGAACCTAACATTCAGTCTTATGCAATTTAGGGCCAAATGACTTTTCCAAGATTACTACACCAGCACTTTCCAAAACAGATCTTTTACATGGGCCAGAAGAGGGTTCCACAGACTTACTCTACCCATCCATAGCCTTTCTTCATTCTGTCCCTCTACCCTGCCATCTCTTCACTGACCAAATTCTTCATTGACTTCAAACCTTGGATCAACTCCTGCCTCCTTTATGAAACCTTCCTGGACCACGCCAGCACCCCCCAATAGCATCTATTTCCTGTATTAGTCATTTGGTTTTTAATCGATAATGACCCTTGAATAAGTTTAACTTTCCCTCCATGTACATGTGAGCTTCTAAGTCTCAAAGAAAGGTGCACTGGAAGATGGAGGAGGGCCAAAGATAAACTTCGAACATTTCAAATTTTGCTGAAATTTGGTATGGTGCCAAGAAAGAAGGGAGTTTATTTCTTTTTCCCCTTCCCTCCTTCTGCACTGAATACTTCCAACTTCCCACACTCAGATCATGGGGAAAAACTATAGTTCTGTTATAGATTAAAGAAGATAGAAAAAACTGGCCTCAAAATCCATCCACCATTTGAAATACTACTGTCATGGGAAATGTATTCCATATCCAAAAGAATTTACAAAGCAACTTTCAAAACAGAACTTGATTTAAAAAAAAAAAAAAAAAGACTGTGCATGGTTTCTGTATATACTAATAATAGAAAAACAATTTCTTTGCAAATATTTCCTAACTGAAACATTACACTAATTAAAGTGAAGCTTGTCCCAATCATTTTGTCTACTTACTCCATTTACTCCTATCATTCTATATAAACCAGTAGGTACACAAAACTCTAAGTGTAGAAAAATAATGAGAGAAGAGAAGAAAAGGGAGAAAGGGAAAGGAGAAGAAAGGAAACGAAAAGAGGTTCAAGTATGTAACTGTGAGTGTGCTTCTTCCTACTCTATCTCCAATCCCTTGTGTTGCTTGCTCTGGTTATCAAATTATAATTGACTTTTTTTATAAAAGTATTTGCCATCTATTATTGGTTCTCCTTCTCTAATAAAGAAATAATTCCCTTTGTCCTCCTCTTAAGCTTGATAGAACTAAAACATATTTTCCCATTGTCATTTGTGTCCCTAGGGCACCATGGCCATGTCTGTCATGAATCCAAATGGTTTGAGGATGGCATGAAGAGGTTGGTCCAACTAGATACTTTTTTGGTTGTCAGCCTCTAATCAATAATGTATCGATAGTGGCTAAAAACACGCTAATTTTTTTTTCATTTCAACCATCAAGATATTATATTCACTTTCATTGCTTCTGCTGTCATTTGCTATGACTAAATCAATTTTAGTTGATAGGCAAGGTGTAAAGAACAGCTTACTTAGATTCTGGAGTGCCCTAGAAAGGCTAAAGTCACCCTGAAGAATTTTTTTTTAATTCTTTATGGCTTCTGCTTTTGTTTTTCTGTCACTGAAGGGCATACCTAATGAGGTCCAGGAAAGCCCATTTTTATGCATGCACCTACTTCTTTCATACTTTGATAGAGAGGGAGGGAAAAGGAATTTTGTGCAGACATGAACATGTTATAAAAAGATATTAATTTTTTAAAAAGAAATGAAAACAAATCTCCCATAGTAAGTTCTACCCCAACCATGGTCCCTATCTCCAGCTCCCTAAAGAACAGAATTAGGAACAATAAGTAGAAGATTTAAAGAGATGAAATTTCTACAAGATGCAAAGAAAAACTTGCTAACAATAAGAATGCTACCAAAATGTCCTGAGATAGCCTGAGAAGTGATAGGATCACCCTCATGGAAGATGTTTAAACAAAAGCTGGATGACCATTGTCAGGTACATGTTAAACAAGAGTCTTGATCCAGTTGTACAAGTGAATAAGATGGCAACTGAAGTCATTTCCAACCCTGAGATTCAATGAAAACAAGTGCTGATGAGGAGCAACAGTTTTATTTTTAAAATAAATTGGCCCCAGGACTCACCTCATTCCCACCAACAGCTTTGGTTAAGATCACTGCAGAAGAAACAGGAGGTGGCATGCAACCAACTGTTTGTAAACTGAAAAATAAAATATAAAACAACATATAAATACGGTTTTTACTTCATCCACTTGACTAAATTGAGAGCTGAACAAATGAAAATATAAAATTTTGAATATAAACTTAAACTCTGATGACTTTAGATACTGTTTCAGGGTTTGCAAAGTGCCCAATTTGCATTTTTGGAAACCAAGGCAGAGATTATTTAAGCGACTAATCTGCTATTAAGTGTCAGAGGCAGGATCTGAATGTGGGTAGTATTCCTGACACCAAATCCAACATTCTGTCCACAAGCCACAATGTATTAGCTGTTTAACCTCCACACTGGGCAGCAGACCTCAAAGGGCTAAATAAGAACTCCACATCTTATTAGTCTAGCACAAATGTGTGTGATTTTATATCTTAGGCAATCCTAAACATTAAAAGTAATTATTTCATTTTTTTTTGAAAAGACATTAAAAGCATCACACAGTTAAAAAATATCAGTCAAGACAGACTTTGCAATAAAATCAAAGCCAAATGTAACTCATCTTTCTGGGTGGTATCCCTCCCCCACCAAGGACTTTTAGAGTTTCAAATAAGGTAAAACTTTCAAGTAAAATTTTATCAAGATGAAAGAATAAGGAGAGAGAAAGGGAGGGTGTTCAATAGTGTCTCATGTTCCAGAGAAATCAAGGAGGTGGAAAAGGAGGGAAAAGGATCTTGAGATTAAAAGGTAACCTTTGAGAAAACTTCGATAGAGTGTTAGCAGGCAGACGGCTCGGGGGAATGGGATCTGAGGGAAGGAGGCAGAAAAAATAAATCGGGTCCATCCACCCTGGGCCTCTACTACTCACATAATTGGGGGGACAACCCTAAATCCATGACCAATTATATGACATCGGACGGCAGCGGAAAGGGGAGTGCTTTTTCATAAGGAAGATCAGTCTATTCTACAGAGAAGAAGGAGCCAATGGACAAAGGAAGATGAGCGAGAACGGGCTACAGGATGAGACCAGGGAGAAGGACCAAAAGTGACACTGAAGGAGGCCATCTGACTGTGACCTCCAAGATCAGACCCCAAATCCTCCAGGACACCTCCTTATACCTTTCCAGTCAACTTACACTTATCCTCTCCCCACAAACTCTGCAATGCAGGGACACCAACCTTCCTTGCGGGACCTCCAACAAGACACTTCAACTCCAGGTATTCTCACCTGCGGTCTCCCATCCCTGGAATCCTCTCCCTCCCAGCTCTGACTCCTGGCTTCCCTGGCTTCCTTCAAGTCCCAACTAAAATCCCACTTTCTGCAGGAAGCCTTCCCCCGCTGACTGCCTCTAATACAGGCTTCACTCTCTATAGTGTGTTTGTACATGAGTGTCTGCATGTTGAATCCCTTAGGAGGGGGGGAATGAAAGAGGAAAAAAAGAATAAAGTAAAAAAAGTGCACAGCAGAAAACAAAACAATAACCAACAAGAAGTAAAGAAAAAAGGGGCATTCAAGAATATAATTTCTTCTACTAATATATACATACATACACACATATATGCACATATGTATATATATATATATATATATATATAATATATATACATATACACACACACACTTTTTTGAGATGATAACTTGTTGTTATATGTTTTGAATCCTCCCTGATGTTCCACTGGGCATGTGACAATGTTCTTTTTTGTTTTGTTTTGTTATTTAGTATTTTTTTTAATAAAATAAACTTTTAAAAAAGAGTTGTACACAACTGAAAAACAACTAAACAACAATAACTAACCCTTTATAACCAGTCCATCCCTACCCTTCCAACCATTACACCTTACTCCTTTCTGTTATCCAATGACACTAAGCTGTGTGCTAGAACCTCCCACAGGGCATCCCACCTGCCAAGATGCTTTTGCCATGTCCCTGCCAAAGTCTCACTTCTGCCAGAAGACCTGCCAGTTCTCCCAAATCTTAGTGGTTCCCCTCTAAGCTCACTCTCCCTTATCTTCCCTGTATCTTATTATTAATCTTATTCTTTTGTAGCTGTCTATTTCCTTGAAAGCCGGGACTATTTTGCCCTTTTTTGCATCTTCAGGCTTAGCACAGTATCAGCCACATAGTAAACACTTAAATGCTTGTTGACTTGATTTGACTTCTCCACCTGAAGCAATATAAAAGACAGGGTGTTCCATACATCTTTTTAAACAGTTTTAAAAAACTTAAGACAGCACTAAGATTTTTTAGAGCAGCCTCTGTAAGAAATAAAAAGTTCTCTTAGGATATAAGAATGTTTGTTATGTAGTTCTAACAACACACCATCATTTGGAAGAAAATTACTGTGATAGTGAGTTTAGTCCATTAATAACATTATTTCTAATCATATCAGCTATGATCATTTCAGGCAGAAACCTATTATTTTTATATTATTCTGTTCAAAGGAATTTATGAGCAAAACACTGTACTATATAATTACAAAGGACAAATGGCTTATTTTCTTTTTATTTGAATGCCTGAATTAAGTCTTATTTCACATACTTATTGATGTCAAAAGCTCTCACTTTTATATCTCATAAGTTAAGGATTATTGTGGCCTTGTCCATATTGAGATAATCACTCTATTTTTAAAAATACTGTAGATGTTGTAATTATCATCAGATTACTAACATTACAGTATCATAGATTTTTCTCCTGCATTTTTGCAGGACTCACAGAACTGGATGGAACAGGAAGGACTGTAAGAAACACAGAAAGAAGGTAGCCAACTTTATTTCAAGTTCCAAAAATACAGATTTGCTAATTTGTTCTCTAGGGAACAATGCTTTTCTCACCTCCACTCACCTTCCCAACCAATCCTACCTTTGCCCACCCAGAAGAACTTTTAACAAAAATCACCTTCTTTTTTTTTTTGGTTTGTTGTTTTAAGATATTGAGTGGAAAATAACTAGGAAATTAAATGTGTTATGAGGAAAAGATGAAAACATAGAAATATTAAGATGGTTTGATTTTTGAAGAATCAGAGTAAATATTTCTGAAGACCAACACATTTGCTCATTAGCTATTTGAGGGATCATGAGACAAGAAGGTCACAGATAATGATCCAGATAAAAATGTGAACTGAAGCATGTAACAAATAGTACATGTCCGAAAGCACAATGCTGACTTTTGATTCCTGGGGTAAGACTAGATAATAGCACATCATAAGCAATTGGAATAATAAGCTTAAAATTCAAGTGAGGATTAAAAGACAAAGAATATCTTATTTTATGATAAGCAGTAAAGAAGGTCTAGCTTGGGACACTGTCCCATATAATGTCTTTTATCATTTTTATATTATACATATAATAATTTTATCATTTTTATATTATGTATATATATATATATATATATATATTATTTATTTATTAATATTTTTGTATTTACTCCAGCATGGAGTAAAATCCTGCCTTACTGGCTTGGGTGATCATCTACAAGTCACTTAAGCTCTCAGTTTGTTTGTAAAAGAGAATTGTGCTGGCACTATCTATTTCAATGGTCACTGTAAAAAAGCATTGTAGAAAATTTAAAGTGCTATATAAGCTTTAGTTATTTATCTGTTGAGCCAAAACAGTAAATATTTTTAAATACCACAATATATTTTTCAAATTAAATTTTACAATTCATTTGAGCCTCACAAAAAAAAAAAGTTATGAATAGAGAACAATTATCTTTAGCTTACTTCTAAGCAAAGAGACCCCCAACAGTGAGTGATTCTTCCAAAGGTCAGAGCAAATTAGCAGCAAGAGCAATAGCACTGGGTCACAAGCCTCCTCATTCTAAATCTATTTTATTCCTTTCCATTTATTACACCATAATCTGAAAGTATTATCTACTTTAAAAACTTCCCTCCAAAATGCATTTAATCAACAAACTAATTTTTAAATCTGGAGCAACATTTTCAAACTTTAGGGGGAAAACAGTCATTTGTTAAAACAACTGGTGTTATTAGCACAGAAAGGAACAATTCACTACAGAAAATAAATATTTGTTCCATAAACTCTTAAAACATGGAAAAAATTGGTTTAAAATAAATTCTCTTCAGCTTCCTCACGACTGACCCTTCCCAAAAAATGAATTTTTTTTCAACATACCCTTTTAAAAGCCATTCGTTGATAGATGTAACTGAGAGCAACTGAAGAAAAAGCCATATTGTTGCTGGGAAGAATGCAAGTGTAAAGATCTGAACAAAAAGATGTAATTTTATATGCATCAAAGCACTTGTCAGCTCCTGGGGGGGGAAAGAGAGAAATACATTTTAAAATATTTTGGAAGAGAGATATCTATAGAAAGACCATTAAACCTAGTTATTTTATATCAGTATATTTGTAACTCCTTTTTTATATTAAAAATATTCCTAATAGATAGAACTCTAAAAGGAGAAAATATTCCTTATACTGTTCATAAGGTATATGAATTTAAATTGCTAAAATAGCCTGATTTATCTTGAAAATACAACCAACTTAATTTAGACAAGGGAAAAACTTTTTTTTTTTTAGCCTTGCTAGTCTATGAGGAACAGATATGGTAAGCAAAATACTACTATAAGAAAGTTTGCAGGGTAACTTTATTAACTTATTGAAGAAAGAACTGTTTTGTTGTTGTTTTTCTGAAAGTCTTTTAATTATTATTGCTACCTTTTGATTTCATATAATCTTTATTTCCAAATATTCCTCAATCCTTTCTCCCATTCAGAAAGTCATTCTTTGTAATAAAAAAATAAAGAAAAAGGGAGTGGGGGGAGGAGAAAGGAACTCAGCAAAACTAAATTTTGCACAATATACCTTACCCATAGCCTACCACCCCAACCCCTCAAGAAAAAAGAAAGGAAGGAGCTACATTTTCTTAATGTATTCAGTTCTTTTAAACATTTTATGAGCTCCAACTTGGAAAAAAAAATGCTCTGCTAGTTACTAATGATCTCTATCTAGTCATTAAACTGACTTTAACTACAATCAGATAATAATACAATTTGTCATTGGTTTGTCCTAGAAATATTTAAATAGCTTGTTGGCTCTCTAATTGCATCAGTGTTAGTACTCCTGGACCATAACCCATAACTCAAATTGTGTGAGTTCCACATGAGTTCCAGATCAGGTGAGAATCTATCCAACACTATAGGCCTTCCTTCTTCTAGACCACAGTTTATTCACCTCTTCTCTGTCTGGTAAAGCAATCTGGTAAAGATTCCCTTCTTATAATCTTGTTTTTAAATAATTAAAGGAAATGCTAAATTCCAGCTGGAAGTTAGATGTAATAAGGGTGTCATTTTTTTTCTCATTCAAGTTTCCTGACTTCCCACTGGACAGGAGGAAAGGAAAAGAAATGAGTCAAAATGCAGCTGATGAAACGTGGTATTAGACACAGTGAGGTTTATACTTCAATTTCTCAAAGTTCCTAGAAACTTCAGCCTGGTTACACTTCAGGAAGGACTCCTGAGAAGTCAGGCCTTGAATCCCAGCAGAACAGAGTTGAACTTCCATTTGCTATCCCTCCCACCGACCAATCCACAGTCTGCAGTGCCTGAGTAAGAAATAGAAGGCCTGAGTTCCAATCTTGTTTCAGATGTTTATTAACTCTTATCCTGAGTGACTTATCTATAAAAATGAGAATAAAACCATCACATATCTCACAAGATTATTATGAGAATCTAATAGTTTCTTTTTTGTGTTTATATATGTATACATATATATACACACATACATACATACACACATACACACATACATATATATGTACATATATGCATACACACACACATATATATGTTCTGTTATTTTTTTTTGTTGTGGTTGTTCCTATTGTTCAAATGAGATAAAATGAAAAGCAATCTTCTGGCCATTTTAGACACATTAATAGAATGCAATGAAGCTGGGCCTTGGGACGTCTGCCAGAAAAGTGAAACAATGTGGCATCCAACATGATGTTTACCAAATCATTGATTCATGATGATCCATAATATTACCTATTGGGCCAATGTCAGTCAATACACACTTATTAGGCACCTACTATATGCTAGAGACTGAGCACTGAGGAAGCACTGGATGATCTGGCACTTATATGAATACAAAATTCTAAACCCTATATGCTGCTGTACAGCAGCTTGAATATTGGATTTGAAGTCAGAAAGGCTTGAGCTAGAATCCTAACTGACTGACCCTGGATAAAGTATAAACTCCTCGGCTTGTCATTGAAAGTCCTTCACACACTAGTTTTAGCTTACCTTTCCTGACATTTGTTTACTATTTCTTCATCAATATCATCACCATCATCAAGTCTCCCACAGTCAACTTGTAAGGTCCATGAGACCAGAGATTCTTTTCCCTCTTTTTGTACCCCTAGAACTTAGCACAGTAGCTAGCACACAGAAAGTGCTTTACAAGATTTACCGACTGATAGATGAATAATAACAGTAATAATAGCAGCTAACATGTATATCCCACTAAGTCTTGCAAAATGTTTTACACATATCTCATTTGATCTTCCCAATAACCTTGGAAGATAGGCTATTCTTATCTCCATTTTATAGGTGAGGATATTAAGACAGATGGTTTGCTCAGGGTCACTCCCAAGTAAGTGTCTGAGACAAGATTTGAACCTGATCAGGTCTTCTTGACTGGAAGCCTAGGGATCTCTCCAAGACACCACTGAAAAAGACATAACACAGCAGTCCAAAGTTAGCAGAGCACTTAACCTATCACTGGTGCTTCCAAATTCCCTCAGGGAATAAAAACTAACGGTATGATTCTCTCCAATTAACAGAGAAAGACACCAGATCCAAGGAGCTGACAAGATCATATTTTTACATAAGACGGACCAGAGACAAGACTTCCTGCCTCCTTCCAGTCTGCTTCTTTATCAATCTTGTTAAGAGAATGGACTGCTTTGTGACAAGAGGAAAAGTTTAGTTCCTGGACTAAATACATCGTTATTATTGTCTTTCATTCATGTCTAATCCTTCACAACCTCATTTGGGGTTTCCTTGACAGAGATACTGGAGGGAGTTGGTCATTTCCTTCTGCATCTCATTTTACAGAGAAGAAAACTGAAGCAAATCAGGATGAGTTGCCTTCTCCAGGGTCCCACAGCTTGCAAGTGTCTAGATCTGGAGCTCTATCCCCTGGACCACCTAGCTACTCCCTAATTAAGTTAGCCAGACACAAAAGTCATTCATTCTCCGCTAGGACCTCACCTCCATTCCACATAATTTTAGCAGCTTTTATAGAGCTGTAAGAACAAGAGACCATAGTCATCCATGAGCTCAGACTTCTTGATCCAAGTCCCTTCTTACTCTTCAGTACAGATGATGAGCTAGTAAAACTCAGACTCTGAGAATGGAATGAACACGAGTGGAACAGCCACAGCAAACAAGAGACCGAAGCAAGCCAGTCAAGTTTCCTACTCTTACTCACAAATCTCTTCCCAATAATCCTGGGAGGTAGGGGCTACTTATTAGACCCATTTTAAAGATGAGAAAACTCAGACAACCATCAATTAAGGGACTTGCTCTGGGTCACAGAGCTAGTAAGTCCTTGAGGTCAAATGTGAACCCAAAAGTGAGCAAAGCACTTGATCTATCACTGGTGCTTCCAAACAACCACAGGAAATGATTCTCCCCAATTAACAGAGAAGGGCACCGGATCTAGGGGGCTGACTAGGGCATATTTTTACATAAGAAGGATCAGAGGCAAGACTTCCTGCCTCCAAGGCCAGTCCTCTCTGGGCTGCCATAGCCCACCATCATCCCCACTCTGCTTCTCTGCTTTATTCTTTCTGGATCTAGGCCCAGCGCTCTAGCCACTAAATGTGGCAGTTGTATTATTAACCAGGCATGAGGGGATGCATTTTAGGACAAAACCCTGGGTCTAAGAAGAGCAGCTCTGCAAACCCAGAGCAGCTGGGGCAGGAAGAGAGAGCTCAGAGCCAGATCAGTCTAGTGCCACGAGAGTGGTCAGGGGTTCTCTCAGGTGCCATTGTCCCAGATTCCGGAACCAAGACAACAGCTGTCCAGAGAGCCTTCTGTCTGGGAGACATCACCAGCATCCACAGAAAGGCCTTTGTCAGTGAGCATCCCTCCATCTGTGTGGAAACTAATGAACCTGCAGCTCCTCGCCACCCATAAGATCTCAGACATCTACAAGCATGAAGAGGGCTTTCTGAGTATCCTTCCTTGGCATAGGAAGCTTCCGTTCCCCTGAAGCTGAGTATACCAGTATTTCCTCCAAATCTCAGTCATCGCCTTTGACACAAGACCTTGCCAACCTCCCCCTCCCCAAAATTACACTGTATATATCTCACATATACTTTGTATCTGCTTATACACCTCGTCTCCCCAACTGAACACAAACTCCCTGACACTAGGGATGCAACACTTAATACATAGTAGCTGTTGTGGTTGAGTCATTTTTCATGGGCCTGAGTTTTTGTGACCCCATTTGGGATTTTCTTGGCAAAGATATTGGAGTGATGTGGACATCTCCTTCTCTATCTCATTTGACAAATGAGAAACTGAGGTAAACAGGGTTAAATGACTTGTGCAGGGCCACACAGCTAGTAAGTGTCTGAGGCCCCGATTTGAATCCAGGAAGATGAGTCTTGGCTCTCTACCCACCTCACCACCTAGCTTCCCCAATACAGAGTAGGAGTTCACTAAGTTGATTAATTTATGACAAAAACAATTGTTCCTAACTACTTCTTCAAGAGTAAATTTTATTTGTTTTTCAGATTTTTATCCCCTTCAAGAAGAGACCCTTTTGACTTAAAAATCTCATCACCTTTCCATTTAGAAACTTCTTTACTCAGAAATACCTCTTAGTGAGTGTCACATAGCCCATTGCATCTTAAAATGGGTGAACAGTAAGGAAGATACATGAATACCAACCGCAACTGTAGGAACCTCCCTCTGCCCATGTGGGTCATAACTCATTTATAATAACTCAGTGAAATCCTAGATTTAGAACTGGAAGGGTCCTCACATCACCTACTTCCTGATACTCATTTTACAGATGAAGAAAAGATCATACTAGTTCATGGTCAGAGTTTACAACACGTTTAACAAGTGTTACTTTATTTGATCTTCACAACAACCCAAAGAGAAATAGGTATTATGATTATCTCCACATTAATTTATTTAATATGCTTATTTATTTTAAAACATGGACTAGAATTTAGAAATGCTTTTATAAGTATATATATATGTATATACATACACACACACATATGTAAAGTATATATGTTTATAAATATACTAGCAGTAAGTCCAGGTAAATCCTATAAAATCTCTAAGGTTCTTTCCAAGTCTATATTGAGGATCCAGGGGTTAAAATGGTAATGTTGTAATGAGCATCCCTTAAACAACCTGAGTCTTTATAAACAGTCTAGATGAGTTCCAGGAACTGCACAGAGCAACTCAAACGTGATTAGAAAGCAGTCCTAATCATAGGGTATGCAAGGCCCAAGATATCTTTAGTCCTATTGCAACATTAATTATACTCAAAATAAATCCAATGCAAAGGCCCAAATGGGCCTCCAAGAACATACAGTAATTCAGCTCCTTTTGCTTGGACCCAAAACAATGGATTATCACATCATTTTCACTGATGATGTCAATGGAGTCAAGCTTGGGTATGAGAATATGGAAACCATAAGACTTGTAGTGGTTACTTGCTGTTGTGAAGATCCAAGGAGATAAGGAATATAAAGCTCTTCACAAGCACTCAAGAAATGGCAACTATTTAATATTGTTGTTATTATTCTATACTTCCAACTACAAACAGGCTTATTCAAGGCCACTGAAATTGCCAAACAGATGAGTAAGGTTAGATTTTCCTGACAATACCTCTGTTTTTAGTGACAGTCCACTGTTAAAGAATATGGTTGAAACAGCAATGTAGGTTATAGTCGTTTCAGGCTTCAGTGGTCCTAAAAAAAAGAGAAAGAGAGAGAATGAATATAACAAAGTGATACCACTCCCACAGAACATGCAGTTTGGGCAGCTAGGTGGCACAGTGGATAGAATGCCAGGAATCAGGAAGACCCATGTTCCCGAGTTCAAAGCTGGCCTCAGACACTTAGTAGCTGTGTGTTCCTCCACAAATCACTTCACTCTATGTGCCTCAATTTCCTCATCTGTAAATTAAGCTAGAGAAGGAAATGGCCAGTGTCTTGACCAAGAAAATCCCAAATGGGGTATAACAACAACAAAAGTTCATGGGGTAGAACTAATTGGTCAACTTCTCCCAGGAATAGAAGGAAGACCATAACATGAGCACTTCCTGTACTTGTATCTATTGGGGAATTCTCCCAATTCTCAATCAAAACAGGCTTATCTTATCTATATCTTCCAAAACACTAGATGTGGAATAAGGAGGACTATGGAAATACTTAGTAACATAAATCAGGACCAAAAAATAATGAATGGAACAGTTCTTTTCTTGTCTAGCAAATAGCTGTGCTTCAAAGTCCAAAGCTCTGTCCTGGGCTCCTCTTCTCTCCTATCTCTTTCCCTCTCTGAGTGATCCCTTCAGTTTCTACAAGTTTATCTCCTATACACGTAATTCATAAATAAATATATCCATGCCTGGCTGCTCCCCCGAGCTCAAATTCCACATTATCAATTACCTACTAGATATTTCAAACTGGATGTTTTATAGGCATGTCAAACTCATCATGTCCAAAACAGCCTCCATTAATCTTTCCCCCAAACCCACTCCTATTCCAAACTTCACTATTTCTGACAGAGGGACCACCATTTTCCCAAGATTTGTAACTTCCCCTTGCCCCTGATTCCTTATCCTCCCTAGCCCCCCTTATCTAGTCAATTGTCAAATTTTGCTATTTCTCCCTCTGCATTTCTTGCATCCCACTCTTTCTCTACACACACACACACACACACACACACACACACACACACACACACAGAGTCAGTATTTTAGTTCAGGCCCTAATCCTCAATTACATAAACCACTAAATAACCTTCTTTCCATCCCCCACAACAGTCAAAGTGACTTTCCTCAAGTGAAAGTCTGACATTGGCACTCCATGCTTTCCTAATTTCTTTAGCATAAAACATAAACTCTCACTTTTAAAGTCCTTCGGAAGCCAGCATTATTCTCTCCTTCCAATCTCATTACAATTAATTCCCCTTCTAGCACCCCACAGTCCAACCAAACTAGTCTTCTCTCTGTCCCTTGGACATAGCACTACTCTATCTGTATCTCTGCACTAATAATATCTGCAACACTCAGCTTTCTCACCTCTGCTTCCCAGAACCCTTCTTTAGGAGGCAATATAAACTATCTTGAATGTTTTATACACACACACACACACACACACACACACACACACACACACTATTTCCTATAAACTTCCTCAAAGTAAGGACTTGGTTTTTTGCATTTGCCTCTCCAGCACCAAGGCAGGATCTGGTATACAGTAGGCAGTTAATAAATGCTTGCTGATAGATTGATATTTATAGATAAAGAAACCAGAGCTAATCAAAGTTAACTGACATGTCCAGGTAACACTGTTAGGAAATGTCAGAGTTGAGCCCTGAACCCAAGTCTTTCTGAGAAAGAACAATTTCTCTGTCAATCTATTAAACACTACCTGGAAACTTTCTGATCTCAGTACACACACAGCCCTAGGACAATGTTCTGTCCTCATTAGATTAAAACAAAGTGTTGACATTTCTTGTCAACAAGGAGGGAAGTACTAGTATGCCTTTTTAGAGAAGTGTTGACTGTGTATTTAGGATACTCCTTACTTTCCCCACTCACTTCTAGGTCCTCCCTCTGCTTCCATCACTCACTAACCTCCTCTGAGGTGCATGCCATTTATCCCTACTGAAATCCTATCAAAACCCTATAAGCCTTTGCCCATTCCCCTCACTTCCTCATCATGTTTGGTACAAGGCTCACAATTTTTCTCTCCTCTCCAACCCCTAGCCTTATACTAGGTGACTTCAGTATCAATGCTGGCTCTCCTTCCAACACCCTAACCGTTCAGTTCTTCAGCCTTATTCACTTTCCATGCCCTATTCCACCACATCTCAGGCACCCACAAAGTTGGTCATACTTTTGATTTTATCATTAGCTACAAATGAGCCACCTCTATGTCAAATAATTAGAAATCCTCTTATCTGACCAGTCTGTTAGCTTTCCATCTCTCCCTCTTCCTTCTCTTACCAAACCCCACTCTTTGTCTACAATAAGACTTCCATTCCCTTGACTCTTCAGAATTCTCCCAGGTTGTCTCTCCTTTATTACCCAGTCTCCCTACTTCCCTCTGCCTTGATGCTGTGAACCAACTAAACCCTACATTGCCTTCTCCTCCGCAGAGTCCCTACCCCTACCTTCTTGGCATTTTTTTTTTTTTTTTTGGCTGAGGCAATTGAGGTTAAGTGACTTGCTTAGGGTCACACAGCTAGGGAATGTTAAGTGTCTGAGAGCAGATTGGAACTCAGGTCCTCCTGACTTCAGGGCTGGTGCTCTATCCACTACACCATCTAGCTGTCCCCTCCCCCTTCCTTTAGCCTATTAATGATTGTGCCTACCAAGCCTCGGATCATTCCCACCATCCACCACCTTTGCTCCTACACATGTAGTAGTGAAAGATAGAGAAAATCCCACAATCATTCTGCTAAGTCCACTACAAATTTATGTTACACACCCTCCACAGGGCCCTCACTGCTGAGGAGCAATCCCACATATAGCTCCCTTATCAATTCACTTTTCCACTTTCTACAATGGTTCTTCCAAACTGTTTTGTGTCTCCTCATGTCTCTCATTGCTTCCTGTTCTAGCTGAGAATCTTACTCCATACTTTACAGAAAAAAAAAAAAAATCAAGGCCATCCATTGTGAGTTCCATCTCCCTTCTTGATCTCATATCTTTCAGATGCCTTCTGTCACTATCTCCTCCTTCACCCCTTACAAAGGCTAATAACTTCTACTGCTCAACAGACCCCATTCCATCCCATTTCTTCCAACAAATTGATTTGTTATTCCCACTTTTTTATCAATTATTTTCAATCTCTTCCTGTCTACTGGTTCCTTCCCTTCTGCCTACAAAACGTCCAGTTTCCCCTATACTGAAAAATCTCTCACTTGATCTTTCTGTCCCCCATAACTATTGCCCTGTAACTTTGCTATCCTTCCTTAAGAAAGTGTTCTACAACAGGTGCCTTCACTTGCTCTCCTCTCACTCTCTTGTTAACCTTTTGCAAGGCTTCTACTTAAACTGTTCTCTCCAAAAATTACCAATGATCTCTTGATTGCCAAATCCAGTCCTCATTCCCCTTGACCCCTCGGCAGCCTGAGATAGTGGCTCTCCTCCTTGATGCTCTCTTCTCTCTAGGCATCAGGACACCTGTCTCTCTTGGTTCTCCTCCTACCTTTGTCTCCTTTGCTGGATCTCCCTCCAGACCCCGGGCCCTCTCCTCTTCTCCCTCTATACCACCTCACTTAGTGATCTCATCATTTCCCATGATTTCCTTACCATCTCTATGCTGCAGGTTCTCAAAGCTGTCCATCCTGTCCTAACCTTTCTAGACCTCCAGCCTTCACATTTCCAAATTCCTTTCAGACATCTTAAGTGGATAGACAGTAGACATATTAAACTCAACATGTCCATAACTAAACTTATTATCTTTCCCCCACATCCTCCCTCTCTCCCCCCTTCCCTAATATTACAAAGACAACACCATCCTCCCAGGCCCTCTGGCTCACAACTCACCACTTCTCACCCCTAGATTTCACCTCTGCAACATCTCAAGAACATGTCCCCTTCTCACCTGTCACCTCCCCAACTCTGGCACAGGTCCTATCACCTCACATCTGGATTACTGCAATAGCAGCTAGTAGACTCCTCTATTTCAAATCTGATGGCTGGATGAGGAATGGATTGGAGGAGGACAAAGTGATTTTCCTAAAGTGAGGGTCCAATCATGTCACCCTGCTACTCAGTGGCCTCCACAAAATCCTGCACTGTTCAAAGCCCTTCACAACACCTAGCCCTCTCCTCTGACTCCTTCCTCTCCAACCCATACTCTTCAATCCCAATGACAATGGCATTTTGCCATTCCACAAACAAGACATTCACCTCTGCAATCCAGACATTTTCTCTGGCTGTGCTCCACAACTGGAATGCTCTCAATCCTCATCTCCTGCCTTGTGGTTTCTCAGGCTCCCTTTAAGTCCCAATTAAAATAATTCATTTGCCTTCCCTCTCTCAATTATTTCCCAAGTATTCTGTATATAGCTTATTTATACATATTTGTTTACTTATGTTCTCTCTTGTTAGACTATAAGCTCCTTGCAGACAGGGTTCCTCTTTTGCCTCTCTTCGTATCCCCAATAATTAGCACAGTGCCTAGGACATAGCAGGCAATTAATAACTTTTTTTTAACTACCTGACCAACTAGGGCCCTCTAACCTAAAATTCTTTGATCCTATGTAGATATAAGTCCACCAAATTCATAGTGCTTTCTTATGGGCAAAGAAGTGTGGATTTTTCATACCCTCAACATACTGTGTGGGTCAACTAGCACTTTATGGAGGTCAGGGCCAGCAAGAGCCTACTGAATAAAACTCTGCAACTCAATAACATATTGTGCTGTAGTGTCTATGTCACAATCCTATAGCATGAAGCATGTTTTTTTGTTTTTTGCAGTACAGACTTGTACATTAAAAAAAAATGTAGCTTCCTTTTTAGAATTCATGCTTTATTCATAGTAATCATTCAACCTAAATCTTTAATTGGAAATCAGAAACAATCTGTATTTCATAAGAAAAGAGCAACTTTCTCCTTTGGTAAAGGCATCATCTTGAATACATCAGGGAGGCTCTATTCTGTACAGAGGTTTAATGCTCCCTTATTTCTGAGCTGTGTAGATCACATCCAGGATATCATTATATCAAGTACCTACAACTGGGAACTGGCCTGTAAATTCCATTACTAAAAACTCCTTACAAAAAAACACCAGAAAACACCTGCAACTTACAGTCTTAAAGAGTTGTTTGTGGTTCAGGAAGGTTAACTAACTTGCCTGTGATCACAAAGTTAGTAAATGTGAGAGGAAAAGAGTTAGATCCAAGCTTTCCAGATTCCAGCCCAGTATTCCACTGGTAGGTAACTCTCCTACCCAGCAGCTACATAATATTTGCATTCAATGACATAGTTCTCATCTTTGATCTATGTGACTTTTTTAAAATGCAGCATAATCCAACGAGGGGCATTTTATACTAAATCTTGAGGTGTCTGAGTGCTAATTATGTGAGGAGGTTTCTGTTCTAGAAAGCCATTCAATTTAGATTCATAGAAGAAATCTTAAACCCCAACTCACTTGTTTAACTGAAATGGAAGCTGAGGCCTAAAGAATTTAAGCAGTTTGCCTAAGAGCAGCATTTTACTTCTATGTAAAATAGAAATACTAAAACCCCTAGGTTTATGAGCAGTTAAGTATACCCGGAGTCTAAATGGTCTGAGTTCAAATCCAGCCTCAGATTGTTACAGGCTGAGTATGACGGGGATAAATCACTTAATCTACCTACTTCAGTTTTCTAAGCATTTACTAGCTGTGTAATCTTGGGCTATTCGGGTAATCTCGGTTTGCTTCAGTTTCCTCATCTGTTTAAGGAGGTAACAGAAATACTTCCTCCCAGGGTTGTTAAAAAGAGAAAATATTTGTAAAGTGCATTGTAAACCTGAAAGCACCACATTTACAGCAAGCTAGCTGTTTTATTTTCAAAAAAAAAAAAAAAAAAATTGGACAGTAGGCATTCTTATCTTCTCTGAAAGTAAAAATACAATACTATATACAGCCAGGAGCAAACCTCAACCCTTGTTAGAGAAGAAACCAAGTACTCCCTACAAAAATTAGAAATATGGCCATCTACCAAGACTTTTCATAAATGAATGAACAATCAGGCTTCTACTTGGAGGGACATCTAAATTGTTTTACTATAATGAGTTTTTGTTAACCCTCAAAAATGCACTTTCAATATGAGGCAGGTATCAAGCAGGTATCATAATTCCTTCCCTCCCAATTCCCAAGTATTGTTTTGGTAGGTGATTTGGAGGCTTAAAATTTAGTTTAATTTAAAGTGGTTGGGATGTTTAAGTGGATTTAGAAGAGAGCTGAAGGGTCAAAGGTAACAGAAGAAGAAATCTAATCTTAAACTGTATTTACTTATCTTAGTTGAACCCTATTCTCTCTAACAATGCAAAACAGAGTTATTTAGAAAGTGAATATTATGTGACAAGTAAACAAAGAAATTACCAGTTTGCTTGTGTTTACTGCAGTTTGGGCACATAGTCAGAAAGATATATGTGACACAATATTCACGTTTATATTTACACAATGCATCATATACACATATGTATACATACATAAATGTGTGAATATGCATACATGCCTCATACCTGCCAGTGACATACAACCAGTGCTAGGGAAACAGATGCTACCAGCAACATATGCCCAATATAATATTATTTAGTTTAATCTAAACTAAACTTCTAAATGATTTAAATATACTATTCACATCCTGTACTTTTTTTTTTTTAACAACTTTGAAAGTCACTGTTTTCATGTTATCCAGAGATTCATTATAGACCTCATTTTAATTCCCAGCTTGTACACATGTTCCTTTAAGGAAACTGAAACATTGCTTTAGAAAGGAGTTAACACCCACCTAATGGGCTCCCATTATTAATGACTCCATAGACTTTCCCAAAATTTTCTTCCAAAGTAACAACCCAGGCATGTGGATGTCACTTAAGGTGGTACTTTCTATACAAGGCAAATTGAAACAAGGATATACTGGGCTTAAAACTGGTCTTTTTGACTAGAGACATTTCAGTTCAGGTTATAAAGGTTATCCCCTCACCCCACTATTACTCCAGCGAATAACAGCTGACCTTTATGTAAGCTTTAAAGGTTTGCAAAGGATTTTGTATACACTGCAGTATTTTACTTGATCTTACACAACAACCCAATAGAGATAGTAGCTAATAATGGTCAGCAGCAGGTCTCTTCCCAACTTCCAAGTCTGTTCTTACCAACACCTGTGAAGTAAAGGAGTGATCTCCATTTTACAGAAACTGAAATACAAACTGCAGCATTTGCCTACAGGTAACAGAGAATCCTTGACAAAAGGGAAGCCTGTGGTACTTTCTGGGTTCCATAAAAAGAAAACATGGAAGCCCTGCTGTCCACATAATTACAAAGTTCTAATGGACTGATCCCTGGTATTGGGAGTCCTCCTCAGCCAAATCATATCCTTCTTCAGATTTCTATTTCCTTTCCATGAATCAAAGTTATTCTAAAATAATAAATGAAACCTAGTAAAGTACCTAGTACTAGAAAAGATAAAAACAGAAAGGCATGATTTTCTCTGTGCTGTTCTCTTTCAAGAAGCTCTCCCGGGAGCTGATTTCTCAACCTGGGGATACAGGAATTTAAATAACTTTGGGACTGATTGGAATAACAAATAATTTTCATTCATTTCTAACATGTTTTTATCAAAACAATACAAATATCTTCCGCTGAGCATTTTGATGATTTAGATGCCCGTGCAGGGGATCAAAAAGACCCATCAAACACTGAAATTAAGTTAGAATTTCTTGAATGAGAAAAACTGATTAGATAAAAAGTATAATTTTATCTGCTACTAAGTCAAACTCTACCATTAGAAGAGAGATAAAGAGGTCTAATGAGCCTTACTTCTAACCATAGGGATACAAGACTCTCCTTATCTGGGATCTTCAATTTGAAAGGTGGCTACACTTTATTAACCAATTAATGTCCACCCTTCAGAAAAACTTTCTTGGGGAGCAGAACTAGTCTTTCTGCCCAGTGACTGCGAGCTGGGCACACACTGGCAGACACAGGTAACCTTTCTGAGTTAACCATCTAGAGCGGGGAAACAGACGGTCCCCGGGAGGAGAACGAACATACGGAAGTAGTGTCCTAGCAAGAGTATGCAACGTGTCAGTCGGCCTGAGAAGTTTCAATGAAGCTTGGAGCTGGAGGGCAGGACATTTTCCTTCTCGCGTCCGACCTCCCCACGAGAAAAAAGAGAAGGGGTGCCACACAACAGGTCTCCACGTGGTGGAAACCTTTCAAGGACCCCGGCAGTCAGGGCAATGCCGGGTCCCACCCGACGGGTTCTGGCTCCTGGCTGAGGCTCTCCTCCGGGGACCCGCGGGTCAATTACATACTAGGTCTATCCTGGCTGCTAGAGCCAAGAGAGGTCCGCTGCTCTGACAGGTCCAAGGCCACGTGCAACAGTGACGCCCCCATGGGGATGGGGGGAGGGGGTGATTGTCCCTGGATAACCTAGATCGAGGTGCAGAGCTACGCTGGGAGCCTTCCTCGCAAAACGAGGTGCGTGCACTTTGGCAGCGCCGCCTCCTTCTCTCGCGGGGCTGGATTCTCGCGTGGCTCTTGGGAAGGGGCCGCACTCACCGCCCTTGGCCCCAACGGACGGATCCATCTTCGCCAGCACGATGACCAGCACGATGCAGAGCATGAACCATTCCTTGCCCAGCCTCTCTCTCAGCCCCATGTTGGCCTGGGCGGGCTGCCGGTTAGGGGTGTGGGTGCTCGCCGCTAGGCTCCTCCGGGGAGTGTGGCTGCGCCCGGCCCGCGGTGCGCGCCCCGGCTGGCTCCGGACCCGCGGCACCAGCCGGGGAAAAATTGCTACTTGTAAACTAAAGGCGAGGGGGGTGGGGTGGGGGCGGGGGCGAGGGCGGGTGGGGTGGAGTCGCCGCCGGCGGGCCGGGAGGAGTAGTATCCAGTGACGGGGAAGTCTCCCAGAGAGCCGCCATCGCTACCACGCGCCTGCTAATAGACTCGCAAAGCAACCGCCGCAGCTCTGCTGGGGCTCTGGGAACCTGCAGCTCCTCGGCGTGGCCTAGGGCACGAGCTGCCGCGCACGCGCCCTGCTTCTCTCGCTTTCATACACACACCCCCACCTCTCCCTCCCGGCTGCCAAGCTCCAGCGCGCCCAGGCCGACTGTCCCAGCGGGGGACCGGTTTGGGAGCTATTCCTAGCGGGCGCGAGGCGCTGCAGCTACTATCTCAAGGGGCCCAGAGAGCCCTTTCTTTGAGCCGAGGGGAGGCCGGTCCTGCTTCCGCACTGCCCGAGGCCTAAGAAGGGGACTATGGGTCGTTTTACTTAGAGTGGTTCGCGGGGGAGGGGAAATCCAGCTGCAGCAGCTGCTGCTGCCGGCGAGATTCTCGGGGTGCGCTGTTTTGATACATTACAATGTTTCTTCTGACGTCCGGCGTTTTGACGTGGGAGCCGGCGAGAGGGTTGGACACCCTGCATGCAGTTCCTGATGCCGGGCAACTGTGCTTTCCCAGGTTTGGCGTGGAAGAGGTTTCCCCGGGAGTGGGTCGCCCTTAAGCCCTCGGAACCGGGGCCCGAAGGCGTTTTCTTTGCATTGCGCGCTGTTGGAAAGGCTTCGCTCTGCTGCATTTAGTTGGATCAGGAAGCTGGAGAGGGCAGATGGGATTCCCGTCGTGGGAACCCCTCTCCGGAACCCCCCCCCCTTAAGTTCTTGCTGGCCTGGGGCAGGCGGGCCATGCATTTGGAAAATAACCCATGAGCTTAGGGGGTGGGGAAGAGAGGCACTCCCTTTGTCCCGTGGAAAAACTCAAGGAATTTCATTCATTACTTTATTAAAGATGCTTAGTGTTCTAAGATGACTCTCTGAAGGTTCTCCCTACCAATGAAATCAGAAGACCAGTCGACATCCCTATGGGCAAGGCCCTGCCCTAAAGTCTGTGTTTTGGTTAGGAGAGAGCCAAGTAGGAAAAACAACTGACCTGAAAAATAGATCCAGAAAAGACAATTTTTAAATTATTGAAATACCTGAAGGTCATAATTTAAAAAAAAAAAAAGTAAAATTTTAAAAGGAGTCTTGCTTTAAAAAAAAAAAAAAAGCCTTGGATTCTTTGAGGTGGAGAGTACATCGTTGTTTTCACTAAGATCTTTGATAATTACTGAGTTTGGAAACTCCTTCACTAATTCAAAAGAATAACCCTGAGGGAAATGATAATCCTAGGGAGTAGTGTGGGGCCCTGAAGAAGTTAAATGACTTTCCCTTAGTGTTTTAGCCTCTATAAA
Organism: Myrmecobius fasciatus; assembly: GCA_023553655.1. NCBI lineage: Eukaryota > Metazoa > Chordata > Mammalia > Dasyuromorphia > Myrmecobiidae > Myrmecobius > Myrmecobius fasciatus. The sequence goes on along the minus strand of JAJPUD010002206.1, from coordinate 64,001 downwards.
AGAGGGTTGAAACAACTTGGGCCGGACCTTGGGTATTTAAGGAAGGCTAGACCAGGGCTTAAACTTTTTCTACTCCTGGCCCCTTTTCACCCAAGGAATTTTTATGCAACCCCAGATATAAAGGTAAATAAAATAACATTTACTGATAAAACGTATTAGAGGCATAACTCTTGTCCCTAATACTTATAAAAGTCTAAACCACAATACATCTCTTCTCCCACTTACCTCTCTGAAAAAGAGCAGTGAATAGAATAAATTGAGAAAGGATGCCTTTTCCCAAAGTGTTGGTATCTATACCAACTTGTCTCAGTTCTTCCAGACTCTAGGTCCAACATTATCCACTACACCACTCAGAAGCTGTCTTCTTTCTATCCCCTCATTCCAATGAAACTTTTTCTCTAGGTCATCTGTGATTTCTTAATACCAAGTACAGTGAAAATTTAAATGAACATTTTTTTTTTCCCAATCTATTCTTGCCATGCTAGCTAGCTGCTCTCTAAATTTGAGGTCGGCTTCAGAAGTGTCATAGGTTGATCCCTATAAACAGTTACTAAAGGTTTCTCCAGAATACCATTTTTCTCCAATTCCCCTTCTTGGCAGTCTATTTCATGACTTTAAGAGGTCTTTTTGTGGACAACTCCCAAACCTTTCCAATTCTTTCTAACACTGTGGCTTCTGGAAGCATCTTTTATCTAATTTAGAGAATTTAAGAAACGGGGAAGAGTTAAAAGAACAACAGATTTCCTTTGCCCGTCCTTGCTGCCTGAGTACCATAAAGTATGATCAACTTCTAGAAGCCAGTTTTTACTTCAAGTGTAATTTGGAATATTCTAATATTTAATCAATTTAAGAAAATCTGTCCCAGTTAGCAATACCTTCCTGAGCATTTTTTTTTTAAGTATTCCATTCTGACACTGGCATAGGTTTATTAGAAAAATTTTTCTACCATATGTTAAGTATGCAAACTAGAGAATTGTTTGGTATCTGAGAGCTTTTTATAATTCCACAGTCCAGAGCTGAAGAGATCCTAAAGGAACACCGCCACCCCCAAAACAAACAAAAAAACCCCAGGATTTGAATCCACATCTCTTCTGAACTTTCACCAACGTTCTTTCTATTATACTTCACTAAATCTTTTTAAGAGAGATGAATCAATCAATAAATGAGATCATAGGCTTTAAAATTGAAAGGGATTTGAAAGGTCATTCAGTCCAAACCTCTCATTTTACATGTTAGGAAGGTAAGATCCAGAAAGGTTAAGCCTTTTATGGAAGGTCACTAGTGTACTATGTGACACAACAGGGATTTGCATCTCTCCTTCTGCTATACCAGATGACACCTACCCCTTTTATAACATTTGTGGAAACACTAATTCTCTGTGATTCTCAGATGGAAATAGGTATGCAATAAATGCTCATTAATTAATTGTCTAGGGAATAGTTCAAACAATATGTTTTCAGAGATATTTTGCTTCAAAAGTGTACATTTAAATATGTGACTACTTCCATTTTTATTAATGTACCACACAAAATGGCCTTTGAGCTCGTTATCTACTATGAGATAATGTGACTGTTTCCAAAATAGTTGTTTCAAAGTTGGAATGCTTTCACATTTGAAAATTACTCTTGTTATATCACCATTGAAAGAAATTACTGACTCTGCTCCCTTTTCTATTTATAGGAACAACAAAGATGTCAAATAATTTTTGCCAGTTTCAGTGGAATGTTTACATGAGCATAATATAAAAATGTAATGGACTTAATAAAGCTTGATTATGTAAATAAATCCAATGTTCTTTACAGAACATGTATCCTTCCAAACTTTGATGGCTTCTTTCCCAGAACCTTTTCCCTTCCCTTTTATGTTTTATCTTTCCATTAGCATGCAAGCTCTTTGAGGGCGATTGTCTTTATTTTTGATGAACTTGCATCTCCAGTGATTGACAAAGTCCTAGCACAAACTATTTAATAAATATTTTATCTGTCTTATCTATTGTATTTGCTTTTGTCATTTTGGGAAAAACCATCTTGTCTCTTGCTATTTCTAGAGTGCTAGACCTGAAGCCAGGAAGAACTGAGTTCAAATCTAACCTCGAACATTTACAAGCTGTGACTCCATTCTAGATTTCTGTAAATCATCCAATCACAGGAATAACGGAAACTTACTTAACATCTCTGGATCTTAGACATGGTTCCTTAAGTACAAAATGAAGGGATTAGAGTAGATGATCTCTAGCTTGGTGACTACTTCACAGAGCCTGGAGTCAGCAGGACAAAAGTGAAATCTAGCCTTAGATACTTATTAACTGTGTGACCCTGGGCAAGTCATTTTACCCTGTGCCTGAGTTTCCTCATCTGTAAAAATGAGCTAGAGATGGCTAAAAATGGTAAATCACTCCAGTACTCTACCAAGAAAACTCCAAATGGGAGCAGGAAGGATCAAATGTGACTGAATAACAAGGTTTCTTCCAACTCTAGATTTTTGAGCTTATTATCTAGTATTTATCTCTCATAATTTACACTAATATTCCATAGTTTTTTCATTAAAGCTTTTTATTTTCAAAATATGTACATTGATAATTTTTGACTTTCACCCTCAAAAAACCTTGTGTTCTTTTTTTTCCTACCTTCCCCCCACTCTCTTCCCTAACTAGCAAGTGATCCAATATATGCTAAACATGTGCAATTCTTCTATATGTATTTCCATAAATAAAATCCCATAGTTATAAGAATTCCATTTGAAATGTAAAGAGATATTTGATCCTCTCATTAGGCAATGCCATCTACTTTCTCTTTACAGAAATTTAGTTTTCTAGCCCTCTATTCTGTAAATGCTAATGAGAGTTCTACAGATATTTACCTTTGCTTGGGTATGAGCTGGGGCCCCACTACAGTGAGAAGCTAGCTGTGTGTTTATCTGTTTGGAGGATGTCATGATGCCATCTCTTTTTTAACCTATGGCTTATGAATGTGCCTCTATCTAGAGGACCTTGTACTCCCGTGGTTTGTGGGATCTCTTCATCTAATATTTTCTCAGTCTCTTAAGTGGAAAGCTGTCTCAGGAAATTAAGGACAAAGGAAAGAGTAGACAGCTTCAGATGATAAGCTATTGGGAGGCACAGTAAATAATGGAGGGAAAATGCAGCCAGAAAGAGAGAGATCATTTAAAGACTATTAGATGACAAACCTACTTCAATTCCTTTATTATACCTGTAAATATAGAAAAATGATAATGTTGACAACTCTTCATCACACAATCTGTGTCATTAATAAATGATGAAGGATCGAAAGAGTGGAAGAAACAAAAGCCAACACACTGTGCATAACAATATCACAGAAGAGTTTAGGAAGTGGATGAACCAAAAACAAAGGGCAGAACTTGGCACCATTAATGAAACATGGCGGGGATTTTTCTTTAAAAAGTCAAGCTTAAAAAGCTTGTGCAGGGAAAATAGCACTTGTGGTCATTTTCTATTGTTTAAAATATATCAAACAAATTCACCTGACTGAATACCTTAAACTATAAGTAAAAATTAAAATGATACCTCCCTCCCTCCTCAAAAACAAAACAAACAAACAAAAAAAAAAAAAAAACCAAACCTTATCTGGATCCTCAGGGATAGGACAGCTACCCATTGTTACCCAGAAAGATCATAGAGTTTGATTAGTTAGTCATATCAAGTTTCTTAAACTGACAAATGTCAAATGGTTTGAGACCCTCTCCAGATTATATCTAAGCTCAATGATTAAGAGGTGGAAGGACCCTTAGAGATCATCTGTACTAATTCACTCATTATACAAATGAGGAAATAGATCCAGTGATGTTTCCATTATTCCAGTGATTGGATAATTTAAGCGAAATTTAAAATTATAAAATGTTAAATCTCAGTGATCATCTGATCTAACTCCCTCATGTTCTTATCCCCTCATCTCTTCCAATCTCCTCATTTTATAAATGAGGAAACAGATCCAGTGATGTTGAGTGTGTTTCCATTATTCCAGTGATTGGATAACTTAGAGAAATTTAAAATTATAAAATGTTAAATCTCAGTGATCATCTGTTCTAACTCCCTCATGTTACAGATGAACAAACTGTCCCAGAGAAAGTGAATTGTCCGAATAAGTGAATTAGTCATTTTTCTTACATAATTCCAAATTGTTAACTAGAATGATTGGACTAAATTATATAGCTCCTCCAACACTATAGTTAGTTTATCTTTTCTCCTGTATCGTTATTTCAGTCTTTTTTTAATCATTCTCTTCAGTTTGTTAGGCATAGAATGAAACTTCAGAATTTAGGATGCTGTAGTCTTAAAATAACTTGCAAACTTTAAGTGATTGGGAAAAATTTTCTAAGACACATTCTTACCAAAACTTAAAGATGTCAAGTCCCAAAATTCTTATAACTTGTGTTTAAAAAAGAAAAAAAAAGATATTCAGGAAGTAGCTAGATGGCACAGTGGATAGAATATTGAACCTCTTCAGGAAGATGAATTCAAATCTTGCTTCAGTGCTTACTAGTTTTGCTGTTGTTTGTCCATTCTTGAAGAAGGCTGGAGACATCACAAGGCATTGTCTTGACCTGTGAATGAATTGAATTTAAGTGAAGCTGAGCTGTACAAAGTCAGCCTAACTCCTCCCGAATCATTGAGATCCAGTGGCAATATGTGTGTCAAGATGATTGACAATAACCCCTTCTAAGTTTTATGATCTTGAATGAGTCGCAAGTCATTCAGCCTTAGTTTCTTCATCGTAAAATAGATGCCCATGGAGCATCTACTTCATGGAGTTGCTGTGAGGATCAAAAGATTTAAAATATAATAAAGCACTATGTAAAAATTAAATGCTATGCAAATGCTGGCTATTATTATTATTACTAAACCTTAGAATATCTCCTGTCTTTTCTGCCTGAGTAACAGACTTGAATTATTCAAAGTTGATAAAACTAAGTTTCTCAAACAGAGTAGTTACTAGGTTGAGCTAATTCCCATTTTGATAAACCATAATTTGGATGTTTGTCTTTTAGCTTTGCTCTCCCTAATGTGATAGATGTATATGTAATTTTTCCGACACAAAACATTTGTACTACTCTCTTGAAATAACCATGTGCACAGGTGTGAGTATTTGAGAGCAATCTGGCAAGATGCACCATTATCAAACCTAAAAGTTGTTCAGTTCACAAGACTCTAATAACTTATGTAAAAGAAGCCCACGTCAAAGAAATAAAGCATCTCTTTCAGTTCTTTTAGAGAGAGCTCATGTAGAATTTTAAAAGAATTCTTGCTAACAACCACCAAGAAAAATGAAAATAAATATTAAATATTTATGTGAAAAATAAAATTGATTTTTATTTGTACATTGTACAATTACACAGTCTGGTCCAGACTTATTTAAATGCCATTTAATGCTTTAGGAGAAGTGGCAATCTTCCTTAATAATCCTTTTAATATACTTGCTTTCTCTTAGTTCACTATCTCCAATTTATCATATTGTGTGGATAAATGGATGGATGAATAATTTTTTTTGTATATAGTGTTTTGCAGGTTGTCTCCCTGAATGGACTGTGAGCATTTAGAGAACCAAAAATGTCTTTTGCCTTTCTTTGTAGTCCCAGTGCTGAGTATAGTGCTTGGTACATAGTGGGAACTTAATAAATGCAGCCTTTCTAGCAAAATTAAATGCTATAGCTTTTGAAATCAGGTTATCAACAGCATTTATTAAATTGTGTACATGTCAAGAGGTATTTGAGAACCTGAGAATATAAAATCTTTTTTTTTTAATTTATTAATACTTTTTATTTGCAAAACATATGTATGGGTAATTCCTAAACATTAACCCTTACAAAGCTTTGTTACAAATTTTTCCCCCCTAGATGGCAGGATATCCACTACATGATAATTATGTTAGAATACTTAAGAAATCAAATATATGTATAGTTATTGCCACACATCATTTTTTGTGCAGGAGAAATCGTATCTACAAGAAAGAATAATCCAATAAAGGAAATACAATGCAAGCAAACCTCAACAGAGAACATGAAAATGTTATGTTGTGGTCCACATTTCACATCCCTCTCTCTGGGTGTATATGGCTTTCTTCACTGAACAATTGGAATTGGTTTGAAGCATTTCATTGTTGAAGAGAGTCATGTCCCTTAGAAATGATCCTCATATAGTATTGTTGTTGCCATGAATAATGATCTCCTGGTTCTGCTGATTTCACTCAGCATCAGTCCATGCAAGTCTCTCCAGGCCTCTCTGAAATCGTCCTGCTGGTCGTTTCTTACAGAGCAATAATATTCCATAACATTCATATACCATAATTTATTCAGCCATTCTCCAGTTGATGGGCATCCATTCAGTTTCCAGTTTCTAGCCACTACAAAAAGAGCTGCCACAAACAGAGAATATAAAATCTTAAGTGAGGGCAGTCCCTTCCTACAAAGAACTTACATTCCATAGGAACAAATTTTCCCTTTTCCCTCTCCCTTTCCCTCTCTCCCTTCCTCCCCTTTCCCTCTCTCCTTTCCTCCCCTTTCCCTCTCCCCTTTCCTCCCCTTTCCCTTTCCCTTCCCCCTCCTTCCCTCCCCTCTCCCTTCCCCCTCCTTTCCTCCCTTTCTTTCTCTTCCTCCCTTCCTTCCCTCTCTCCCCCCCCATCTCTCTCTCTTTTACACACACACACACACACACACACACTCACTCACTCTCTCTCTCTCTCTAACTGGGCCTGAAATAAAACAACCTCCCCTCCCCCCCATAACAGTTAACTAAATACTTGGCCATAGAGGGGAAGGTAGAGGAAGTTACATAGTACAGTAGACAGCCTGGAGTTAGGAAAATCTGAGTTTAAATCTGGCTTTGGACAATTTTAACTGTGTGACCCTGGGCAAGTCATTAACCTTCCTTGCCTCATTTATAAAATTATTTTGGAAAGAAAATGGCAAATGACTCCATTATCCTTGCCTAGAAAAATCCAAATGAGGTCGTGAAGAGTTAGCCATGACTGAACAACAACAAATACCATGGGAAAGATATTTAGTAAGGACACAGAAGTGATTGCTGAGCGCACCCCCCTTGCCTCTGTTGCCCATGATGATCTGCCAGTCAAGCATCAGGACCCAGATGGCTTTTTATATTCAAGTGATTAGTAAGCCAGGTCAACAGCCTGAGCCTTAGTCCTCTAACCCAAATTCATTTTTTAAAGTTTTTACATATTTTAAGGAAAAACTAGCCTAAGATGCACTGAGTAAACCTTAGTATTATATATGAAGATATACTATGAGTGGGTGCATATAAGAGCAAATACATATTTTTCACTTTTGTGATATAGAAGCTTATATATCAGCTCCTATACAAAAAAATTTTTCTGGTCTCCCTAATTGCTGCTGCTCTCTCCCTTCTCAAATTATTAAAGTGAAAAGAGAGATGGATTTGGAATTGGGTTCAAAAACTGATTTATAATTTACTATCTGAGACCTTAGACTGCTCACACTCTCTCTGACCTATTTATAAAATGAGAAAAATACTTTATATGATTTCTATCCCTTTCTTCTCTAAATCTATCCATCTATCTATCTATATCTAGATATAGGTTGAATCTGTGCAAATGTTCTATTCTTCCATAGAATGTAAGCATCTTGAGGGCAGGGATAGTTGGGTTGTTGTTTTGTCGGTTTTTTGTTTTGTTTTGTTTTGTTTTTGTTTTTTTTCAATTTTGTCTTTTCATCCTTATTACCTAGTAGGAGGGCTTCTTTGTTGTTCGGTAATTTCAGTTGTGTCTTTTCTTTGTGGCCCCATTTAGAGTTTTCTTAGTGGAGATATTGGAATGGTTGGTCATTCCCCTCTCCAGTTCATTTTACATATGAGAAACTGAGACAAGCAAGGTTAAGTGACTTTCTCAGAGTCACATAGCTAGTAAATGTTTTGAATTTGAATTTGAAGGTTAATGACTCCCAGAGTCACATGTCTGAGGCTGGATTTGAATTCACAAAGAAGAGTCTTCCTGACTTTTTATACATAGCAGTTACTTAATAAATGTTCATTCATTTAAGTTATATGACTAAAGATATTCCTATTATAGGATTTTTCTTGCATAACTTCTCAAGCATTTCAACATTATTAACATGTAGTGGACTTCCTGCCATCTAGGGGAGGGGAGGGGACTGGGGGTAAAATTTGTAATGGAAAGCTTTGTAAAGATCATTGTTGGGGAACTACCCATATATATGTTATACAAATAAAAAGCTTTAATTAAAAAAAAAGATATTCCTATTATTCTTAAAACAATAAATGGAATTATGTAATTAAAGTGAATCCTTCATTAATAATTCATTAACTAACTTCATAAATTCAAAAATCTGCCTTTTACCTTCTACTTCCAATTTCCTCAGTTTTCACCATTTTTACCATTTTCTTAACTACATCTTCATTTTTTCCTGAAAAGCATACTTTCTTTTAGTTTTCAACATTCACCTTTGCAAAACCTCATGTTCCAAATTTTTTCTGTCTCCCTCCTGCTCCTTCCCCTGGATAGCAAGCAATCAGATATAGGTTAAACATGTGTAGTTCTTCTAAACATATTTCCATATTCATCATGCTGTGCAAGAAAAATCAGATGAAAAGCAGAAAAAAAGAACACAAGGGAAAAAAAAGATGAAGCAAGCAAACGACAACCCCCCAAAAGGTAAAAAATACTGTGCTTTGATCCACATTCAGTCTCCCTCTCCTCTCTCTCTGCAAAAGGGTTAGCATCAGTTTATCTAAGTTTTTCCTGGCTTTTCTGAAATCAGCCTGCTCATCATTTCTTATAGAACAATAATATTCCATTATATTTATACACCATAATTTATTCAGCCATTCTCCAATGACATCTGCTCAATTTCCAGTTTCTTCCCACTATAAAACAGGGCTACTACAAGCATTTTTGCACATGTGGGTAAGGATATTCTCAAGAAGCAATATGACATAGTAGATAAAGTGCTAGACTCAGACTCAGAAAGATCTGTGTTCCAATCCCATCTCTGAACTAATTCTTGTCTTGTGATCCTGCATTGACATTTTTTTTCAAAGGCACTTGGAATTAAATGAATTGCCTAGGATCACACAGCTAGGAAGTGTTAAGTGTCTGAGGGCAAATTTGAACTCAGGTCCTCCTGATTTCAGGGCTGGTGCTTTATCTACTGTGCCATCTAGCTGTCCCTGCTCTCAACATTTTTGAGCTTTGTTTTCTTTATCTTTAAAACAGGTGTGTTTGTAATAATGTATGTATTCTTAGTATATAGTATGTAGTAATAACTCACAGGCCAGTTGTGGCTTTAAGTGAAGTAGGATAAAGTCCTTTGCTAACCTTAAAATGCTATACAGAATGTCCCCAAAAATTTTAGTGCAGTTAATAGCTCTTTTGAAGCCAGGGATAAGATTGAGGTTTTTTGTTTGTTTTAATTTTGTCTTGAGTCTATTAAACTATTCATAGCTTTAAGCCACTAAAGCTTAAAGACACACTAAGATTTTGAGAACATTTTGCTACTCATTCTATAGATCAAAACTTTCTCCTGTAAAAGCACCTAAATAATTTCCATTATTTCATAATCAATATAAGTTCAGAATAGAAAGGGATCTTGGAATTCATCCGAAAAAAAATTTTTTGAAGAAAAAATTTTTTAAAAAAAGAATTCATCTGGTCCAAACTCCACATTTTCCACATGGATAAACTGAAGCTCGGAAATATGATGTGATTTGCTTCAGTTCCACAAGTTGGATTTGAACTCGGCTCCCTCGAGTCCAATTTTCACCACTTAATGCAACAGCAGCTAGACTCAAAGGTTGAATTCTCCCATTATATATTTGGGGATAGTAACTATATAATAATAATGGTGGCAGTACTTTACTGGTTTTTTCTGGCCATAGTGCTTTGCGGATCTTATACATTTACCTCTTTTGTCTTTACCTGAATGGCAGACGATGCTTTCCAGTGTCTCTGCTCAGGCTGGGCACCAGCTGCATTCTCCCAGTGGCTTTCAAAAGGAGACTAATGGGGCTAATCCATAAACACTGACTAGAAGCCCGAGTTGAGGCAGGGGGCTTTGTTTATTGGCCATTAGTCATCAATAAATGATGGCAGTGTTAAACAATAAACATAAGGCTCTCAGAATATCATTAACATTACTTACAAAATAAATGTTTCGAGGATATATTGGTGTTTAGTAGCCAACTCCCCAGAGGGCTGCAGGGCTGAATTTGTCACCTGCTGGGTTTCAAACTGGAATATCCTTTTGAAAACCTCATTTGGGTTCCCTGCTTTGATGACACTTTCTAAGAACTGGAATTTCATAGAAGGGTAAGTCCTTCTGTTCCCTCATAGTTTGGAGAAATATAGGTTACCTAAGTAAAAATGGGCATCCTTCTGGTAATTTTGGGCAAATATTTTGGTCTCTTAAAAATCAGGGGAAAGATTTGTGTAGTTGACATATATACCATGAGAGAACGTTACTTCCAGAATCTTGGAGTTGGAAGAGACTTTGGACTCCAACCTGTACCTGAAACAAGAATCCCCTCTATATTTTATGCGACAACAACAACAAAAAAAAAAGATTGCCTAGCTTCTGCTTGGAATAGGAAGTGAGAAAGACCTCACTACTTCCCATACTGGCCCTTCAAACTTTTGGTTACCTCTAATTGTTAAAGAAGTTTTCTAACATCAAATTTAAATTTACCATTTGGTAACAAACTCACTGTTCCTTGTTCTGACCTCAGTAGGACAAATTTAGTCCTGTGTGATAGGATTATGTAGAATAACTGGGAAAGTTAGCCAGAGCAAACTGGATATACCCTAAGCAACAGTCAATCAGCAAACATTTATTAAATACTTACTAATGTGCCAGGTAATATGCTACGTAAACAAAAAGCTTACAATTCAGTAGAAAGGAATACACATATACAGAATAAATACAGAATATCATGTAAAATACATAATAAATTTAAGGAGAAAGGGCACTTGTAGTAGGGAATCAAGAAAGGCTCCCTGTAGGAGAGAATATTTGAGCCCAAACTTGAAACAAGTAAGGGATTCAGTTAAGACAAATGGAAGAAGGAAAAGAAACAGGCATTTAAATAACCAGTCCAAAGGCACCACGATAAGAGAGAGTGTTTTGTATGAAGAATGATAAGATCAGTTTAGTAAACCTGTATTGTGTGGGAAGATGATCTATGATGTTAGAAAGGTGAGATGGTTCAAGGTTGAGGGGAGAGTTGAAAGCTAAATAGAATTTGTATTTTATAAGAAGGTAATAGGAAACCACTGAAGGTTATTGAGCAGAGGGGTTGACCTAATCTAACTCACTCTTTAGGAAAGTCATTTTGGCAAGCTATATGGAGGATGAATTGGAGTGTCGGGAGACTTCAAGCAAGGAACCCATTTAGTAGACCTTGGTTATAGTCTACACAAGAGATGACAAGGACTGAAAGCATGATGGTGGCTCAAAGTGGATGGTGACAAGGGGAAACTAGTGAGGTGCTGTGGGTGTAGAGGTAACAAGTTTTGTTGGTTGATTATATATGTGGGGTGAGGGAGAATATAGAATCAAGAACTATTCTGAGACTTGAAGAATGATGGAAACTTCTACATAATTGAGCTCTAAATGATCACAGCTAGCCATGTCAAGTTTTCTCCACAACACACACACACACACACACACACATACACACATACACACATACACACAATCCTCAGAACTAGATCTAGAATCAGGAAGACAATATTAAACCTGGCCTCAGATACTAGCTATATAATCACTTATTTTCCTTAGTTTCCTCATCTGTAAAATGGGGATAATAATAACATTTACCTAACAGTTGTTATGAGAATCGAATGAGATAAAGATAATTATAAAGTACTTAACATAATACCTGACTTAGTAGAAGCTGTATAAATGTTAGTTACTATTATCATTATTAATTATTATTCTCTAGGCTTAACTTCCCTAGTTTCTCTAAATAACCTCACTATTACATGATCCCTTATTTTCCTGGTCATCTTCCTGGACACACTCCAGTTTGTCAATGCCCTCCATAAAAATATGGTGCTCCAAACCAAGTACATACTACACACATGATCTGATCTGTGTCTCAGGGTCTAGATACTCTACATTTTTTTCATTATAAGCTAAGATCTCATTAGCTCTATTGGCTGCTCTGCAAAATTCATTTCAATAAACATTTTATTAAGTGACTGCTAAATAATCATTTATTAAGAATTTACTATGTTATATTTGATTTGTCAAGTATTTTAACATAATTAACATGTAGTGGATTTCCCGCCATCTAGGGGAGGGGTGGGGACTAGGGGAAAAAATTTGTAACAGAAAGCTTTGTAAAGGTCAGTGTTGAAGAATTACCCATAGATATGTTTTGCAAATAAAAAGCTTTAATAATAAAAAAAATATTTACTACGTTCCAGGCACTGTGCTAAGCAATGGGGATACAAAAAGAAGCAAAAATACTCAGTTCCTGCCTTCAAGAAACACATAATCTAATGAGATCTAAAGAAGTACAAGACCCTAGACTACAAATTGGGTGGGAGTGGGGCATGAGATTCACTTCTTATGAAGTGATGAAGATGAAAACATTTTTTTCTCACACATCTAACCCAAAAGGAATTGTGATGTTGAGGGTAGTCTTGAAACAAAGACCAATATGCAAGTTTGGTCTCCAGCCACATACAAACTCTATGACCCTGAGTCTCATAATCTCTTCGTGCCCCAGGCAACTCTAAAACTAAATGACATAAGCATGATAGATCTGCTTGGGTAGAGGAACTTCCCACACCTGGGGTTCATTCTCATCCCTGGAAGTCATCAGTCTGAACCGACCTAACGAACAAAATTCTACTTAATCTAGGCAGCCTGGCGCAACCCTTAATTGGTTTAAGATAAATATAGTTTGGCAAAAAGCCCAAATCTGCTGTTTTCAGATTTGCAGAATCCCAAAACTTGTGTTGCTTTCCAGAAAGCCTGGGGGATCCTTCTAGGCTATATGGGAGTGGGGGAGAGAAAGCAAGTATTTTCTAGATACTGAACCTTACCTCTTTCTCCCTTCCCCCTCTGTCACTATGTCTGTTTCTGTGTCTCTGTCCTCCTCTCTGTCTCTCTTCCAGTCTCTGTTTCTTTCTCCCTCTCTTTCTCTGTCTTTGTCTCTCTTTCCTTCAGTCTGTCCTGTCTCTCTCTTCTTCTTTCTCCCCCTTCCCCTCCCTCTGTCTCTATATCTCTTTCTGTGTGTCTCACTCTCTGTGCCTCTGGTTCTCTTTCTCCGTTTCTTTGTCTCTTTTTCCCATCTTTCTGTACCTGTCTCTCTTTCCCTCTCCTTTTCTCTCTGTCTCTGCAAAATGTAATGGACGACCAATTATAGATTTTAAGAAGTGGATCTTAGAAATACTCAAGTCCAGATTAGAGAGAGGGGAATTGGCTTGTCTAAAGTCATACAAGTATTCCCATTATGATTCACGTGCAAGCCTCTGAATCTACTGATATCATTGACAGCAGTGGTTTCAAACTCATAATAGATCACTAATCTGTGCATACTGATTGATTTGGTTTTGAAATGTTTTGAAATCTATGTTTTATTGTATTTTCATTGACTTTATTAAATACTTCTCAATTACATTTTAATATTTTTCCAGTTTCATGTAAAACCAATTTTTAACATTAATTTTAAAAAATTATCTTCCTTCTATTCTTCCTTCCCTTTTCCCAATTATGTTTTAATCTGGTTTGATGTAGGCCACATGGGGTCTGTAGGTTACATGTTAACACCTCTGAACAGCACTATTCCTCTTAATGGCCAATCTTTTAGAAAAATCACATTTTGAAATGAGTTTACATATTAAGAAACATGGGAACATAGAATCAGATTAAATGTCCCTTAAAACACTATAAAATACCATTAAACTTAAAACACCATTAAAAATGGAAACCGGAGCAATATTAATTGAGGCCTATGTAAATAAAGCCAGTGTAATAATGATAATAGCTAACATGTATATGGTACTTATGTACAAATGAGAGGATTAAATAAAATGAATGTTAAAATCCTATTATTGTATTATGAATCTAGTTCTATTATCTTGTGATTCTAACATTGCCATGTGTAATAAAGAGGTTTTGTCTTTTTTTATTTTTTTTTAAATATGGTCTGACCTTCCAAAAGTTTAGATTCTAGGTGTTGTTTGTGGTTCCATCTAAATGAGATTTCCTTTTATCCCTATTGGTATAGCTTTGTGTACAGGCCAGATCCAAACAAAATGGTGGATCAGGGAAAGCTGGTTTCTGGGAGCTCCTCACATTCCCTCACCTTCACATCATTTAACGATTGAATTTCAGAGCTAATCTAAATGTCCTACTATATCCAGGCAAGAATCTTATTCAGTCCATTCATGTTACAAATAAGGAGACTAAGGTTTAAATAGAATAAATATTTTTAACCTGATGTTTCAATTCATTAGGGACTTTCTTTTCAAGTTATATGGCTTTTTAAATTCATTTAAATCTGTCCAATTCAAAATATATTAAACACTTTCTATGTACAAGGTTTTTGCTAGGTGCTAGAGATACCAAGTTAGATATAACACACAGACCAAACCTAGACTATTGCCAGCCATCTTGACCTTTGCTTGCCACTGGATTTCAATGACTGGAGGAAAATGAGACTGATGATTTGTTGAACTCTGCCTCACTTAGATCCAAATGGTAAATCAGGACATCACATTTGATATGTCAATGATCCTCTTGGAGAACTTAGGGACCAACAAAAACAACACAGAGACCCTACTTTCAATGAGCATTGGATTTATTTTTATTGGTTGTTACATTTGCAAATGAACACCCTTCAAAACAATATCTGGTGACACCTTATTTTAATACTCTTCAAAATGATGAAAGGAGACTATGGGAGCTAGATCAAATTGAGAACTTGGAAGCTACAAATTTCACCTAACCTCACAGTTATTGTCCAGTCATGTCTAACTCTTTGTAACCCCATTTGGGATTTTCTTGGCAGAAAACGTAGAGTGATTTGCCATTTCCTTTTCCAGCTCGTTTCACAGATAAAGAAACTGAGGCAAAGTTAAGCTCTTTAGTACAGGAATGATTTTTCCTTTTATCTTTGTTTCATCCTTACCTAGCCATGTCTTGTGTATAGGAATGCTTAATGAATGCTTGTTAAAATACATTGAATTGGGAAACACAAAATAAGGGAAGTGCCTCAGATTATTTAATGACTAACAGCCAACTAATGCTTCTGTCCTGGATAGCTGCCATCATCCACATTTTTACAGATGTAGAGTCATAAAGAGGTTAATATTTCACCTCAATTTATACAAGAGTAGAGCCAAGAACAAATTCTAGTACCTGTACCTCCAAGTTCATGATTCCAACCATTAGTCTATATACACTGTCAAGATGTAGGTTTTGGAATCACCCAGGAATTCTTTAGGACTGACCCAATTTATTATTAATAGCTTCATGGTACTGTGAAGATCCTAGCACCTAGAGCCCTAAGAGACTTCAGAACGAATAAACAAATGAATGAATGCTTACTATATTCCCAGTGTTTTTTTTAAATGCCTTCTCTTTCTTCTTTTTCTCTCCACAGTCATCAGTTCCTCTTCCCTCATCTCCTCTCTTCAAGTCTTCCCTTTCTTTTTCTCTCCAAGAACCATTTTATAGTGGTAACTTGAGACAAAGATGATGGGCATGTGAGTGAACATGCTGAGGCCATTGTCACAGTAATCGTTTCAGCATCTGGCATCCTGGCAATATCCCTTTTTACCTCTCACTGAAAGAGAGCACCAATTGCCTGCAGCTGCCTAGCAGGCAGGCTTTTTCCTTCTCCATAGGGTCTGCTTAGCTCACCTGATGCTACTCTAGAGCCAGCTCCTATGTGGCCTCCAACCATCTCCCTGCCAGCTTAGTTGGCTGCCATAGTCACCAAGCTGATCTTGGTCCTACACTACTTTTTCCTAATCTTATCTTCCTTCTAATTCTTGACTGGGCAGCCTGCCTTCTGGAGCCATTAAGGTTCATGATTTCAGCAGACTGAAATTCTCATTGTAGCCCACCCATGTCCTAATAAATCAAAGGAAATTGGCTGAAGAAACAAAGAGATTACTGACTTGCCAAAGACCACATGTGTTAGACTCAAGACTTAAACCCAAGTCCTCCTGATTTGAGAACACAGGACTCCTCCCACTACTCATTGAAACCTCTTTAGAAGAATGATAGGATGTGACATGAACTCATATATGTCCACATTGTCTCCTGGCTTTATTAGTCAGGACTCTCCACCCTCGTCCTCTCTCCACCCTAGCATCCATTGCTCATCCCAGACACTGAGGAGGCAGAACATGATGGATTATGACAATTTTTGTTGGACATCTCCTTGAACATGTTAATGCCCTTGGGGTAAATTAGAACACCATGGCTTTATGGGGCTAACATATCTGCACATTCTAGGATACCGCAAGCCTTTGGAAAACTCAAGATTACTCTAGATTTTGATTCCACTGTATTGAGTCATTTTAGCATCATCTCAGTCATCAGTCTTGCTTGCTTGCAGAATCAAGTTGTCTCATATTCACTCTATTGTGGTGTTTGACTCAAGCCAGGAGTATTGAGAGCCTCTAGGAAAGTGCATGACATAAAAATCTCTAGAAAAGGACAATTTCCATGCTATTCTGTTTAATTACATGCCTTTGCCTTGGTGGGTAAGGAGAAGAATGGTAGAGGAAAATGGGTTAGCTCTAGAGGCTTCTGGGAGCTTCAATCTACTCAAAGTTTGACCAGAAATCTGGTAGTTCAGAACCTTCACTATCATACTCTACCAGATTCCAGCTGTCTCTAAGGAGAAGAGAATCCCTTCACAGGTTCTACAACTAATCCCATCCTCCTAGGTCCCTATTTAGAGGGCACATAATATAATGGAAAGACTTTGGACTTGATATTATGAGACCTGGGTTTGAAACTTCAAATACTAAGTGACCAGGAAGAAGTCAGCTAAAACCTCTGCCCATCAGTGCCCTTATCTATAAAATGGGCATGATGATTTCTATACTAATCATCTCACCAGGAGCAGTGAAAGTGCTTTGTAAGCCTAAAAGCTGCATATGAATGAGTTATTATTATTCAATCAGGATCAGAGCCTTTTTACTTGAAATAACCCGGGAGCAGAACATGATATGCATTTGAAGCAAAGCTTTCAACTAAAATATAGCCACATGATAGTAAAGACCTCTGGTATTTATGCTGTCAGCCTGCTGCTGCTCCCAAGTGAAGTGTACTTGAATTTCAAACTGATATGTTTACTTCCCAGGCTTAAAGTAGTCAGCAATTTTTAGTGGAAGGAGAAGTTGCAATAACTGGCCTCTTAAAATACTTCATATTTACAAAGGTGCATTTTATACTCACATCTTAAAGTAATGTAGGAACATTATTTCATTCATTCTCATCACATCCTTGTGTGGAAAGGTAGATTGGTATTGTTTCCCTCCAGAACTCTCCAGCCTCCATTTCCAGACAGGAGTTGCTGAAGCTTGCAGGCTTTAAAAGTGCCCGAGAGGCAAGTCAGTGATAGAAAGCAGAACAGAACCTGGAAAATGGCCTTTTAAAGTTATATTGGAAACTACAGGCCCACAGGGGCACCGACTTCTATCAGCCTGAATGGGAACAAGGCATGGAAGGTGGTAGGGTCAGAGAGAGGCTCATTGCCATTGTCAGAATCCTTTCTCTGTCTCACCCCTTCAAGACTCCATCATTGTCAGAGGAAGCAATACTGAATGACCTTGGTACCTTGGAAAGAGGGCTGGAATCGAAGATAAAGCATCTGGGTTACTTACTAGCCATGGGACTTTAAAAAGGTTATTTTATTTGTCTGGATCTCAAGTTTCCTTTTGTGGAAACTGAGGCTATTGGTCTGAATGGACTCTAAATCTCTTCCAACTCTGTCTCTAAGAAGAATGAATTTTAGTCCTGAATTCCAAATTACCAACTTCAAAGAGGGGTCACCTGTGAACTAGATTAGCTATTTCCAGCTAAATTTATTTTCAATTTGATGAATATTAAAGGAAGTAGGATAATCCTTTGGTAGCAGTCCAACTCCCTGGGCACACTAGAATTTAATCAGCATGATGGCTTACTTTTACTAGATAAATGACTCAAAGAATAAATAAGTTTGCTGATTGTACTAATATTGACAAAAGGAGTTGGGGAAATGACCCCATTGCCCTTCTGGAGAGAAAAAAAAGAAAACAGCTGTTCAATGGGACTCTGATAGGCCTGGAGCTTACCCTTGAATGATAATGTGTGGCTATCGAAGTGTAATGATGTCTTTCTCTAATGGGGGCAACCCATTAACCAATTAACCACCTATTATTCTACCCAGCTGGTAGATGTGACCAGCGCTCCAGGCTGAGAGGAGGGTAGGCTGAAGGAAGAGGTGGGAGGAGCAGACAGCCATGAACTAGGAAGGGAGGGGAGATAGATATTATAATTAGTGGACACTAAATGAGAAATTGGCCACATTCTGGAAACTTGGCCATTTTTATTTTTTAGGGCATGGGAAAGAGAACCTATACCCTAAGTTAAAGTTTCTTTTGAGAAATTACTGTGTTACTAGTATTAATTAAAGAGAGAGAAGGATTGTCTGGATCTAAGTTAAAAGAAAGAGAGGCTGTGTCTATAGAATCAGAGTTCAGTGGCTTTAGTGGTCATGCTTATCCAATACAATAAACATTTATTAAGCACCTGCAATGCTTTGGGCACAGGTAATATAATTAAGTAAAGAAAGATAGTTGTCAACTTCTAAACTAATAGAGCTGAAACTAGGGAAAGGTAGTTGACCTAGAATAGACTTGGAGCCATCTGTGGATTCTATATTCTTTTCCTTCCCACCTTCCCTACTTTTGAATGAATATATCAAGTATTAAGAAATTATTTTTCTCCCTTATATCCTTCCTCAAGAGGAAAAAAGTAATAAAATCAAATCCTTGTAACATATACATAGAGATTCATAGCAGATTCCCCATGTTGACTGTGCCCCAAAATATGTCTTTCTATATCCTGAATCCATCTCTCCATCAAAAGATCAAGAGCATGCTTCATTGTGGTTCCTCTGGAATCATGATTGGTTGTTACAGTGATCAGAATTCTTTAATCTTTGAAAGAATTGATTTTTACAATGTTGTTACAACATAAATTGTTCTAGTTCTGTTTATTTTACTCTGTATCAGTTCATATAAATCCTCACAGGCTTCTCTGAAACTGTCTCATTATTTCTTATAGCATAATAATATTCCATTATATTCATATATCTTAATTTGTTCAGTCAATTGGCAACTGATGGACACTCTCTTAGTTTCCAATTCTTTGACACTAAAAAAGAAATGCTACAAATATTTTTGTACCTTTTTCCTCTTTCTTTTTTTTCCCTTTAGGGTATAGATCTAGTAGTGGTATTTCTGAGTCAAAGAGTATGCACAATTTAGTAATGTTTTAGTTATAGTCCCAAATAGCTTTCCAGAATGGCTCTACAAACAATGCATTGATATGGCTATTTTCCCACAATCCCGCCAACCTTTACCACTTTTTGGGGGGTCATTTTTTATGAATACAGCCAATCTGATAGATATGAAATAGTCTACAATCCCTTTCTTGATTAGTTGAGCCAATCTAGAAATATTACAGAATTTCATCACTTCAAGAGACTTTAAAGATAACATTTAAAAAAAGAAATAATGAAGGCCCAGAGAGATAAAATGTCCAAGATGACCAAGTCTGATAATGGGACAATAGGTGTCCAGATTCTTTGTCTTAATTTTCCATTTGGAAGATCCACTCAACATTCTAGGAGCCATCCTCTAGGTTTCTTCCTGTTACATGGGCAACAATACAGCATACAGATTATCCACTGGTTGTCCTTACACCTTGACCAGCCCCATCTCTTTTTTTTTAGCCATATATCTTTGAATAACACTAATTCAATAAGTATTCTGCTTCTCAGTGAAAAATATTGGTTTTTGTTTAACAAAAAGCTTAAAACCTTCAAGGGAGAGAATGAACAGGATTGCAATTTTTCTATCAACTTTAGTGTTTGTCTTTTTATTTTCTATAAGAAAAGACAGATTGGATTTACCCATGAATTTAACCTCTCTTTGAGAACAGAATCTTTTATCTTTTAAAACCCAGTGGAATTAAATTATTCTTAGAATATGAACTTTCTTTAATTTATATAAGAGATAGCATACATTATTCATAGCACTGGGCAGAATTTGACTTTTTTCCTCTCCAAAACCTACCTCTTTATTTAGGTATCAAAACTAGGTAGGAGCCAGTTTTCCCCCCACAATGATAGTACTTTGCATGTATTTGTGGTTCTACAATTTGTTCAGTGTTTTCACATTGCATTCATTCATTTTATGCTCATAATAACTCTGTGAGATAAAAGGCATAGGTAGGAATGGAACAGTAGGAGGGATGCTAGTAAAACTAACACCCAAGGTATTTAATCTATATACTTTTTTTGCATTCTTGTCTCAGAAATTTATTAACTGCATGATCTTTTTTTTTTAAAATGTATTTTATCCCCCACCCCATTTTGACACAAAAATGTTTTGACTTCCAAATTCTGTCCTTTCCTCCCTTCCTTCTTCTGTTCCTGAGATAGTAAGCAGATATAGGTTATACATGTGAAATCATGTAAACCATTTTCATATTAGTCCTGATGCAGAAAAAGACAAAGAAAAAGAAAGAAAGTTTAAAAATAGCATGCTTTATTCTGTATTCAAACAATTTTAATTCTTTTTTTCTGGAGGCAGATAGTGTACTTCATCATTAGTCCTTTGGTGTTCTGTTGGATCATTGTATTGCTGAGAATAGTCAAATCTTTTACAATTCTTCATTGTAAAGTATTGCTATTGCTATGTCTATTATCCTGATTCTGTTCACTTTACTTTGCATCAATTTATGTAAATTTTCCCAGATTTTTCTGAAATCATCCTGCTTGTTATTTTTTATAACACAATAATGTTCCATCACAATCCTATACCACAGCTTGTTTAGCTATAGCCCAATTGATGGACATCCCTTTGATTTACAATCTTTACCACCACAAAATTAGCACCTATAAATATTTTTATACAAATATGTCCTCCCCCCCTTTTTTTTTGATTCCTTCAGTAAATAGACCAGCAGAGGTATTGCTGGATCAAAGAGAATACATGATTTTATAACCCAATGGACATAATTTCAAATCATTCTCTAGAAATGGTTAAATTAGTTCACAGCTCTACCAACAGTACATTAGTATTCTAGTATCCCTATAACCCTTCCAACATCCATCATTTCCCCTTTTTGTCATATTAGCCAATCTCAGAGTTGTTTTAATTTGTATTTCTTTAATTATTAGTGATTGCTCTCCTAATTTGCTTATGATATCATCCTTTATGTATAAATCATGTACCATTTTGACCTTCTCTTGGTATATGGTATAAGATCATGGTGTGTACCTAGTTTTTGCTTTCTTTCTGGTTTCCCAGTTTTGTCAAATAATGAGTTTTTGTCCCCAAAATTTGGATCTTTGGGTTTATCATAGATTACTGTGGTCATTTATTATTGGGTCTCATGCACCTATTCTCTTATCCACCACTCTATTTCTTAGATCGTATTAAATTATTTTTGGTAATTACTACTTTATAATACAATTTGAAATCTGGAACAGCTTCCTTCCTAATTTTTTCTCCATTAATTCCCTTGATCTTTTGATTTTCCAGATGAATTACTATTGCTTTTTTCCCCTAATTCTATAAAATATTTTTGAATAGTTTGATTGGTAAGGCACTAAATAACTAGGTTAATTTAGGTAGAATTGTTATTTTTATTATATTGGCTTGGCCCTCCAATGAGTAATTACTATTTTTCCAATTATTTAGATCCAACACAAGCACTTTAAAGTTTAATCTGCTTTATTAACATTTTCTAAATTCCAAATAATTAAAAATAATAAATACAACCATGATTTGTAGCTATTGCCATTTTCTGACCTTTAAATGCTCAAATTTAAAATTTAGCATTGGGCCCTAGCAAATCAGTTAGAGCTAACTCCAGCACACTTCTGCATAAGTAGCATAATCCTCCATGGATGGAGGAAGAGATTGGGGCTCACAGAAATTGTTACTTATAATAAGATGTCATGTTACTGCTTACTTTTTGGAATTGATACAATTAGTTATATAGTAAAGCTTTAAGAATTTCTTAGATTACATGGTATACATTTTCCTTTTTGTGAAATGCTACAATGACTTTAAAACTTTTTGATGGATTCTAATTTGATGTTTATAAAGGGCAGAAGTTGCTTTCAAATTATAATTAGACCCCTGTGAGATAGGCAGTGTCTCTTTTACATACAGATTAACCAAAACTCAAAGATGCTTGGACCTGCCCAGGTTCATACAGCAACTAAGAGCCAGAAGCAAGATTTGAGTACAACAAGCCTTTTGGACTCTAATCCCACATTCTTCCAGCTGAAATAGAGGCCAGCAAACTCTAGCCTGCAGTCAAATCAAATCCTCTCCAGTTTTGGGGTCATTGCCAACTGAAGAATATTTTTACATTTAACTATAAATCTTAACATTTTACCTTTTAAATTATAACTAATATTTTTAAACTAAAAATGTAAAAAAAAGAAAAGAAAAAGAAACCCAAACTTTTTTTTTTAAATTTGAGGGCCACAGAAAAGCAAGCAATATGATGCCTCCAAGACAGTGTGACTCAGTAAAAAAAAAGGAAATGCATGAGACATAATATCTTCAGATTAGTTCTGTTCTACTAACCCCTGATGGTCCAGCTCTTGGGTGATAATTCATTGTTAGATTTATCTGACAAGTCTGCCTAGATTAGTGAGATTCACAGGTACCTTGGACATAGCTCTCCAGAATGGAGCAAAATATTCATAGTAGGTCAAGATCTTACAAGATTTTACTAGAAGAACACTAGATGGTGTGCCAGATTTTCTTTACCATGCCCCAGAGACATCTTCTTACTTGAATCCTAGGATTCACACAGTGGAATTACCAATTGTCCCTGATGGTTCTCACTAAAGGCTCCTTCCAAAACCTCCATTTAAGGAAGTGGCTAGATTAGCTTTGTCTCATCCCTCATTCTAAGGCAAGGATTGTCTTTTTTTTTTTTTTTTTTGCTTATATTTCAAAGTTTTGTTCAGTGCCTAGCACACAGTTCACACGTAATAAATGCTTATTGACTGGTTTTATTTAAGAGTTTAACTTTTTTTTTGTCTGATGGACCCCTTTGTCAATCTATGGCCTCCTTTTTCAAAATAGTGTTTTTAATTTATAAATAAATTTATAATTTATTATATATTATATAATTATATAATAATTATATATAAATTTATAATTTATATATAATTATATAATAATTATATATAAATTTATAATTTATAAATTTATAAATAAAGAATTATAAATTTATAAATAAAGAAAATATTAGTGAAAATAATGATGTATGGTTTTCCCCATGAAAGTTCATTGATTCCCTGAAATCTATTCATGGACCCCTATGGGAGCCAAGTTAAAAACTTCTTTTTTGCTATATTTCTTGATTTTGCATATCTTTAAGTAAATGTATACCAATGCTGTGAGCCTGAACATTTCATCTGTAAACATGAAAGGCCAGGACTGGGTGGTCTCTAAGATCTCTTCCAGTTCTAAATCCTGTGGTCCTGTGATCCTTTAAGTATTTATCTTTTAAAATATGATAAAGACTTAAAAAGTAAATATATATGTAGATAGATATCTAAAAAGGTACAGTGGTATAGTAGATAGAATGTTTGCCTAGGATTCAAGGAGAGTAATTTAATCCTGCTTCTAATACATATTGACTGTTACTCTTTTTTTTCCCCTGAGGCAATTGGGGTTAAGTGACTTGCCCAGGGTCACATTGCTAAGAAGTGTTAAGTGTCTAAGTCAGATTTGAAATCAGGTCTTCCTGACTTCAGAGCTGGTGCTCTATTCACTGCACCACCTAGCTGCCCTGACTATGTTACTCTTGGCAAGCTCCCCAACTTCCCAGTGCCTCAAGACAGCTCTCCAAGATTATATATTGTAGAGCAAATACTCAACCTGCATTGATGGAAGGAGTTTCCCTGTTTAGGATTTCCCTATATGAATGAAATCATAAACTCAGTTTAAAAAAAAAAAGAAGTAATGGGATATAGCATGTTTTAGCAAATAGAGGGCTAGCTATAGAATCAGGAAGCCCTAGATTCGAGTGCTGTTTCTGAAACATAAGGAGCTTAGTTATTCAGCCTCTGAGAACTCCACCTAACTTTCATAAGGCTATAAGTAATGTAATGCATTGTTAGTGGAGTTGTGAATTGATCCAACTATTCTGGAGAGCAACTTGGAACTATGCCCAAAGGGCTTTAAAACTGTGCCTACCCTTTGACTCAGCCATGTCACTATAGGGTCTGTATCCCAAATAAATAATAAAAGAGGGGAAAGGACCCACATGTGCAAAAACATTTTTAGTGGCTCCCTTTGTGGTCTCAAGGAACTGGAAATTGAGTGGATGTCCATCACTTGAGGAATGGATGAACAAGTTGTGATATATGGATTTAATGGATTGCTATTGTGCTATAAGAAATGATAAATGGGAAGATTTCAGAAAAAGCTGAAAAGACTTATACGAACTGATGGTGAATAAAGTGAGGCGAACCAGGAGAACATTGTACACAGTAACAACCTGATTATGTGATGATCAGTTGTAATGGACTTGGCCCTTCTCAAGGAATGGTACAAGGCAATTCCAGTGGATTCAGGATGGAAAATTCTATCCATTTCCAGAGAGAGAGAACTGTGGAAACTTGATGGAAGCATAGTATCATCACATTTTTTGGCTTATTTTTTATTTCTTGTGGTTTTTTTTCCCCTTTGATCTGATTTTCTTGTACAACATGACAAATATGGCAATATGTTTAAAAGAACTGCATATATTTAACCTATATCAGATTGCTTGCATTGGAGAGAAAAATTTGGAACACAAAATCTTACAAAAATGAATGGTGATAACTATTTTTGCATGTATTTGGAAAAATAAAATACTATTTAAAATTAAAAAAAGACTAAGTGATGGCTGGTTACTGGTCTTTATTGGTGGTGAGAATTTCTACAATGGGAGTTCCTTTGAACCAATAATCACAGCTATCAGAAAAAGGGAAAGACATTGAAAGAGAGTCAAAGAAGACAGAGAGACAAAAACATAGACTGTATCTTCATCCTTTCCCTGGATGCCCTGCTGACATATCATAGGATTTTCCCTTTCAAGTTCAAGAGCTAGGTAGATTCTATTTTTCCCTTCTCCCTATCCTTTCCAGCTTCATTTTAAGTGTTGTTTTCCTGTAGAAAACTGTAAGATCCTTGAGGGAAAGGGTTCTCTTTTCTGCTTCTGTTGATATTCCTAATGCCTCACATATAATAATTGTTGAATGGACATTTGCTGACTGACCGACTGATTGGTATCCAGGCTTTAGTTTCATGGCCATGCTCCAACTGCTTATTAAGTTCCTCAATATAATTGTCCAAGTATCAGTGGCACTTGTGCCCATCAAGAGCACTGAATACTAGTACAGAAAAGAAAAGATTATTCTATTCAACAAAAATTCAATTCAATTGATCAAAATTATTCTAAATTCCTCTAAAATTCAGTTCATTTATTAAATGCCTACCATGTACCAAGCACTTTGCTAGGAGCTGGAGATACAATGACAAAAATTAACAAAAATTCTGCCCTTCAGGAGTCTTACTTTCTGTTAGAATCAATCCATCCCCACTTGATGCCTCAGAGGAAACCAAATTAAACATGATTTTAATAACTTCTCTATCTAAAGGAAGAGCAGAGTCTCTCAAACTGAGTTGAACACTTTTGGAAGCCTGTCAGTGAGGTTTCTTGAAGTGTCTCATCAACAGCAGCAATCCATTTACCCAGAATGGCAGAAAAACGGTCCTAGCACACAAACTCTGATCCTTCTCTATTTAATCTCTTGCCCAATAGCTCTGGGTAGAGACAGTTGTGAGCTCCAGGTGACGCACATAGCAATAATCACAGCTTCCACGCCACATCCCCTGTGTGCTGTATATTAATGTCTGTCTGGTAATTTAATGACACCTCTAGGCATAAACAAAGGTTTATTAAAATAGTAAGTAAAACATTCCTGAACACTGAACTACTTTTTAAAAAAATTTCTATTCCACATTCTGAAATTAGAAATTCTTTCTTTGGACAAGAAAGTAAAAGATACTGTATTTATCAACACTAGAATAATTTTACTTCAGTTACATATAATACAGCCCAGAGCAAAGACTTCACCTATTTTTATATTCAGAATTACTTGATTTGGAGGAAGAACAATTTCATGACTGTAATCAGTAAACATTTATTAAACATATACTAAAAGTCAAATACTAATTTCTTTCTTCATGTTGTCTTCTTACTTATTCCCAAATTCAACTTCACCCTCCCCATAAATAATATGTGTGTTTTGATTGTATGTGGAAAACAACATGGTTTAATGGACGGATAATGGACTTTATTGTCTGGAAGACCAGGTTTAAGATACACACTGACTGTCTAATAGTGTGCAAATCAATTATCTCTTAGAGTCCCAGGGAACTCTCTACAAAAATAAGTTTCATAGAAGGGGCTGAACTACATTGGGAGAGGAAATTTCCTTATTGGGGGCTCCCTATACTGATGAAAACATGGATCAAATAGAAAAAAAGATATTTGTTGCATATATGTATTTATGAATATATAAAGATAGCTTGTGAAAGAAGTGAGAAGAGCCAGGAGAATATTGTGCACATAAGTAATGAAATAATGTGATGATCAACTCTGATGGACTTAGCTTTTTTCAACAAGATGATCCAATACAATTACAATAGACTTGTGATGGAGAGAGCCATCTGCATCCAGAAGAGAACTATGGAGACTGAATGTAGATCAAATCATAGCATTTTTATCTTTTTTGTTATTATTTGTTTGCTAGTTTATTTTTTCTTTCTTGTGTTTTTGTGGTCAATTTTTTCTTATGCAGAATGAAGAATATGGAAGTATGTTTAGAAGAATTGTCCATGTTTAGCTTATATCAGATTGCTTTGCTGTCTTGGGGAGGGGGACATGAGGAGGGAGGGAGAAAAATTTGGAACACAAGGTTTTGCAGAGGTAAATGTTGAAAACTGTCTTTGAAAAATTTTCAAAAAAAAGAAAAAAGATAAAGATAGCATGACTTAATAGATAGTTGTTTCTCCCCTCCTTCCTCCCCATGTAACCCTGGACAAATCATTTATATTCTCAGTTCCCATTCCATCTCTACTCCACCCCCACTTCTCTAAGACTACCAACTGCACAAGAGACATTTGCTGATCACCCTCAGTAGAAAGACTTTTTAGGCTGGGAGTTCCCTACAAATGAAATCATAGTTTGAGACCCTCCAATAATGAAAGTGAAGGAATTCTACCAAGATCATGTATCTTTCATGTGCAGGTTCCCTTGGAAAGTTTCCAATTTCAGTATAACAACAATTTAGAGTCATTCTAACTTCCTTCTAAATTGATAGTTTGGAGTGGTTGATAGTAGCATTATGCTCTTTTGTATTGATCATCAGGGTCCAGAGTAATGTGATTTCATTAGGAGTATTGAGCCTATGGCTTTACAGCTGGGGCAGGCAAACCCAAGACTCAGAGCAATGAACTCTTAAGAGAACATTGATCTTTTTGTCCTCCTAAAACTTTTGAAGAGACTAGATTTATTATTCTAAGGCATTTCTAAGAATAGAGGCAAGCAGTGTAATCATAAATGAAGTTGATGGTATAAACTCAGACATGTATACAGACCTGTGATTTCATTGGTATGGTAAGATTCCAGGTAAAGAAACCCATTCTACCAATGGTGGTTAGAACCTGAGGCACTAAGAGATTAGAGCACTTGCATATTGTCATACAGCTAGTTTGTATCAAAGGCAACACTTGAAGCCAGATCTTTGCGACTTTGAAACTAGTTCTCTATCCACTATATTATACTGGTCTTTCACTCTCTGCCCAAACATGTATGTATGTAAAATACATACATATACATATATAAAAATGTGTGTGAAGATGTATGTATATATATGTGCATGTGTGTGCATGCACGTGCATGTGATATATATATATACATATATGTTTTATATATACATATATGTCAATGATTATTTAGGATGACTAATCCTGTTATATAAACTTTTTTATTTGTTTGGTGAAAACTATTTTCAACTGGCAGAAACATAATATCCTAGCATCTTGGAGGCAGAAGGAACCTTAAAGGTCATCTGGCCTAATCTCCCATCCCATGCATGCATTTTTTTGCTTGTTATTGTTTTTAAGTCATGTCCAACTCTTTGTGATCCTGTTTGGGGTTTCTCTTCCAAGCTCATTTTACAAATGAGGAAATTGAGACAAATAGGGTTAAGTGACTTGTCCAGGGTCACATAGCTAGTGTCTGAGGTGGGATTTGAACTGAGGTCTTCCCAATTCCACTCTACTGACTGCTAGCTAGTTGCCCCATGCCAAAAATGTTTCTACCAAATAAATGGTTATTCAACTCCTATCTTTTTTTCTGTGGAGATCCTTTTTTTTTAATTAAAGCTTTTTATTTTTCAAAACATATGTGTGAACAATTCTTCAACATTAGCCCTTGCAAAACCTCATGTTCCAATTTCCCCCCCTTCCCCCACACCCTCCCCTAGATAGCAAATCATCCAATATATGTTAAACATGGTAGAAATATATATTAAATCCAATATATGTATGAATATTTATATAATTATTGTGCTGCACAAGAAAAATCAAATCAAACTACTTTTAAAAAGACAGAAGCAAAATAAAATGCAAGCAAATAAGTGAAAATGCTATGCTGTGGACCACATTCAGTTCCCACAGTCCTCTCTCTGGGTATAGATGGCTCTCTTCATCATTGAACAATTGGAACTGTTTTGAAACATCTCATTTTTGAAGAGAGCCATGTCCATCAGAATTGATCATCATATAGTCTTGTTGTTGCCGTGTATAATTATCTCTTGGTTCTGCTCATTTCACTTAGCATCAGTTCATATAAGTCCCTCCAGGCCTCTCTGAAATCATCCTGCTGGTCGTTTCTTATAGAACAATAATATTCCATAACATTCATATACCATAATTTATTCAGCCACTCTCCAATTGATGGGCATCCATTCAGTTTCCAGTTTCTAGCCACTACAAAAAGGGCTGCCACAAACATTCTTGCACATATGGGTCCCTTTCCTTCCTTTAAGGGCTTTTTGGGATACAAGCCCAGGACAAGCAGTGCTGGGTCAAAGAGTATGTACAGTGTGATAACTTTTTGAGCATAGTTCCAAATGCTCTCCAGAATGGTCCAATTCCTATCTTTCCACAGCTAGTGTGCACTATCTGATAAGAGAAATTATTCCTTCTTTGATAGCTCTAATCATTATAATTTTTCCCCCAAATTGGCCTCACTAACTTTCAAACATTGATCCTTTCAACAAATTAAATTGAACAAAACAAACATTATTTAAACATCTGGGCAACAATTCAAAGAGTTATTTGATTCTCTTGGGTCAGTCGCCAAGATTGGGCCTTGTCCATCTGAACACAGATCTGGGGACAGGGGAGGGGATGGAGGAGTCTGAGTTAAAAGTTGACTTCATTTTCCAGAGTTCTGTTCTATCTAGTGTGTGTACTGATACACTCAGGGCAATATCCTGGGCCCTCTTCTGTTTTCTCTCTCTCTCTTCTTTCTCTTGGTGATCTTATCAGCCCCCAATGGATTTAATGATCAATTCTCCAATTACCTATGTAGATTTCATCTTTCAACTCAGCATCTCCATCTACTCCCTGAACATCTCCCTCCAATGTCCCATAGAAAATTCAAATTCAAAATATCTAAAACAGAACTTACCTTTTACCCTAAACATACCCCTCCTTCTAACTTTCCTGTTCCTGCCAAGACCACTACAATTCTCCCTAACTTCCAGGTTTAGAACCTAAGAAATAACCTTCCACTTTTCGCAGCTCAATTTCCATTTCTTGCCACTACAAAAAGGGTTGCTACAGATTAATATTTTCAAAGCACATGCCTAACTATATCATTCCCTGCTCAAGAAGCCACAGTGGCTCCCTATTAGCTCTAAGACAAAATACAATCTCCTCTTTTTGGTATTAAAAACCTTTCACTAATTTGGTTCCGATTTATTTTTTTCAGGCTGATTATACATTATTGCTCATTATTATT
The DNA here is from genome assembly GCA_023553655.1 of Myrmecobius fasciatus. Lineage (NCBI taxonomy): Eukaryota > Metazoa > Chordata > Mammalia > Dasyuromorphia > Myrmecobiidae > Myrmecobius > Myrmecobius fasciatus. Next base: position 33,620 of record JAJPUD010002206.1, on the reverse strand, counting down.
ATATCTTCATATATATTATACCTTCATGCTCATTATATTCCAGTCAAACTACCTGCTTGCCATTCTCTGAACCTAACATTCTATCTCCTATTTCTATGCCTTTGTATAACTTGTATATGGCAGATCCATGTCTGGAATGCCCTTCCCCTTTATTTCTCTCTCTTGAAACTTGTAGCTCCCATTAAGGCTGACCTGCTACTTCTTTTAAGAAACTTTCCCTAAATTCTCCAACTGAGTGAGCTCCAAATACTTTGTATTCACTGTATGTATTCTCTAATTACTTATCTGTGTACATGTTTTAAGTTCCTTGAGGACATAGGATTATAGATTTAGAAGTGGAAGGGGTTATTTAACCTAACGGACTTATTTTATAATTAAGGAAACAGTTCCAAAAGACAAGGTGACAATTGTTGACGGAGTCAAAGATTGCTTTGGAAAGTAATTTGGAACCATGCAAAGAGACTGACAAAAATGTCAACTCTTCGACTCAAACATTTCATTGCTAGATTTATCCCTCCAAGAAATCAAGGAGAAAAAGAAATATCACATATACCTGAAATATTTGTATTGCTTTTTTAGTAATAGCAAAGAAATTGAAACACAATTAAGGAGAAATAAAATGTAATGAATTTAATAAAAACTATTGTAGATGAATGGGCCTAGAAGAGCTGTTCCTTACAGATGAATAGTTGTTCTCTTCTTTTTCCAAAACAATAACATAGGGTGGCAAATATTTGCATTATGTGATGATGAAGGGTCTCCTAATTGCCCATTAAGTGTTTGGAGAGTCCTCCAAGTTCACCATTTATTGTTCATCTTTTCAATTCTGTCTGACTCTTAGTGACCCCATGGACCATGCAGTCCTTGGGGATTTTCTTGGCAAAGATACTGGAATGGTTTGCCATTTTCTTCTCTAGAAGAGAACATTTAAACAGAGTTTAAGTGACTTGCTCAGGGTCACACTGCAAGTTAAGTATCTAAGACTGAATTTGAACTTGGGTCTAGCACTCCATTCATTGTACTATCTAGTTACCTCTAAGTCTACCATAACTGATACAAAATTCTCCATAATTCAGTACTCTAGAAGTTCAAATTTAAGGTTCAAATTAAGGTGATCCATGGGGTAAGAGTAGCTCAATCAGTCTACCTTTATGTTTGTATAGCCAGTCAGCCAATAAACAAGGATGTATTAAATAATTAATCTGACATGGTAGCTCTTGAATTCTGATTGCTCCCTCTCTACCCTTAACCAGCAACAGGTTCATGCTGGGTAGATTTGGAGGATGTCACAAGTGTGATTGTGTTTTCCCCCTCCCCAAAGTGGGACTCAATGGATACACATTACCATATAAAAATGAATACTTGGGATAGTTCATTGTGTGGGTGTGGGATGCCATCATGAACTCTCAAAATCTAAATCTATTATCTCATGATGCAGCAAGGCAGGGATATTCCAAGTCAGGGAGGGTGGGAAGCAATGAAGATTGATTTGCTGAGGTATTTCTCCGAAATAGAAGCACTGGGAAGAATTCACCAATGAAGGAAAGTGGCTGTCATTATAGATAGATGCTATAGGATGAGAAGGCTGCAGGAACCAATGGATGTTCCAGGGTGAGGAAGCCAAGGGCACAAAGGAAAACTCCATGATGAAATGGAAGTCCAGGCATGGTGTCAAACTCTTCAACATCAGAAGCAGAACTAAGAGAGAGATGAAAATTGATTGGCCTATTTTTCAACAATGAGTTGATTCAAGGTAATTCCAATAGACTTGAGATGGAATCGAAGAGAACATTCAGTGAGAGAACTATGGAGACTGAATATGGATTGAAGCATAGTATTTTCACCTTTTGTTGTTGATGCTGTTAATTTGATCTAATTCTTCTTGCCCAGAATGAATATGGTAATGTATTTAGAAGAATTATACATGTTTAACCTATATTAGATTGCTTGTTGTCTAGGTGGGGGGAGGGAGAAAAAATTTGAAACACGTTGTTTTACAAAGGTAAATGTTGAAAACAATCTTTGCACATATTTGGAAAAAATAAAATATTATTAAAAAAAGATTGACCAGCCTAGACCTCTCTCCAAAATGGAGGTCTTGGGAAGGATGAACTGACTTTTTTCTTTCTTTCTTTCTTTTTTTTATCATTAAAACTTTTTATTTGCAAAACATATGTATGGGTAATTCTTCAACATTAACCCTTACAAAGCTTTCTGTTACAAATTTCCCCCCCTACTCTCTACCCCTCCCCTAGATGGCAGGAAATCTACTACATGTTAATTATGTTAAAATACTTGACAAATCTAATATATCTATACATATTTCCACACTTATCATTGTTGTGCAAGAAAAATCGTATCTACAAGAAAAAAAAATCTGAGAAAGAAACCCAATCCAAGCAAACATCAATAGAGAGCATGAAAATGTTATGTTGTGGTCCAGATTTCACATCCCTCTCTCTGGGTGTATATGGCTTTCTTCACTAAACAATATGAACTGGTTTGAAACATCTCATTGTTGAAGAAAACCATGTCCATCAGAATTGATCATCATATAGCATTGTTGTTGCTGTGTATAATGATCTCCTGGTTCTGCTCATTTCACTCAGCATCAGTTCATGCAAGTCTCTCCAGGCCTCTCTGAAATCATCCTGCTGATCGTTTCTTACAGAACAATAATATTCCATAACATTCATATACCATAATTTATTCGGCCACTCTCCAATTGATGGGCATCCATTCAGTTTCCAGTTTCTTGCCACTACAAAAGGGCTGCCACAAACATTCTTGCACATGTGGGTCCCTTTCCCTCCTCTAAGATCTCTTTGGGATATAAGCCCAATAGAAACACTGTTGGGTCAAAGGGTATGCACAGTTTGATAACTTTTTGAGCATAGCTCCAAATTTGTGCAATAAGTCTTAAAGGCAGTGTGAATTTGTGACATTGTGATATTAGCATTTCTGCCCTATAATCTTTCTGAATAAGAAGAAAGTTTCTCTCACTGATGATCAGTGGCCATCATTACTCTGTCAAAACACCAATGGATGTTACTTTGTATAAACACATTTGGTTAAAAAAAATGCTTAATGTGTCCTTGTTTTCATTATCTTGTCTTCCACAGAGACATTTTTTTTTGAAATTAAGATATTTTATATAGATTTTTCTTCTGGTTATTTTATGAAAAAAAATAAAAAGAAAAAACTTACCTCTATTTTCTTTAGCTTCCTCACCCCATTTACCACGCTTCATAAAGAGCACAAAGAATTGAAAAAGAGGAAGATTTATTTAAAATAGATGTAGCAGCAAGAAAATAGTGCTTGTATTTTTACTATTCCCCTTGGATTTATTTTCTAGAAAACTGATAAAATGTAAACATCTTATTTGGGAAGAAGAATCTGGGAATTGACTCAGTATCAATAATACTATATTGATCTGCAGCTTGTGTAGTAAATGGAGGACTGGTCCTGGAGTCAGGAAAATCCCACTTATGCTTAGCCTCTGACACATACAAGCTGTGTGACCATATAGTAGTTGACCTTTCAGTGTTATCAGGCATCTCTCTAAAACCTGTAAGTTATATAACCTGCTTTATTGTGATTATTTGCTTTATTAGAGTAGTCGGGAACTGAACTCACAATATTTCTGAGGTATGACTGAATATAACTAGTTTCTATTGTTTTCGTGATGTTCTCCCACCAGAATGTGAAATCTTTGAGAGCAGGGACAATTTTTGCCTTTCTTTGAATCCCTAGCACTTAACACAGTGTCTTAATAAATAGCACGGGTTCTTAATAAATGCTAGCTGATTGATTTGGCTGGAATGTAGAGTGAATGAAGAAGAGTAATATTAGAAAAGCTTAAAAAGACATGCTGGAGATAGATTGTGTACCAGAGTAAATAAATCTAAAGTACTGAACAGAGGAATTTGTATTTCTTCCTGCTGGCTATGGAAACCACCTGAATTTCTTTAGGAGAAGCAAAGGTCATAAGCTTTCAGCAGCTATGTATAGAGTAAATGGGTTGATTGCCCTGGAATCAGGAAAATCTGAGCTCAAATTCCCCTTTAAACGTGAATTTTAAATATATAAATGCTAGTGAGCTTTGGAAATGTCAATTTTGAACTACGTAGAGAAAAGGAGAAAAAGTCTGGAGGCTGAGAGACTAATTAAAAGGCTAAAATAGAAGAGTTCTGGTGCAAGGTGATAAGGACCTGTATGTTGATAGACAATGAGGATTGAAGTAAGAGATATAGTAGTTATAAATTCAACCAGATATGACAAACCATTGGTTATAGGAGATGAGGAAAAGTGAAAACTGGCATTATGAATTTAATAAGCAGCTTAATTAAAACATTTTTAAAAGCCTATAAGGGAAAGTGGTACTATCTTTACATGTCTCAGGGTTAGAGTTTTCCTAGATATTACATTAATTTGCATTTTAAAAGGTGGACAATTCTTAGCTTTTACTTTTCTCTGCATTTTAAAATATTTTGTTGAAGATAACACCAGGCTTTTGTTGGCTACAAGCTTTCAACTCCTAAATCTTTGGGAATGTGGAGGGGGAGGAAGGGCAGAGGGAAAGGAGAAATCTGTCCTCTTCAACATGGTATGGTGCAAGTTCTATCCAGGGAAAGCAAATCCACTTTACTTAAAAGATTAACTGAAAGGAGAAAGTCTGATTTTAAGTTTTATCTTTCCCTTCAGGAAAAAGGTTGCAACCTCTACTGTTCAACAATTATTGGGCCCATAAGGTATGTAGTAAGTATGATGGAAAAATCTGATACTCTACATTTCCCAGGGTCACCGCTATTCTGAAAACATGTCCAAACGTTCTTTTAAATGAATCTGTCCTCACAAGTAGTGCTAGAGAGACTCAGAGCACTTTAAGGTGTTTGTAAGAGAAAACACCAAGGTGTGAAGTTTCCTTAGGTTAATATTATCAGCCTCTATTCCCAGGGTGGGGAGAGGAGACATATCCATTTTGGTGGTCAAAGGGAGCTTTTTTTTTAATCAACTCTCTGGAAAAGGTTAAAGTAGAGAAATATTATTTTCCTTAGAAAGCTCAATAAATAATTCAGAACAGCTATCAATTTCAATAAAAAGGAAAACCTTTTGTTTGTTTTAGTGAGTCTTACTTCTAACTTTCAGGAATATCCCAATTAAGTTCAATGGACATTTCCCATGTCCTAAGGAGCAACATAAACTATGTACAGAGAGCTGCATCTCATTCTTTTTATCTGATTGTCTTTGAGCCACCATCTCCAGGGTCTCATGGTAGCACTCTCCCAGTGCAAACAACATCCTTTGGCAGAATGGGTATTACATCTACACCTGAGGCTATTGCTGTTTCTTTGCCACCAACTCCTTCCCCCTCAAGCTCCCAAATTCTGAGCCATGGCTCAGAGGCTATGATCCAGAATGGATGCTTTTCCAAAGCATCAGACATGGAATTTCATCCTCTTATTATCATATGTTGTACTACCATACACTTTAATGTGCTTTTAACAAAACTGTGAAATTGATATTAGTCTGTGACAGTTTGGTACTTTTATGTGCTTTGTACATTTATGAGTTCTGTTCTCCTTTTTCATGAACATTTCTCAAGGAATTGTACCCTCAGCATATTTCCTCACCTTCTACTCTCATCTGAAGTGTTTTCTTCCCATGTATTCCCCTTCCTCTTTCATTCCTTACTAATAATAGGCATTTGAATGTCTTTCTCTCAAGCTAGACAAAATGGAAGAGTGTCTCCATTTTGCTGTGAAGGAAACTGTGGAAGTCATCTCCTTCATTTGACAGCTGAGAAAACTAAAGCCCAGAGTGATTGTGTGACTTTCCTAAGGTCACACAGGTTGGAAAGGGGCAGGGACTGGAAATCAAGTCCTCTAGGTTCTGTCTCCTTCTTTCCCACTACTTTGTCAGTATAAGGGAGAGCCATTTGGGGAGTTGGGCTAGTCAATTAGCCAGCATTGAGGAGTGCTCCAAAAAAAGATACCCAAACACATATCACCATTGATCTAGATCTGGAAGCACCCCAGAGTTCATCTATTCAAATCTCTCATTTTATAGATGAGGTACATGGAGGTTCAATGACTTTTCCAAGTCATCAAATAGTCAACATCCAGGATAGGATTTGAATTCAAGTCTTCTGAAATCTATTGACTGCACTGGATAGAGAATCACATCCCCAAATTTGTATCTTGTCAAAGTCATTCATTTTTTTGTATAACATTAGGTAAATCATTTAATCATTAAATAATTGCTTCATCTATAAGATTAGGGGGCTGGACTAATTGATCTTTCCTTTCCAGCCTTAATTCTATGATTTTTATTAATTTCTTTGGGCTTCTGTTTCCTTCCCTATAAAAACAACCTCATGGGGTTGTGTGATAAGTATTTGATAAACTTTTAAATGTTACATATTGGTGGAATTACCATATTTCACTTCTTGCTGTAATCTTCACAATCATCGTGTTTTTGAAGCCTGGAAACTACTAGAATGACAAAATCCATAGCTATAGCTTTACTCAGGCTACACTAAATTAAGAGATTTGAGTTTCTGCCCAGTTGGGTCATATTGGAGCATTCATTCCTCTCTAGGGTCCTTGAATCGAGCTAGTTCTCTTGACAGCTGGCAGTTACCCTAATTGAAATGAGGGAGGGGGAAAAATGGCAATGTCAAGAAGTTGGTTGGTGGGTTTTTTTTTTTTTTTGAGAGCCTGGGAAAGGAAATTGATGGTAATTTTTTAGACATGGGAAACTTGTAAAAAGACTGTTCTTTGAAGTGGGAAAGTTAAGGAACATGGGAATTAAGGAGCATCTGAGTTTGATGTATATATTTGAATCCATGTTTTTAAACTGATCTATTTGTAAATTGGTTAATGAGAACACTTAAGAACAGGAAAACACCCTACAGTTTAACTTGTTTCAGAAACAACAAAGTTAAAAACACATTTTTATTGGTTTCAAAGAATGTTGTTCAAAAACAATTAAGCTAATAATAGATTTTTAAAAAGCTCAATGGCTTTTAATTGCTTTCACTGCTAACTCATTATCTGTTAAATCAATAGAATTGTTTTTGAAAAAAAATTTAATGTCCATATTCTAGCTTATCTCCACTTTGGGATAGGTTCCCCACACAAATGAGTGGATGGGCCAGGTCCTTTGTGAATGGTTTGAGTTGTGCATATGGCCTGTAACATATGTTATATACCAAGATTTAGTCAGGAAAGGATTTAATTTGCATCCCCTAATGGTTTAGTTGCAGTCATGCCTGAAGGCAGAGAAATAGACTAGATTTTGTATTGCTTGATTTTTTTGACTAGCAAGGGCTAAGGGAAACTGGAACAGAATTCTTGATATAGGGGGGATAGGGGATGGAGGGAGAGAGGAGGTATTATCAGTTTTCCCTTTATAGTTAAACATTTTTCTCTCCTTTTCTCTCCAATTTCTCACTCCCTGCACTGAAATCCTTCTTAAGTTTCTAAGAGGATTCATGGAACAGGTAATGACTCCCCAAAAAGCAACAGCGACAAAACAAACAAAAATCCAATGGATAATCTAACATTTCAAGGTAATCAGATTTAGGGTTGAGTTTTAGATATTTGGCCCTGGGCACATTATTTAACTTGCTGATCCTCAGCTTTCTCACTGCTGTATGAGGGTGGTATAGCATCCTAAATAGGGGATTTACTTATATTTCAAAGCTACCTCTTCCTGACGATGATTGGCTGGGTTTCAAGTAATTAAGTCCATTCATTCATTTATTCATTCAACAAAAACTGTCTATTAGATGCTAAACAATGGGGATATGAAGATCAAATGAAAAATAGCACTTGCCTTTAAGGACCTTACATTCTACTGGTGATTCCTTTCCATCACTAACATCACCTCCAAATAATCATGTCATTTCTCAGATCTTCACCTAACCAAAGAATTAATCTTCACTGACAGTTTTTGCAATTACAGTTCTCAGTCACTTGTATTTGATGCAGGTATTTAAACACCAACTCATTGAAACCCATCTTCTGTATGTAGGCAAGGTCCACAGAGGGAAGCATTTCTTCTATTCTTCTTATTCATGACAAACTAATTTCCCCATCCCTGTGCAAACCTGAAAGAACTTGCCTCATCCTACTGTTGATTGACCCACACATGAATTAAATAATGAACTGCTTAAGATAGAAGACAAAGAAAAATCATTATTCACCTTATTCCAAAATTGGTAATGCTTCCAAGGCTAGATGACTTTTTATGCTTTTTTTGGCTATTGAAACCTTAAAAAAAAATCAGGCTTTAGGGGCAGCTAGGTGGTGCAATGGACCAACCCTGAAGTCAGGAGGATCTGAGTTCAAATCTGCCCTCAGACACTTAAAACTTCCTAGCTGTGTGACCCTGAGCAAGTCACTTAATCCAAATTGCCTCAGTAAAAAAATAAATAAATAAAGCTCTAGACCCCTTGGAATACAATAATAATCATTAAAGGATTTAGTTGAATTTCTTGGGCCTTATGTTTATATAGAATAAATATTATATTTGAAAATGTCAGTTGGCACTGGACATGAGAACAAAGTAATGTCACAAATGAAATTGATTCTGTTGTAGAAGGTAAGAAAGAACTCATTACTGATATGAGTCATTCTTTGTATAGAGAGAAAATGTAGACCACTAAACACAAAGTAAAGATTAACACCAAAAATACAAAATAAAAATTCAAAGCTAGAAGAAAGAATTAAAATGAATTAAGCTCGATCCATACTAAAGCTAAAAATGGGGGAAAAGGTAGATCAGATATCAATGATGGAATACAACAATTTACTAAAAAAGTATAATGAGTGAAAATCAACTGTCATAATGGGGAGAACAAAAATAGACTAGAAAAGGACTCATGGTTTCTTTGTTAATTAAAAAAAATATGACACTGTTGTACACTAAAGGGCTGTTGTACACTAAAAGAGAGAATAATTTGATTTGTAAAATATTATAGATGAGGATGGAGAAAGGTCATGAAGAAAGTTTAAAGAAACATTTGTAGTAGTAGTAATAATAATAATAATAATAACAATTCAAAACCCAAATGGAAGGCATGTGTTTGTACAAATGAAAAATGGAAAAATATTTGTAAAGATTTTTAATAAAAATTTTGCCATTAAAGAGATAGAAGTACTTGGCACAATACCTGGCATTTGGTAGGTATCGAATAAATGTTTTTTGAAGAATTGGTGGGAATTACAGAGGCAAATTTAGATTTGATATCAGAAAAGGTAGTAAGTTCTCCCTTATTGAAGATTTTCAAACAGAGGCTAGATGATCACTTGTCTAGGATGTTTTAGTGAGTATTCTTTTGAAAGTGTGGGTTGGAATAAATGTTTACTGAGATACCTTCTGAATATGAGATTCTGTGATTCTGTAAGGGACTGCATTTCTACGTATATTGTCAAAGAAAGCAAAGTATTTCTTGAGATAACAGAAGTGCTTCAAGGAGAAAACAAAAGAGAAAAAGGATGTGAGAAGGCAGAGGGAAATTGAAACCTGAAACACAAGGTAAGAGAGTGTTTCTCAAAGGGTTTAATAAGATCCTCCACTACTTATGACACATATTGTATAGAGCTTACACTTATAATGAAATGGGCATGTGTGAGTATCCTACTTATCACATCAACCTAAAATTTCAGAGTGACATAATTTAACATAGCATAGAATAATCCTTTGTCATGAGAAAAAAAACCCACTGGCTAATGTAGAAATAATAGCAAAATGTGAACCAGAAAAAGAAAAGAACCACTGAACTTTGGAAACTAAATAAAAGATATATGCATCTTTCTGTAGAGGAGAATGAAAACATCTTACGAGGGAGATTATTGTAGTTCAAAGAATCATGATGTAGATCCATAGTTCCCATTAGAAGAAAGGTCATTCAGGAATGGTCAGATCAAAGAAAGAAGAGTCAAATAATGACTGGTGATTCCCAAGATTAGTTGCATCTGATAACATTCCTGATGATTCATGGAGTTTGATTTAAATGATTACCACCAGCAGAATGTATTACTAAGTATTCTAAAGATGGGAGGGCTGTTGAAAGCTTTAGAGTTGTAAATTGTGTTATCATAACAGGTTTATAAAAGAAAGGTATATTTGGAAAATGATGTTTTTTGATTAAGAAAATGGGATTTGGATTTCTGATTGTTCGATGATTCTTAAATTATCTTTCCTTTACTTATTTGCCAGATCAATCACTTTTATTATCAATGCTTTTATTATATTTTGCTTTGTTTTTTCAATCTCTTGATTGTGTTTTTAATATTTCTTGCTTTCTCATGAAATAATTGATTTCTATTTGGTCTCAGTTTTAAAGTTATCATCTATTACTTGGGAAAAATTTGTGACTTTTTGAGCTCTTTATTTTCCTTCCAATTCTTTTCTCCAGTGCCTTTATTTTATTTCATAATCTTACTTCATTTCTTCTATGAATTCATATAGCCCTTGTAGAAAATCTGCTTTTTCCTTTGAATCTCTGTTTTTGATTGTTTAAAGCTGTTCTGTATTTCTTGGTGGGGAAAGGGAATGTCTATATCTACATTTAAAAATACTGGTTGGAGAATTCTTTGGTTTATTCATCTTTCCAGTGTTAGTTCTTGATTTGGGTCTTTGTGCTGGGGCCAGGCTTCTGCTATTGTACTTTTAGGCAGAAGAGTAGACCTTGTTTGATCTCCCCCTGGTTCATGTAGATTCCTATGCTGAGCCTAACTTCCTAGGGTTAAGCTCCCATGAATCTTTAAGAGTCACAGAGTCACTGCATTTTCAGGACCCTCCATTTTTCATTTGTACAAACACATGCCTTCCTTCCATTTGGGCTTTGAATTGTTGTTGTTATTATTATTATTACTACTACAAATGTTTCTTTAAATTTTCTTTATGACCTTTCTCCATCCTTATCTATAATATTTTACAAATCAAATTATGTTCTTTATGTACAACAACCCTTTGCTGTCATATTTTTAATTAACAAAGAAATCATGAGTTCTTTTCTAGTCTATTTTTGTTCTCCCCATTATGACAGTTGATTTTCACTCATTATACTTTTTTAGTAAATTGTTGTATTCCATCATTGATATCTGATCTACCTTTTCCCCCATTTTTAGCTTTAGTATGGATCGAGCTTAATTCATTTTAATCCTTTCTTCTAGCTTTGAATTTTTATTTTGTATTTTTGATGTTAATCTTTACTCTGTGTTTAGTGGTCTACATTTTCTCTCTATACAAAGAATGACTCATATCAGTAATGAGTTCTTTCTTACCTTCTCCAACAGAATCAATTTCATTTGTGACATTACTTTGTTCTCATGTCCAGTGCCAACTGACATTTTCAAATATAATATTTATTGTATATAAACATAAGGTTACATTTCAGGAGTATTCTTTTAGGGACCTTGCTGCCTTGGGATGCAGCCTTGCAGACTGGGATACTTGAAGTATCCCAGTCTGAGCACTGCAGTGTCATGTCTACTCTTTACAGGACTTCTAAGGTCCCTACTCTGGGCTTTCTGACCAGGCTTGGTTGTAGGCAATGCTGTGTTCTTGCTAAGGACTCAAAATTGACTAGCTGGAGCTGCATGTTTCTGATCTATCTTTGATTAATCTGGGAAATCTGGGGTCAATTGGTCCATTCCTGTGTTGGTTTTGTTCTTTGCCTCCCTTTCCTATTGTCCTTTGACAATTTGTGACGAATTGTTGGTTTTTGCTAGAGTAGGTACATGGGAGCCACTTAGCCTCTTGATTGAAAGAGGAGATTTGGATTTCTACATAAACTTAAAATATAGAAATGGTGAATATACTTCCTAGGGCATCAGTGGCCTATAAGATCACTCCTTCTAATCTTACTCCTATTCTAGACATTATAACAGAATTAAATAACATAGATCTGGTACAATTTCAGCATATCAACTTCTTTTTATTTTACTCCTGAAAAAAATACACCTAGCTGCTTTCTGATGTCTAAAATTGTGTCCTCTCCCCCCATATCTGGAATGCATTCCCTCCCCACATTTGCCTTTTAGAACCCCTAAGTACCTTTAAAGGATGACTGGGTGGTATAGTGGACAGGGTGCTGGGTCTGAAGTCAGGAAGATACCTCTTCCCAAGTTCAAATCTGGCCTCAGACACTTACTAGCTGTGTAACCCTGGATAAATCACTTAATCCTATTTGCCTCGGTTTCCTCATCTGTAAAATGAGCTGGAGAAGGAAATAGCAAACCACTTCTAGTATCTTTGCCAAGGAAATACCAGATGAAGTCACAGAGACACAGCTGTGTAAGACATAGCACACAAGTGTAACTTTTGTTGTTGAACTATCTTCTATGGCAATCCTTTCATCTTCTCTCTAGTTGTTAGTGCTTTCTCCCTTCTATAGGATTATACTATACATATCATTTTACACATTGCAATTTTCTGGTGGAATGTAAGCTCTTTGAGGGAATTTAGAGGTTAGTTTTGCTTTCTTATCTTCATCACCTAGCACACTACATTGTACATAATACACATTATGTATTTATGTGTAATAATTATATGTAATTATGTATACATACAAGAAATAAATGTTTTTTGAGTTGAATTAAAAAAACTGTTTTAGTTTTATAACGCAACAAATAAATATGATAAATGACAAATATTCTTTATTTTGGTTAAGAAAATACAGAAAAAGAGACAGGCTCAATCATCTAGATGATGGAACTGAGGCACTAAAAGGCTAAGTAATTTGCCAGAGTCACTCTAATTTCAATATTTCAATGCAGATCTTTCTGACTCTGAGAGCTGCCTGAAAGGATAAAGAGAAGTCCTGGGACTGATGACAAAGAAAATAAATATAATTAGGAGACTGGCCAATGAGAGCCAGTCCTTAGGGTATATGTGGATTTTACTTTCTGAGTTTTACAGAACATGTGCAACATTCTATTCCTGCTGCCAATCCAACATGGTTTCAGGAAACCAATTTCTGGCCATAAATCACTACAGAATTAGGACTATGTGATGGTAAAAAGAATTTTGCTTGGCTGAGGGCCAAGAAGGGCTAATAATCCTATAGAGGCTGATTAGGAACTTAGTGTACATGTAAAAGTTTGAGTGAGAGATCATATTCTCTCTCTCACTCTTTTTTTCCTGGTGACTTTGGGTCAAGGAAGACTACTGTGAGTTATTGGTTGGGAAAAGGAAGAGAGAGCCTTCTTTCCCTATCTAGGTGCCATATGTCAATAAATACGTATCATATCTTTCTTTCATTTGCTTCATGTTCATTTTTTCTTGATAGGATATTCATGTGTATCTATAAATAAAAATTGACCATATTATTACTTTGTATGCTTTGAAAAATTAAAGATCCCTCAGAGATTCCCTAAGCAATTGGAGAGAGTAACAGAGTACTGGAGCTGTTAGCAGTAGTAACTGAGTCCAATGAGGATGAAGCTCTGAGAATCAACCTCTTTGATCTATAAACCAAGACACCAAATCATTCAAAAAGCCTACTCAACTAAGGAAGGGAGCAACTCTTTATCAGGAATGTCACATACAGGTGTAAATTTAGTGGGGACTCTGAGTCAAGAAAAGCACCCTCAAGCCCAGGAGTTACACATGTCCCCCATTTTTGTGTCTTACCACAATACTTTAAATGTGCCCACTTTTGTCCATATGGACTTTGTGAAGAATGTAGGAGAATAAGCTTCTGACTTAAGAAATTTTTTTTAAAGCTTTTTCAAGGGATCTTGTATGTGAGAAATGGGAAAATATGCCTCTGGACTGACGAAGATTTTTGTAATTTCTTCCTTCTTATATTTTCTGTCACTATTCCTTTTGTAAGGCTAATTGATGTCAACTGCTTAATTGCTATTGGGGAAAAGAACTCCAGGTAGCTATGGCTCGTGAGCAATAGTTCTAGAAGACACAATCTCTAGAATTCTAAAAAGAGGAATAGTTAGTCACTCTCTGGAACCCCAATCTGGAGAGGGAGCCAAGAGAGAGTGCTAAACAAATGTCAGTGACTTTTCCTTTTTGCCATGAAATGACCTGATTTACTTGTAGCTGTGTCTAGACAAACAGAAACTATAGGTACACTAAATTTGATAGCATTTGAGATATTGAACTTTGAATGTACAGTTCTACATCTCATGATTTATAAATATTTTGCTTGGGTTTTTTTGAGGGTCAAATTCATAATGAAGGAGCTGAACTTCTGGAGGATTTGGTAATCTAGATATCACTGCCCTGTCATTTTCAATAACAGTCTAGAGCCATGTAAGTAAATGGAATCATTAAGAGTATACACAACTGACTTTCCTTAAAATTGTAAATGTTCTCTTTATTACCTGAAACCACATAACAATCTATCCAGTTCAGCTCCATCAATTAAATTAATCCCATGAAATAAAACGAGATAAAGATGATATCTGAAATCATTTTTATTCATGGCTAGAGACTACAGAGATTCTTTTGACAAGTCCTTAAAAATCTTATGGGTGATGTTGAAAACTTCAATGTACAAGAGCTGATTCAGTTTGGGGTAGGGGGAGGAGGGGAATGACTTGGTAGAACAGTTTCTGCCCAGAGAGCTCTAGAGCAGCAAACCCCCAAGCAATACCAAGGCAGCTTGAGTTACCTCTTGCTCATTACCTGAATTTTCTAATGCTTAACAATTGAGAAGTATGAATATGCAAAGCTTGTAGCTGTTGGGCCTCTGTCTCATTTAGCTTCTTCTGCTTTCTGAAGGATAGTCACTGTGCCCCCTGGCTTTTTTTTTTTTTTTTTTTTGTCTTCTTGAATCCCCAAAGAAAGCTGAAAGGGAAGGGGGTGGGTTTTTTGTATGTTTGCTTTTATTTTTCCAAACTGAAATAGGATTTTTCTTTTCCTTTGTGGTGAAACAGTGCTTCTCCTACACCGGGTAGAAACTGTTATTGCCATGTGCCTAAAATATTTTATGTCATAAAATTCTAAGCTAGGATTTTGGAAATCACTCCTCTTAGGGCATTTGTGGATGACTCATTATCAAAAGCTAATCTAGAGTCATATGTAGCCGGCCACCTTTCCAGGGAATTTGTACCTTATCCTTCACTCCCACTCCTAAATTCTGAAAACATGATCAAATCAATTCTGCTCCCGGAAGAAGTTTGTCTTGTCGATCTACTAGGATCCCAATTAGAATCACAGGAACTTTCAAGATGGAATCGTCCTCTTCTTGGCCATCACACCCCTGCTTTCATATTGTTGATATTCACATCCCTATTGGGATATAAGCTTAAGGTTGAAGACTGCTTGCTTTTGTTATTTGTATTTTCCCACTCTTGACACTTAGTGAGCCCTTTATAAATGCCATTTTGTTCGTTAGTTTCATTGATAAGTAATGTTGCATATTCAGCCAGTTTTGTTTTTGTTGTTCTTTGTTATAAGGGGAGATTCAGTAGTGATGGAGGGGTGGGTAGGGTAGTAGACATATTGGAAAATGATTATTAGTGAATGGGACTGATTGGATGAAGCTTTCTCAGTATTGATACTGGGCCTGGGTCACATGATTCCTATCTTCTCTCAGCAAAGTAAAATGGATCCCTAAATGTTCTTTTCCAACAAGGAATCTTTAAGCATATGTTAAGACAAAAGTTTTTAAAAATGAAATCAGAAATGAATAATTTTGCTATTGCCCCTAGACCACCTAGCTTGCCTCCAACCCATGCTCTTCATGCATAATTGAAGAGAGCATTTTGTGTGGAAAAGGAGCTCACTTTACTTGCCTTCTCTAATATCAACTTCAGCCATTATCTCAAGGTGCAATTTATATGGAAATGAGCTCTGCTAAATTCTTCTGCAGGATGCTATAGCCCCTTCCTTCTCAGCAGGCACTACTACTGAAGATCTAGGCTATTGTTGCTAAAGAGGTTGATATGTCTCTATGAATGTGAAGACATAGAGGTACATGACTGCCAATGTATTTCCATCTTAAGTGTTTGCTGTTTGATGAAAGAGCCCTTTTAGCTAATTGGATTGTTGACTCAATTAAATGAATCCTATTGTTGCACTTTGGACAAGTGTGCATCTTGGCCTGGAACACTTGTGAAGCACCAGAAGTGTGTAAAGGTCATAAATTGTTGACCAGTCTTCAGAAAGTCCCAATCAAGTGTTAAATAAATGCCCTGGAAAAATAGTAAACCTCTCTAATATGTCATTATTCAGACTCAGGTTATCTGATTCTGGGACTAATGGTCTTTCTAATCATTATGGAAATCAGTTTGCTGTATAAGTACTTGGGCAAAGAACTATTGTGACATGACCTGCCTATCTATGGTCCTAAAGGAGATAGATCAAGGCTAAGAACAGAAGGATAAGGGATAGAAGTGACAGGACATCTAGGCATTTACATTTTCTTGTTCTGAAATATTATCACTATTTTCTCTGATATCCACTGGGCTGAATTGGTTTTAAATAGTAGAAGGATAGCTGCCTTATTGGTAATCAATTGTAAGAGAAAATCCAAAAGAAAGGAAGGAAAAACAAAGCTCAAAGGGCAGAAATTAGAATTAAAGAATTCTTTGTAACCCAAAGTCTTTTTTTTTTGCTGGGCAAAATTGAATTGAGTATTTGTGTATGAAAGCACAAACAGACAAAAACCCTCTCTCTTCCCTAGTTGTGAACTATGCAAAAAATACAAGCATTAGCATGGGAAAGGAAATGTACAAGTTGCCTGCCCACTCTACCAGGGTTACCATATGGCTAAAGATATGTAAAAAGTAAGTTTCTTTTGTCCTTGAGGTATTTTTTTTCTGATTTTAGGTGGAGTATCAGAGATGGAATAGCCTAAGTTAAAATCTTTTGAGTTTCAAAAGATCAGATAAGTCATGAGAGACTCAAGAACAGAAGTCTATAGACAGCAATGGAGTCCATTGAGAAGCCAGCACTAAGGAACTATCTGCTGGATTCATTTCAGCAGTGAATCAACCCAGCAGTTGAGATACCTTGGACTGCAAGTGAGTTAGTGACTTACCCATCAGTTATCTAACCCTTGGCAGTGTTGATAATTTGAATCAGTCCTCCCAAAGACTGAGAGGAAAATGGCTCCTGGTTTGAGAAAGTTTTGTAAGAGAATGTTGTCTACATTAACAGCAATGACTTAAGTTATTCAGAGTATTATAAATACTCAAATCAATTACAAAGGATTCACAAAGGTGGATGCCATTTATGTCCAGAGAAAGAACTTAAAAAGAGACATATGAATAATGTAGTTTCACACCCACCCACCCATATCCCCCACCCCTCCACAGATGTATATATGAGGTTAGGGTAACAATTTCTAGTTCAAAATAAACATGAGACAAATTCACAAGGGCCAATCTCTTTGCTAAAAGGGACATTTATTTAAGAGAGATTACAGACAAAATGAAGAGGTAAAATAGGCAACAGGAGTAGTAAATACGAAATAGATTTGGGAGAGCAATAGTTACCCAGGAAAGGAGTTTGGAAGAATCCAATGAACTAAAGAAATTTGTCATGAGGTCTGAGCATGCCATTGACTAGTAGGTTAAATCTATAGAGGAGTTTAGCAGACTAACCAGAGTTAGCTATAGTAATGAGAAAGATGGTATAAAAAGGAAGATGCTATGAGGGAGAGAGTACCTTAGACTTAGTCCTGAAGAGGACTTAACAAAGATCTTCATCATGGGCACATTTTTAATAGGGGAAATATAACCTTGGGGGTTTTTCAGGGTAGCTCAAAGGAAGAAAATAAGGAGGATCTCAATGAAATCCAGGTGCCAGACCTATCTAAAATGTGCTAATTAATATCTCAAAAGTTGTTTAAAGATGCAAAGAGGTTGCGGGATAGACAATGGAAGCTGATAAAGTGTTCCAAGCATACAATCACTTTATACAAAGAGGATAGTCTGGGACTTGATTATGCCTGATAATACCTTGTTGGGCTCCTTCCTGACAAGCGAAGAGAGTAAGCTCAAAGTCTACATCACACACACACATATCTGTGTCAAATGGTAGCCTTCTTTAGTGCAAGATGGGGAGGAAGTTGAGACAATTCAGAACTCAAAATGTAATAAAAAATTAAATTAAAAAAATACTCTGAGAAAAGCAGTAGATTTTCTCTGGAGACCCAACCTATTAGTCTAAGTGTGAATGGGGAGTATAGCTCCAAAGTTGACATGCAACTACATGGCAATAGCAATTTCCATTTGTGTCACATTTTAAGGCTCACAAATTGCTTTCTTCACAACAGCCTTATGAAGTGGGTAATGCAAATATTCCCATTTTACTATTGAGAAAACTGAGACTCTGAAAAATTAATTTCCCTATAGTCATATAACAAGTAAATCTATGAGAAGGGATTTAAACCCAACTCTCCTAATTCCAAGCTCAGTGATCTATCTGCCATGACATACTGCTTCTCACTTATTGAATTCATCATCTGTGTGTTTGTGTGCAGACATGGTGAGAATTTCCATCAATATTCATCTGAATATTTTCTTAAAATCATTCCAAAGCAAAATTTGGATTTACTCTGTCTTGGAGCTTTCACTACTCTATGACAGGCAAAGGGAGAATATAAATACTGAGACTGTGTCGTTGGAGGAAAATGACAACTGTATAGATTGAAAAGCTTTCTGAGACTAGTAAATTTCTTGGAAAGGTTTCATAATCACAACAGGTATTTTGACTTCAGAGAGAGCATCACTCTCAAGAAATATTTCAATGCCTATAATGTGCAAGAAACTATATGTGTTAGATCCCAGGGATATGACAAAACATTGCCTGCCCTCAAGGAGTTTACATTCAACAGGAGGGAATAACTTGTACTAGAGTGCAGAGATAACAACAAGCACACCCAAAACAATAAGAAATAATGTCATGAAGGGGGTGGAATACTTTCCTAAGAAGTAAAAAGTATTCTGTAGTTTGAAAGAAACTAAGGATGCTATGAGCTGGAGGCAAGGACCCAATGAATTCCAGACATGATCACTTGTGTACCTGAGAGATAAGATGATGTTTATGGGAAAAGATTTATAGACCAAGTACATAAAACCTTCTTAGTCTGCATTAAAAAAAACTTAATAGTATTTTATTTTTCCAAATACATGTAAAGATCGTTTTCAACAGACATCCCTGTAAAATGTTGTGTTCCATCCAAATTTTTCTGCCTCCTCTTACTTTCCCCCTTCCCAAGATAGCAAGAAATCTGATATAGGTTAAATATGCGTAATCCCTTTAAACATCTTTCCATATTTGTCATATTGAACAAGAAAAATCACCAAGAGAAAAAAAAGAGAAAGAAAACAAACAAACAAAAGGTGGAAATACTATGATTTCATCCACACTCAGTGCTCATAGTTCTCTTTCTGGATGTGATTGACATCTTCCAACTGAAGTCCATTGGAAGTGCCTTGATCCACTGCATAGTTGAGAAGAGCCAAGTCTAAACTAATTGATCATCATATGATCTTGCTATTACATACAATGTTATTCTGATTCTGCTTACTTCACTCAGCATCAGTTCATGTAAGTTTTTCCATGCTTTTTTGAAATCAGCCTGTTTATACTTTCTTATAGAGCAATAATATTCCATTACCTTCATATACTATAACTTATTTAGTCATTTCCCAACTAATGGGCATCCACTAAATTTCCAGTTCTTTGCCACTACAAAAAGAGCTGCCACAAACATTTTTGCTTCTTTTGAACCGATCATTATCACTGTTATAAAAAGATCCCAAAAATAGGATGGCAAAACATCTTCATAACAAGATCGATCATATAATTTCCATATCTAAAACCTGGAATCTCTATGCTTTTTTCTGATGGTGGCAAGTGGGTTCCCACACAGAAATGTGTATGAGTCAGGGCTCAGGAGGAATACTCTGGCTCAATTAAATCCTTTCCCCTTCTCCCCAGCAGTCAAATTGTACAAAATGTCCAGGAGATACAAAACTGGGGCAGAGAGATAATTTAATTTGGACTGCTAATAATCATTTATGTTTCAAATCAAAGGCTTGGACCCTTTACGTGCAGGTTTCACTTCCTCAGCCTATGCCTTGAAGCCATTTCCTTGAACATGTTGACTTTGTCAGGAGGACAGTTCCTTGCTCTTCCAGAACAAGAGGTACTTCACTTGGAGAAATGAATTGCTGCTATTTTAAAATGTACAAGTGCCAAACAAGAGGAGAGAGAGTGATATAGGTGAGATCAAAGGAAGTCCAGTTCAAAGGAAATGGATTTAGTCCTACCTTTTCCATGCAGTTTCAGGGTCTGTGGGTTGTTCATGAAGGACAACACCTCCGGTGTAAGGGTTTGCTGAGCTCTTTTCAGGGCTGCTCATCTACCTTTGATATCTCTCACCTGTGGCTTCAAGAAGTTGTAGCATGTGCAATAGACACCCCTGGTAAAAACATCTCAGCAGATGGGCTAAACCATGTTGAGGTTAACCAAAAGACCTTAAATATATTGATGAGGTAGGGAGATACTTACCTCAGGCATCTGAAGATTTGTCCCAGTGGAATGGGATGGATGAGAACAATTTATTCCAATGACCCAAAGGCTGAAGAAGTAAGTTCTGTGGAGTTCTTAGAACTTGATCAGATATAAGACCAAAATCTTGGGTCATCCTGGGTCATTACCAGTCATCCTGATTTCTGTCCTGCCACTGGACTTTGATGACTCTGTAAGAGAGTGTGAGGCTGATGACTTTGTGCAATTCAGTTTTACTTAAATCCAATTTATGAGCAAGTAAAGATATAAACCTGTAATGTCATTGATTGTCTCTGAAGATGAAGGACAACCAACCACAACATATCAGGCCTAGTTCGGAGGAAAGTTAGGTAGGATTCTATGTCCTACAGTTCTATGGGGGAAGCCAAATGGAGAGGGATGAGAAATTCACAGGAAAGAAATTCTGAAGATAAAAAAAGAGAAACAAGGAAAGGGGGAAATAGTAATTGTCTGAAGAGACCAATTCACCAATTTATATTTTTTAAAGCTCGGTATAAAATTTGAAAGAAGAGGCAGTAATAGAGGTATAGTTTGGTACTGTATAAGAAGTATGAGGAGTGTTAAATCTTATTAGGAAATGAGGCTAAAAAGGAAAGTCAATGACAAAAAGCATTTGCAGTTTGTTTTTTTTTCAAGCTCACTTGAAGGAAAAGAGAAGTATTATAAAAAAAGAGAGACCTACTGATTGATGGTAATAAAAGCAAAGCTGCTCCATCCTTCTCTACTTTTATTTTCTCTGCTGAGGAGAATGCTTGATCTTTGCAATACTAATAACATTAATAAGAGGAATTCAGAGAAACAGAGGAAGATTTGTTTGAGCTGATGCAGTGAAGAAATCAGAACCAAGAAAGCAATGTACATAATGACTATAATTATAGAAATGAAAATAACACTAAAAAGTATCTGAATTTCGATTAAATGCAAGAAGCAAAATACAGTGGTCCTGGAGAACAGAAAATGAAACTCAATTTCCTCTTATTAATAGAGATTACAAAAGATAGAAGGTTGTATGTGCTGCTAGGTGTGATTATTGTGTTGATCAGATCCTGAAATCTGAAGATATAAATGCTGTCATTGGAGCCACCTTTAGCAAAAAGGATCTGGTTAACTTGCTTAACTAGTCTTCTTACCTATAAAGTAGGATTCACAACTAATATATTGTGATGGCTGTGGTTTTTAAAAGTATTTTAAGTTACTAAATAATGTTATATTATACATTGTATTGCAATAATTATATCATATTAATAATTATCAAGTAGTTATCAAGTAACCATTAAATCTAGGGGGTAGAGTAGGTAGAGGCTATCTAGAGCTGGAGTTTGAGTTATATCAGAGGTGGCCCAAGATCCTGGAGACAGAAAGCTGATTCCTTGGGAAGGAGAACAACCTTCATGTTCTGACAATTCAAGAAGTATAACAGAAAAAACAGTAACGAGAAATTGCAATAAGAAGCAACAACAAGTGATACCTGTTGAGAGTTGCTTGAGGCATCAACTAAAGGAACAATAATAATTTTTAGGTTTTAAGTTGCTCTTTAAGAGTTACAAATCATTTTACAAGTTTTATCTTATTTTATTCTCACAACAATCCTGGAAGGCAAGTGCTATTATTATCTCCATTTCATAATGAGGAAATTCAGGTAGAGAAAGGTTGAGTGACTTGCCCAATATAACACAGCTCATAAGTATCTGAGCCTGAATTTGAACTTAGGTTTACCTGAGTCCTGGTTCAGTATTCTATCACTCCATTTATGGAGAAGAATACTGAAATAGAGAAGGAAACCCCTGTGCTCTGAGCCCTTCAGGATTTCCAGGGTCCTGGCAGACTCCCTGGTCTGACATTTTGTTTCCCTTGATTTCTCCCCAGGAATTCTTCAAGCAAAGGCTGGATCATCATTTGCCAAGGAGTTTCCTTGCTTAGCTATGAGTTGACCCAGATGATCTCTGAAGTCCTTTCCAACTTTGAGATACTATCATTCTGTCATTCTGTTATTCTACAAATGCCCTGTAACCCGGCCTTTGTGAAGCAAAACTTTTGCTGGAGAATAAAATATTATGGCTAAGATCTATATGTTAGAAAATAGAATATATTATAGATATGCCGATGTAGTCAATACTTAAATACTAAACCAACAGAATAGCAAAAATAAAAATATAATTCATTCAAGGTTCAATTATTTTTAAAAATTCAGGGGGAAAAATCAGTCTACTCACTTTCTGAACAGTAGGAAAACTTTTCTGATTTGGATCTGCCATGTTGATGTTTTGTTTTTCAGTCATATTGGGCTCTTTATGGCTTGATTTGGGTGTTTCTTGGTAAAGATACAGAAATAGTTAGCCATTTCCTTTTCCAGCTCATTTTATAGATGAGGAAACTGAGGCCAACAAAATTAGGTAACTTGCCCAGAGTTACACATCTAATAAGTGTCTGAGGTCAGATTTGAATTCAGTTCTTCCTTACTCCAGACACTGTACCACCTGGCTGCCACTGTTGGATAGTTATAAGTTTCAACAAAAGGACTTTTTTTTAAAAGGGCTCTTACATCTGGGTGCCATTTGTAGAAAATACCCCAGTAGCTGATTAACTGAAAACCAGTGTAACTTTGTCTTTCCTTTCTCCTTTCTCCCCAAATTAGCTCCAGTGCCTCCCTATTATTAAGGTCTCAATAAAGAGATTCTAGGCCCAACTAAAAAATTCTTTGTTTGGCAATAAAAGTTCTTCACAATCTGGTCCCTTTCTACCTTCCCAGTTTTCTTATGCATCACTCACCTTCACTCCCTCTACAATCTAGCCATTGCTATGCTGCATACATGCTATTATACCTCCCAAATCCCATCTCTTGCCTTTGCTGTGGCAGTATCC
Source organism: Myrmecobius fasciatus (assembly GCA_023553655.1). Classification (NCBI taxonomy): domain Eukaryota; kingdom Metazoa; phylum Chordata; class Mammalia; order Dasyuromorphia; family Myrmecobiidae; genus Myrmecobius; species Myrmecobius fasciatus. Next base: position 10,238 of record JAJPUD010002206.1, on the reverse strand, counting down.
TAAGCTGAATGGGCTTTCTTCCTTGCTTTCATCTCTTGGAATTTTTGCCTTCCTATAAAGCTCAGTTAAGCACTGCCTTCTTCAGGAAAACTTCCTTGATCCTTTCAGCTGCTAAGTGTGTTTGTTTCCTCCTCTCATTTTGTATATATTCTGTGGATGCTTCTAGGCATACATTTTTATCTCTCCCCATTATGTGGTAATTAAAAAGGTGTGAGAACATAATATCTGGGTGATTTAATCATTTTCTTAATAACGTCAGCATTTTAATATAAGGATGATCATTTGGCAGTCTCTTAGACCAAAGAAAAGGGAGCACTCATGGCTTTTATGTTCTTTTGGAAAAAAATGTTCACAAGTATGGCAATCAACTTTAGTTAACAATTAATGAGAGAATGAATATTACAGTAAGAGACTGAGAGTGATGACGTTTCCATGGAACCTAGAGATAATCTCTATACCCATTCCACATCCAGCCTTGGGAATTTAGACAAAAGAGTCTGTTTCCACCCAAGGGGGGAATCTTTGGGAGATAGTACTCCATTGTGTAGAGAGAGTTTGGTCTTATTACTTATTTTCTTATTCTAACCTAATTAAACATTTTATGATTTGAAGAAATAATCCATGATCTGTTGGCATAGACTATCTTGGAAGGGGTTTTGAGACAGAATTGCATAAGTGTGATTTCTTTCCCTAGCTCATCTCCAAAAGCCCACCTTGAAGCTGACAATTGTGAAGATGCTGAAATTGTTCTACTTGCTATTTCAAATAAGGTTCTACTTGCTATTCCTTGCTGAGGCAATTGGGGTTAAGTGACTTGCCTAGGGTCACACAGGTAGGAAGTATTAAGTGTTTGTGGTCAAATTTGAACTCAGGTCCTCCTGACTTCAGGATTGGTGCTCTATCTATTGCGCCACCTAGTTGCCTTATGACTTCCAATTTTCTTCAGGATTTGTGGCTATTCCAAGTTGCTGAGCTTGTTGGTTATTTCTGCATTAGAGCCCAGTGAGATCTCATATTTGGTCAAGTTTTCCACATGTTATTTCAATATTATTTCCCTACTCTCCTCCCAAAATATATTACCTTAGAATATGTGTTGGAAAGGAAAATAAAATGTACAATTATATGTAGGGATTAAATAACTCAACAATTATTGGCTCTTCTGTTTAACCTTTGTATGATTTTGGCTAAATTACTTAATCTTCCTGACTCCAGTTTCTGAATCTGTTAAGGGAGGATGGAGGCCTAGAGCAATGGGATCACTTAACTGGATATAAAGATCCCTGCTGGCTCCAGAGTAATTTAGAAAACCAAATACTGACAGTAGTTAGGTTCTATTGTATTTTATTTACTTTATTAAATACAACCCAATTTTGCATTTTAATCTAGTTTAGATTATGGGTTCTTGGAAGTGTTACAGGTAGCATGGAGGACATATGTTTGCTACTTCTGGGTAGTTTTCTTCCAGATTTACATTTAGGCTCCTGTGATGTCACTTTACTTTTCTGGATCTCCATTTCCTCCTCTGAGGTGTCCAATTAAATCTACAATCCTATGAATGAATTTACTACATTGTTTAGAAATATAACTTGTTTCCTATAGTAACAATGGTAACTACAGTCTCAACTGTGACATATACTTTGTTCATATTGTATAAGGAGACTTTAAAGGGAAAGCATCTAGACTAAGACCCTGGGAAACATAATTTGGGATATCAGTTGTGAACAGTATTTAAACCTCTGAATCATGTAATTTAGACTAGGATTTTTGTACCCCCTTTAATTCTCTAGATTTAATTTAGGGACTAAAAGTTGAGCGTTGATGTTACTTTTTGGTTTCCAGAGTATGAAGGAGCCATGAGGAGTTGGGAGTGTTTTATGAGGCTTGAATGGTAATTCAGGTAAGGGAGATTTGCTGAGTAGAATCAACTCAAACTGTCCTAAATGCCAAACTTTGATGAGTATCCTTATTTTATGGCTAAGCAGCTCTTCTTTTGATAACTGCAGAATGATCCACAAATGTTTCATTTATTCTACTATTGAACCTAAATGTCCAGATGGCTGGTCTGAGCCAGTCTATCTCAAAGCACAATGTTGGAGATATATCTCTAATGCCAGAAACCATCTTAATTCAGGTTTGATGTTGGGGTGAAAGGCGCTCACTAGTGACTTGACAATAAAGGAGCTTTCACTTTGCTAACCTAGCAATATATACATACATACATACATATATGTGTGTGTACACACATATGCTTATATCTATATCTATATATCAAGGATATAGTAGCATTTAACTTCCATGAAAATGGCACTCCTCATCTCCATCTGGAAAGACATCTGCTCAGTAGGTCACCAGAGGGTAGAAACTTGAGAAGTCTCAGGCATCCATCAAATCTGAGAGGTCCATACCACACATGATTTAAGACTTTTATGCCCTTAAACCAGGAAAGCCAGGATCAGTCAGGTTGCACAGAGGGAGGAAGATGCACCAGGGAAATTGGGGTTGAAGGAAGTTGTGTCAGGAAAAACCCCATGCCTTCATACATTGAAAGGTTGTCAATTCAGAAAACTGAGGGGAATGGGCACATAGGTAGCCACTACTCACCAATCACAACGATTCATTTGAAGGGCAATGCACATAGCCATCCTACTTCTTTCTTCTCAAAGGAAGTAAGGCATAACACTTCTGTAGGTGTTTGTGAACTCTATGTTTAATCTATTGGATGGAGAATTGGGATTGATTGAAAAGATTTTGTGAAACAGAAAAAGCTAGAACAAATTTAGTAAATATGTGTGGTTGACCTCAATAGGATAATTTGCATTTTCTTTGGATTTCCTCAAATAGAGAACTGCCTGAACATTTGAAGTTTTCTTTATTTTGGGGGCAAAGTCAAAGATTCTGTGAAAATGCAACATTCAGGCACATGTTGTAGACTTATGATCCTTGAAGGCCTTTGGGTCTACCATCCAATTAATACATTGGCAGTGGTCTATCCACACATGATGGTTTTGTTTTTTTAATCTATGACAAGAATAAAATGTTTCATATTTTTCTTTTTAACATTTCTCAATATCTTTTAATAATTTAATAAAAGTTAAATTCATCAGTTTTTGCTTGAAACTCAATGAGTGCTTCCATCCTCCTCAAATGATATCTAACTAGTCACAGAATCTAGTTAAAGTGGAGGGCAAAACTGAAATAATAAATTGAATGATTTAGTCACCCAACTTTTCTATGATCTTTCTGAAACACAAATGTCATTCCCCTGCTCAAAACTTTTTAGTCACTCCCTATTACTCATGAGTATAAAATACAACCTCTACATTTATATTTATTTAATATAATATGTTATTATATTATATTACATATTGGTAATACATAATATAATATAATATATTAAATTACATTTGCATTATATGACTCCAATCTACCTCTTCAAACTTTTTTCATATTTCTCCTCTTCACATTCTCATAATCCAATAGAATTGAACCACTAGCTGTTCCTTAAATTTGATGTTTTCTGCAGGCACGCCTCCCCTTCTCCCAACTCCTTACTTGGAAGGCAATAACTCATCTCTGCCTCTCAGTATCCTTCTATTCTCTCCTTTTCCTTTTTGAGCCAACCCCAACATTTTCTCCCTCATCAAATTTTTCTAGAGTATTTGGACTCTCTTTTGCACCCATCATCTTATATTATGCTAGGTTACCTGATTATCATATTATACTTGTAAATCATGGTCCTGAGCTTGCCAAGGCTCTCATAGACCACATCCAATCCTGGACATTGACTACAAAAGAATTATTTTCTCTCCTATACTTGTCTCTGTCTGGAATTACTCAAGGAACAGGTGTAAGTGTACAAGCAAGCAAGGTAGCAATGCTTAACTATTTATTTTATTTCACAGAAAATTCATAAGGGCAACAAGGACCCAAAGGAGTTCATAAACAGATACACAAACACACAAAGTACTCAAATAACTTATAGACTTCCTTCAGAAAGAAAATGAACTTAGGCTTGCCAAGAGGGCAACCCTTTGCCATTTTGCTAGATCCTTGGCTTCCCCAAAGAGTGTGACACAATCCTTTCAATATCATACACTAGTATGATAGACTGTGGTTTGGTTTCAATTCTCTTTTAGAAAGCAAATTCAATTTTGGGGCTGCCTTACAAACCATCTCCTTCTCATTGGTCTTAGCAAAGTTAAAATAAATGACTCATGGGCTTTTTTCCCTTCCAAAGAGAATGCTACTCACAACTACATGTATATGGGCTATTTTTTTCTTTCTCTGAAATCAAGAAATTCCATTTCTCCAGAAAGGCTAATCCCTGAACTCCTAAACCTAAAAGGCAATCTTCCTCTATCTCCTTGGCCCAGGCTGATGCTCTCTAAGAATTCTTCCTTTTTTTCCTCCTCCCTTCACTGAAATGCACACACACACACACACACATGTATATGATATACTTCAAAAATATCAAGGTATACCTCCAATTGTTCACTGAAGAAAGCCATATACACCCAGAGAGAGGGATGCGAAATGTGGACCACAACATAACATTCTCATACTCCTTGATTGATGTTTGCTTACATTGTGTTTCCTTTATCTGATATATCGTTTGTGTAGATAAGATTTTTCTTGCACAATAATGATAAGTTTGGAAATATGTATACATATATTCGATTTGCCAATATTTTAACATAATTAACATGTAGTGGATATCCTGCCATCTAGGGGAGGGGTGGGGAGTTGGGGGGAAAAATTTGTAACGGAAAGCTATGTAAGGGTTATTGTTGAAGAATTACCCACACATATGTTATGCAAATAAAATAAAATTAAAAAAAATATCAAGGTATGTAGTTTTGATATTTTTTTTTCTTGTAGACTAAACATGTAGGCTTAAAAAAAGTCAGTGTGACTATATTGTGTGGTTGGGTTGTTAAGTTGGTCGCATCAGTTTCTACATTGTTCCTTTCACAAATGCCCACAAAAATTCTCTTTCAGGGTGTTCCTGAGGGAATTGTCTTGAGGCTAGGTCACATCCATTGAGAGGAAGGTTGTGCTGGCTAAAAATACCATTGATGCCCACATTTCTAAGGTATGAGCTACAAAATGGGAATAGGTAGCTTTCCTTTTCACCTCATATACCCTCCTCCTCACAAAGACCCCTTTCTATATCTGCATGTAGTTTTCCAACCACAAAAATATAGCCTCCTAACAAAGCATTTGTAAGATAATGGAACTATCTTGACATATATAGATGGATGGTTGATGGCAGATAGAGAGGAGAAAATGCATTTTGGAGTTATAAATATGATAGCAGTGTTATTATAGCATATAGGTTATACTATGTGTGTGTTTGTGTGTGTTTCTGACTTAGTCTTTTTCCAAACCATAGTCTGTCTACTACCCCAGTAGTACTTTCCTCATAGCTGCTCTTCCCTCCTTTCTTCCCTACTCTTTCTTTGGAGTCCTCCATATTGAGATTCTTATAGTCAGGCTAAAAATTTCTGTTTATTCATCTGTTTGGCAGCTCCCTATCTCTCATTTCAGGAATGGGAAATCCTGCTTGACTGAATAAGACTCTTTTCCTCTCCTCTCATATGAAATGAGAGCTGCTTTGATCTAGAAACTACCAGCCCTTTCCCCCAACCAACTGAACTTTTGAGCTGTTGTCCTTGGAGCATGGAATAAAGATTCAGTGAAAATCACGATGGACTCTTTCTTTCTGCTTTGGTCTGAAGACCATTATAGACAATTTTCCCTACTCATAGTACTAGTTTCATCCCTTTCCTATTTTTTTTCCCAATAAAAGTTTGAAGGTGTCAATCCTGAAATCAGCATTATAGGGTGCTATTCTGTCCTAGTAACTTACCTTGTTGTTCCTTGTATGATACCAGATGAGCCAAATGGCTTTCCCTTTAAACACACCAGACAAAAAAAAGCCTATTGCTTCCAGTATTGAATAGTTCATCTAGTTTCTCTTTAAAGCCCTTTTAGGTAAAACAATTGATTCTGACAAGTTTCAAATATTTCTTTTACATAGTTGTGATTTAATAGACCAGAGTCTGTCTGTCTGTCTCTCTCTAACTCTCTCTTTATATGGATGTATATGTATTTTTCTCACTGACTCTGAGATATACCTCTAAGAATAATCTTTAAATATACAAAATAAAACACATAGGATTACAAAGGAAAACAATTATTGAAATGCACTGAAATATATTGAAGTACAGTTATCAAAATAATTTAAAAAATATGTTCACAGACCCCAAGTTAAGAACTCTTATATAAACAAATCAAATATAATATGTATATTTTCAGAAATGGTGGGGAGACAAATAGGGGTAAGCTGGTTTTCATTCACATAAAGAACCTCATCTTAAAATATAGAATAGAAACATACTCTCTTACATTGAATTAATTGTATTCATTTTGAAAAGACACACTCTATGAATCCGACTCATTATTTCTCCTTTCAGCTTTCTAGAAAAATGAAAGTATCTGTAGCTTTAAAAAAATCTTGTTTTGTTTTGTTTCAACTGGAGATGGGAAAAGGAAGCTTTTGATGAGGAAAATGTCTCTTGGACAGTAAGTTTCTACTTTGTGGTGTCTTCCCAGCTAGGGTCAGTCGGGCTTCCTTACATTCTAATACCATGTCTGCAAATCTTTCCTTTTGTAACATTTTCCTTTATCTCTGAAAGGAGGCAGTAAAGTTTGCCTTCCACCAGGCTGCTTTGATTTCTCCAAAGCTCCAGCTTACATCAACAGAGCTTCTACAGGTTCAGTCCCCTGTGTCTCTGAAACAAAATAAGACCAGAAGACAGATAAGATAATGGATTTGACTGGTCCTTCTTCCACAGACACTTTCTGAAAAGGCCTACTACAGAAAAATGGATATGAAATGACTTTCAATTCTTTAGATATAAGCATGTTACAAACATCAAAAAGAAAAGAAAGATAAGTTACAGGAAAGGATAATACGGGTCCATTTTATTCATAAGCAGTAACACTGTAGTTTTCATGATTTTTTTTTAAAGATATAGGGTAAGGAAAACATACTTTAAAACAGTAAAGTGATAATGTGATTTAAATTAGTAGTATTATTGTTATTACTAGTACTAAAAATCACCATTGGATCATTTTTTATTGGACTAGATCTGTTATTTTACTGCTCTAAGGGAGAAAATTCTCTTTACTAACATTTTCTATACTAATGCAGCTAGGTAGCTCTTCTATGATTTTAATATCTTTAAGAGTTGCCTGGAGTATTGAGAGATTAAATGACTTGCCCAGGATCTTTCATCCTCTCTTTCTTCCCCTTTGCCTCCTGAATTTCCTGTACTCTTTCAAAACTCAGTTCAAGTTGTACCTTCTACAAAAGTCTCTTCCAGTCTCCTCTCCTCCACTCCCACCTAGATCCTTCCCATCGGGATTATATTCCAGTTATACTATGTATATATACATTGTATGTGTAATTTGTTGCATATTTTCTCTTTCATTAGCGTGTTAGAATAAGAGCTCTATTAAAGTTCCAGAGTAAGAACTATATTTTAAAATTGTATTTATTTATTTATTCATTCATTTATCCTATTATTTATTCATTTGTTTGCTTGCTTTTTTTGCCTTTCTTTTTTATCACAGGACACAGAACCATGCTTGGCATGTGGAAAGCTCTTACTAAAAGTTTATTGACTAAGAGATCCAGATGTTTTTGAACTCAAAGCTAGTTTTCCATCTACTATGTCATGCTGACTAGTAGATTATTATTGTTATTGTTATTAGTGCTACATTGTTTTCATTTGTGACCACTGATTTCATCAGTGTTGTTGGAAAGTTCTGGTATGGACAATCCCTTTACTGATGCAGATCTGTGCCATACCTCAAATTTACCATTTTATACTGTTGCCTGGGGTCCAATATAAAATTAAATCAATGGTCACTAGTCACATAGCCAATCTGTGTCAAAGACAAGACAGACTCAGGTTATCTTGAGAGCTGACTGGCTCTTTACTATAACATGCTTCTACAATTATTAGTAACAAAATGTTCTCTGCAAAGTGAACAAGGACATAAAATTGTTCTTTGAATACTTAAACTGTTCAAAGGAACATGTTCAACCCTACATAGGCAAATCCAGGAGCTAAGTGCTCAGTAAGTATAGAATAAATAGCTATCATTCGTTATGGTACTTGAATGTCTCTAATTTTCAGATAGGTTCTCACATTTAGATGAAATCTTAAACTATTTTTACAAAATAAAATAAAATAAACCTATCCACGAGAATCCCATTGTGCAAACTGTGGGAGATTCCATCTCTAGGCTAGAAGAATATGAAGATCTTAGTCAACCCTGAGAATCTAAAATGCAGGGAGTCAGGAGGAGGGAATGGAGGATAGTGGGGAGGGAGAGCCAGCCTACTCTGACAAATGCATGGTCCTTGGTTAATTTCTTATTAGTAGGCTGCTCACATCCCAGTCACATTAAGAGTATTCCGTTTTCTTTGTCTGAAGTGTTGAGTGGTTATGAATAGTAAGGATAGACTATCTGTAATTATTTTTTAATTATTAATGGTTTTGTTAGATCCCCTCACTTTTACATTACATTTCTGTTAATGTAAGTTAAATCAAAATGTACTTTGGTTTCCAAGCAGCTCCCCAATGTATTTTTCATTCTTTCATAACATTACTTCAGATTCGATGAGGTGTCTATGATGAAGTTTCCTTTTCAGGAGACATATTCACAATACTAATGAATTCAAGGAATACTGGGTTGCTTAATTTCACTGGACCAAGCATTAGCTAATCATTACCAAATGCCTACATTTTTAGTGCTATTTGAGAAAGGTTTGTCTAGCAGTCAAACGATCCAAGGTGGGTCTTTGAAATGACTGAACAGACACTTATTTTATTTAGTACTTCCCAGTGAATGGTAAAACAACAACAATAATAAACAATAATTCCTATTTATACAGCACTTTTCAGAGTTTTCTGGTTTCAGAGTGTTTTGCATATATTATTTCATTTGCTCTTACAAGAACATTATCAGGTGGGCACTATTATTCCCTCATTTACAGATTTGGACACTGAAATTTATAGAAGTTAAATGACTTGGCTAGGGTCACACATGTCCTAAGTGTTAAAGGCAGATCTCCATTCCTGAATATCTTCCTGGCTTCCAAACCAGTTAACAATGTATCTTCAATAAGAGTCAGTCTCCACTACGTTGCTGATTCACATTGAGTTTTCCAGTCACTAAAAATCACAGATTTTCCCCACTACCATACTTCTCACATTTTGCACTTGAGAAATCGATTTTTTTACAAGAAGATATAAGCCTTTGTATTCATTGTTTTTAATTTAAAAGTATCTATTTATGTATGTATATACAGACATGCACATATATGTATGTATGTATTTTCTTTTAATCATGCCCTTTAATTTTGAACTACTTCTTTAACATTTTACAGAATAGATGTTTTCTGACATGTAGCTCCCAAGAGGTCAGCCTTGAAAGGGCAAAGAAAAAAAGAGGCAACCAGGGAACCAGCTAAGGAAATATGCACCTAGACTGTGGGAATTGCTTATAAGTAGCTTGAGAAGTAAACTGAGCCAGAGATACTGACATACTGACTGCACCTTAGCTGGGTTAACTATACTATAGAAAAGAGACTTTGTCCCTAGAGA